>CM039680.1:86986977-87586977 GCA_022537955.1 Schmidtea mediterranea
TCTGATAATTACTTTCTTTAATAACCCATTGTATTGGGGTGGACTTGGAGTATCCTCGTCCATAGGATGAATATTTGATACAGAGTTACTGGAATAAGCGAGACTTTTTCATTCATACAACACTGACTTCAGAGAGATGATGAAGAAAGGAACTCGCGCATGCTAGAGGAGAAAGATACTTTGAGGCGCGCTTAAGTGGATCAACTGCGAGATTGACAAGCCTTTCAAAAACACCTCTTTCTTTGTTGAAATTCCAGAAATGGTATATGCTTAAACGTAAATTCGAAATATACATCAATAAATTGTTGAAAAATTCGAAGGATAATAAAGTTCAAATTAGAGATGAGATATTTGAATAAATCGCATTTCATACATGGTTATTCGTAACTCGGAACACTCTCAAAAGACCTACACGACTTTGTAGGTCTCACTATGCTGATGATGTATGAAATGGAGTGCATGGAATATTGGAAACGCCATTGAGACAGTATTACGGCTAAATACCTTAACAGCCAGGCGACATCCTTAAGATGCGCACATATTGTTTCTGATAAAGCTAGGAAAACCTCTTGAATTTGAATACAATGCGTACCGCCTAAATTCAGCCTAGACACAATTGTGGCAGACTGTGCCACCTGGGATGCTGAGACCCAGCACATGTATTTAACCACTGTCTTGCAAAACCAAATGCACGAAGAATTAACATGGAACGTTCTAATAGCATAAGTTTGCCTCCTAGAGAAAATTGGTTTTTGAGATTTGATGTTGAAAAATCTCCAAAATACACTCAGTACAAACAAAGCTGAAGACCTGACATGGTAATTTAGGTCCAATAGGAATATAGGTAATACACGTCCTGGACCTAAAGTGCCCTATGACTCGGTGGAAGCCTTTGAAAAAAAGCGCGGGAAGACAACTATGTGAAATATAAAGATTGGCAATTGAAATAGGTAAAAATTTGGTGAAAAGGCTACAATATCCGCATTGGTGATCGGATTGCTAGGTACATGGACATAGAAAACAATTGCCGCCATTATCGAAGAATTGGCCTGTCTAAACCTGAGATTGTGTCTCTTGCAAAGATAGCATGCCCAGAGCGGTAATTGCGGTGCTATCATATATACCGACGAGCACATATCATATACAAAGAGTACAATGGCACTACCATTTTCCATTTAATCAGATTATATACGAGGGCAATACTGGTAAAGTCGAATCGGTAATTGCAGACTTGTGAGAGTATGATAAAACACCATAGTGTGATTAAATGCTAAGCCCCCCGTCGCTATTAGCCAGAAGGCCGCTATAGATAAAACAAATTCTGAAAAAAAAAAAAAAAAAAAAAAAAAAAAAAAAAAATGGTGACCGCCTAAAAAATAGGATTAAGCGAAGTTTTTTAAAACAATAATAATTGATCACCTGTCTCTCTATAGTTTCATAAGGTAAAGAAAATCTTTGTAAAAAAATTATATAACAAAAAGAAAATATATAAAAAAAACTGAATTTTGAAATGAAACTAAAACGTTCAAAATACTCGCAGAATATGATATGAGTTTCTTTCGCATTAGAGTTGGGCTAGAAGTCGATTAGGTACTGAAACTACTTATATATTATTTTTATTAACCCTTTCCTTTGCATATTACATTGAGTTGCAATGAAAGTTAATAAATATGCATCACATTTAATTAAAGAGTTGAAAAATTGACAATTTTGCTTAACCATCATGCGCAGAGGAAATTTGAAATTTTTCATTGATATTGAAAGTTAAGCAGGTAAAGGCCTCGTTAGTACTCAAATGGGTGACCCCTAAAAAAAAATAGGATTAAGCGAAGTTTTTTAAACAATATAATTGATTCACCTGTCTCTCTATAGTTTCTAATAAGGTATAAGAAATCTTTAAAAAAATTTATAACAAAAAAAATATATTTAAAAAAACTGAATTTTGAAAATGAAAACTAAACGTCAAAATAACTGCCAGAATATGATATGAGTTTCTATCTGCATTAGAAGTTGGGCTGTAGAAGTCGATTAGGTACTGAAATACTAATATATTATTTTATTAACCCTTTCCTTTGCATATTCATTGAATTGCAATGAAAATGTTAAATAAATATGCATCACATTTAATTAAAGAGTTGAAAAATTGACAATTTTGCTAACCATCATGCGCAGAGGAAATTTGAAATTTCATGATATTGAAAGTTAAGCCAGGTAAAGGCCTCGTTAGTACTCAAATGGGTGACCGCCTAAAAAATAGGATTAAGCGAAGTTTTTAAAACAAAATAATTGATCACCTGGTCTCTCTATAGTTTCATAAGGTAAAGAAAAATCTTAAAAAATTATATAACAAAAAAAAATATATTAAAAAAAACTGAATTTTGAAAATGAAAACTAAAACGTTCAAAATACTGCTCAGAATATGATATGAGTTTTATCTGCATTAGAGTTGGCTGTAGAAGTCGATTTAGGTACTGAAACTACTATATATATTATTTTAAAAACCCTTTCCTTTGCATTTACATTGAGTTGCAATGAAAAGGTTAATAAATATGCATCACATTTAATAAAGAGTTGAAAAATTTGACAATTTTGCTAACCATCATGGCGCAGAGGAAATTTAAATTTTCATGATATTGAAAGTTAAGCAGGTAAAGGCCTCGTTAGTACTCAAATGGGTGACCGCCCTAAAAAAATAGGATTTAAGCGAAGTTTTTTAAAACAAATAATAATTGATTCACTGTCTCTCTATAGTTTCTATAAGGTATAAGAAAATCTTTTTAAAATTATATAAAACAAAAAAAATATATTAAAAAAAACTGAATTTGAAAAATTGAAACTAAAAACGTTCAAAAATCCTGCTCAGAATATTTATATGAGTTTCTATCTGCATTAGAGTTGGGCTGTAGAAGTCGATTTAGGTACTGAAACTACTATATATATTATTTTAACAACCCTTTCCTTTGCATTACATTGATTGCAATGAAAAGGTTAATAAATATGCATCACATTTAATTAAAGAGTTGAAAAATTGACAATTTTGCTTAACCATCATGGCGCAGAGGAAATTGAAATTTTTCATTGATATTGAAAGGTAAGCAGGAAAGGCCTCGTTAGTACTCAATGGGTGACCCCTAAAAATAGGATTAAGCGAAGTTTTTAAAACAATAATAATTGATTCACCTGTCTCTCTATAGTTTCTATAAGGTATAAGAAAATCTTTTAAAAAATTATATCAAAAAAAAATATATAAAAAAACTGAATTTGAAAATGAAAACTAAAACGTTTTCAAAATCACTCTCGAATATTATATGAGTGTCTATCTGCATTAGAGTTGGGGCTGTAGAAGTCGATTTAGGTACTGAAACTACTAATATATTATTTTTAAACCCTTTCTTTGCATATTACATTGATTGCAATGAAAGTAATAAATATGCATCACATTTAATTAAAGAGTTGAAAAATTGACAATTTTGCTTAACCATCATGGCCGCAGAGAAATTTGAAATTTTTCATTGATATGAAAGTTTAAGCAGTAAAGGCCTCGTTAGTACTCAAATGGGTGACCGCCTAAAAAATAGGATTAGCGAAGTTTTTTAAAACAATAATAATTGATTCACCTGTCTCTCTATAGTTTCAATAAGTATAAGAAAAATCTTTTAAAAATTATATAACAAACAAAAATATTATTAAAAAAACTGAATTTTGAAAATGAAAACTAAAACGTTTCAAAAACTGCCGAATATGATATGAGGTTTCTATCTGCATTAGAGTTGGGCTTGTAGAAGTCGATTTAGTACTGAAACTACTATAATATTATTTAAAACCCTTTCCTTGCATTTACATTGAATTGCAATTGAAAAGGTTAATAAATATGCATCACATTTAATTAAAGAGTTGAAAAATTGACAATTTTGCTTAACCATCATGGCGCAGAGGAAATTTGAAATTTTTCATTGATATTGAAAGTTAAGCAGGTAAAGGCCTCGTTAGTACTCAAATGGGTGAACCGCCTAAAAAAATAGGATTAAGCGAAGTTTTTTAAAACAAATAATAATTGATTCACCTGTCTCTCTATAGTTTCAATTAAGGTATAAGAAATTCTTTTAAAAAATTTATAACAAAACAAAAAATATATTACAAAAAACTGAATTTGAAAAGAAAACTAAAACGTTCAAATCATGCTCAGAATATGATATGAGTTTCTATCTGCATTTAGAGTTCGGCTGTAGAAGTCGATTTAGGTACTGAAACTACTATATATATTATTTTAACAACCCTTTCTTTGCATTTACATTTGAGTTGCAATGAAAAGGTTAATAAATATGCATCACATTTAATTAAAGGTTGAAAAAAATTGACAATTTGCTTACCATCATGGCGCAGAGGAAATTTGAAATTTTTCATTTGATTATTGAAAGTTAAGCAGGTAAAGGCCTCGTTAGTACTCAAATGGGTGACCGCCTAAAAAATAGGATTAAGCGAAGTTTTTTAAAACAATAATAATTGATTCACCTGTCTTCTCTATAGTCAATAAGGTATAAGAAAATTTTAAAAAATTTGATAACAAACAAAAATATATTAAAAAAAACTGAATTTTGAAATGAAAACTTAAAACGTTCAAAAATACTGCTCAGAAATATATCATGAGTTTCATCTGCATTAGAGTTTGGGCTGTAGAAGTCGATTTAGTACTGAAACTACTATATATATTATTTTAATAAACCCTTTCCTTTGCATTTACATGAGTTGCAATGAAAAGGTTAATAAATAATGCATCAACATTTAATTTAAAGAGTTTGAAAAATTGACAATTTTGCTTAACCATCATGGCGCAGAGGAATTTGAAATTTTTCATTGATATGAAAGTTTAAGCAGGTAAAGGCCTCGTTAGTACTCAATGGGTGACCGCCTAAAAATAGGATTAAGCGAAGTTTTTTAAAACAATAATAATTGATTCACTGTCTCTCAAAGTTTCTATAAATATAAAGAAAATTTTTTAAAAAAATTTATAACAAAAAAGAAAATATATAAAAAAACTGATTTTGAAATGAAAACTAAAACGTTCAATATCAGCTCTCGAATATGATTGAGTTTTATCTGCATTAGAGTTGGGGCTGTAGAAGTCGATTTAGTTACTGAAAACTACTTATATATTATTTTAATTAACCCTTTCCTTTGCATATTACATTGGTTGCAATGAAAAGTTAATAAATATGCATCACATTTAATTAAAGAGTTGAAAAATGACAATTTTGCTTAACCATCATGGCGCAGAGGAAATTTGAAATTTTTCATTGATATTGAAAGTAAAGCAGGTAAAGCCTCGTTAGTACTCAAAATGGGGTGACCGCCTAAAAAAAGGATTTAAGCGAGTTTTTTAAAAAATAATAATTGATTCACTGTCTCTCTAAAGTTTTATAAGATAAAGAAAATTTTTTAAAAAATTTATAACAAAAAGAAAATATTTAAAAAAAACTGAATTTTGAAATGAAAACTAAAACGTTCAAAATACGCTCAGAATATGATATGAGTTTCTATCTGCATTAGAGTGGGCTGTAGGAAGTCGACTTTAGGTACTGAAACTAATAAATATATTTTTAAACCCTTTCCTTTGCATATCATTGATTGCAATGAAAATGTTAATAAATATGCATCACATTTAATTAAAGAGTTGAAAAATTGACAATTTTGCTTAACCATCCATGGCGCAGAGGAAATTTGAAATTTTCATTGATATTGAAAGTTAAGCAGGTAAAGGCCTCGTTAGTACTCAAATGGGTGACCGCCTAAAAAATAGGATTAAGCGAAGTTTTTTAAAACAATAATAATTTGATCACCTGTCTCTCTATAGTTTTCTAATAAGTTATAAGAAAATCTTTTAAAAAATTTATAACAAAAAGAAAAATATTTAAAAAAAACTGAATTTTGAAATGAAAACTAAAACGTTCAAAAACGCGCAGAATTATGATATGAGTTTTTCTGCATTAGAGTTGGGCGTAGAAGTCGATTAGGTACTGAAACTACTTATATATTATTTTTTAACCCTTTCCTTGCATATTACATTGATTGCAATGAAAAGGTAATAAAATATGCATCACATTTAATTAAAGATTGAAAAATGACAATTTTGCCTTAACCATCATGGCGCGAGAGGAAATGAAATTTTTCATTGATATTGAAAGTAAGCAGGTAAAGGCCTCGTTAGTACTCAAATGGTGACCGCCTAAAAAAATAGGATTAGCGAAGTTTTTTAAAACAATAATAATTATTCACTGTCTCTCTATAAGTTTCTAAGTATAAAGAAATTTTTTAAAAAATTTATAACAAAAGAAAATATTTAAAAAAAACTGATTTTGAAAATGAAAACTAAACGTTCAAAATCACTGCTCAGAATATGATATGAGTTTCTTCTGCATTAGAGTTGGGCGTAGAAGTCGATTTAGGTACTGAAACTAAATAATATATTTTAAACCTTTCCTTTGCATTATTACATTGATTGCAATGAAATTTATAAATATGCATCACATTTTAATTAAAGAGTTGAAAAATTGACAATTTTGCTTAACCATCATGGCGCAGAGGAAATTTGAAATTTTTCATTTGATATTGAAAGTTAAGCAGGTAAAGGCCTCGTTAGTACTCAATGGGTGACCGCCCTAAAAATAGGATTAAGCGAAGTTTTTTTAAAACATATAATAATTGAACCTGTCTCTCTATAGTTTCAATAAGGATAAAGAAAATCTTTTAAAAAATTTATAACAAAAAGAAAATATTACAAAAAAACTGAATTTTAGAAAATGAAAACTAAAAGTTTCAAAAACTGCCAGAATATGATAATGAGGTTTCTATTTCTGCATTAGAGTTGGGCTGTAGAAGTCGATTTAGGTACTGAAACTACTTATATATTATTTTATTAACCCTTTCTTTGCATATTCATTGATTGCAATGAAAAGTTAATAAATATGCATCACATTTAATTAAAGAGTGAAAAAATTGACAATTTTGCTTAACCATCATGGCGAAGGAGAAATTTGAAATTTTTCATTGATATTGAAAGTAAGCAGGTAAAGGCCTCGTTAGTACTCAAATGGGTGACCGCCTAAAAAATAGGATTAGCGAAGTTTTTTAAAACAATAATTAATAATTTTCACTGTCTCTCTATAGTTTCTATAAGATAAAAGAAAATTTTTAAAAAATTATAACAAAAAGAAAATATATTTAAAAAAACTGAATTTTGAAAATGAAACTAAAACGTTCAAATCACTCTCAGAATATGATATGAGTTTATCTGCATTAGAGTTGGGCTGTAGAAGTCGATTAGGTACTGAAACTAATTAATATATATTTTTAAACCTTTCCTTTGCATATTCATGAGTTGCAATGAAAATTTATAAATATGCATCACATTTAATTAAAGAGTGAAAAATTGACAATTTTGCTTAACCATCATGGCGCAGAGGAAAATTGAAATTTCATTGATATTGAAAGTAAGCAGGTAAAGGCCTCGTAGTACTCAATGGGTGGACGCCTAAAAAATAGGATTAAGCGAAGTTTTTAAAACAATAATAATGATTCACTGTCTCTCTATAGTTTCTATAGTATAAAGAAAATTTTTAAAAAATTTATAACAAAAAGAAAATATATTAAAAAAACTGAATTTGAAAATGGAAAACTAAAACGTTCAAATACTGCTCAGAAATAATATAGAGTTTCTATTCTGCATTAGAGTTGGGCGAGAGGTCGATTTAGTACTGAAACTAATAATTATATATTTTAAAACCCTTTCCTTTGCATTATTTACTTGATTGCCAATGAAAATTTATAAATATGCATCACATTTAATTAAAAGAGTTGAAAAATTGAACAATTTTGCTTAACCATTCATGGCGCAGAGGAAATTTGAAATTTTTCATTGATATTGAAAGTTAAGCAGGTAAAGGCCTCGTTAGTACTCAAATGGGTGACCGCCTAAAAAATAGGATTAGCGAAGTTTTTTAAAACATATAATTAATGATTCACCTGTCCTCTCTATAGTTTCTAATAAGGAATAAAGAAAACTTTTAAAAAAATTTATAAACAAAAAAGAAAAAAATTTACAAAAAAACTGAATTTTGAAAATGAAAACTAAAACGTTCAAAATACTGCCAGAATATTGATATGAGTTTCTATCTGCATAGAGTTGGCGTAGAAGTCGATTTAGGTACTGAAACTACTTATATATTTATTTTATTAAACCTTTCCTTTGCATATTTCATTGATTGCAATTGAAAGTGTAATAAATATGCCATCACATTTAATTAAAAGAGTTGAAAAATTGACAATTTTGCTTAACCATCATGGCGAGAGGAAATTTGAAATTTTTCATTGATATTGAAGTTAAGCAGGTAAAGGCCTCGTTAGTACTCAAATGGTGACCGCTAAAAAATAGGATTAGCGAAGTTTTTTAAAAAATAATAATAATGATTCACTGTCTCTCTATAGTTTCTATAAGTATAAGAAAATTTTTAAAAAATTATAACAAAAGAAAATAATATTAAAAAAACTGAATTTTGAAATGAAAACTAAAAACGTTCAAAATAACTGCCAGAATATGATCATGAGTTTTCTATCTGCATTAGAGTTCGGCTGTAAGTCGATTTAGTACTGAAACTAATAATATATATTTTAAACCCTTTCCTTTGCATATTACATTGATTGCAATGAAATTATAAATATGCATCACATTAATTAAAGAGTTGAAAAATTGACAATTTTGCTTAACCATCATGGCGCAGAGGAAATTTTGAAATTTTTTCATTGATATTGAAAGTTAAGCAGGTAAAGCCTCGTTATACTCAAATGTGACCGCCTAAAAAATAGGATTAGCGAAGTTTTTTTAAAACATATAATAATTGATCACCTTGTCTCTCTATAGTTTCAATAAGGTAAAGAAAAATTTTTAAAAAAATTATTATAAACAAAAAAAATATATTAAAAAAAACTGAATTTGAAAATGAAAACTAAAACGTTCAATAATACTGCTCAAATATGATATGAGTTTCTATCTGCATTAGAGTTGGGCGATAGAAGTCGATTAGTACTGAAACTACTATATATATTATTTTATTAACCCTTTCCTTTGCATATTCATGATTGCAATGAAAAGTTAATAAATATGCATCACATTTAATTAAAGAGTTGAAAAATGACAATTTGCCTAACCATCATGGCGCAGAGGAAATTTGAAAATTTTCATTGATATTGAAAGTAAGCAGGTAAAGGGCCTCGTTAGTACTCAAATGGGTGACCGCCTAAAAAAATAGGATTAAGCGAAGTTTTTAAAACAATAATAATAATTGTCACTGTCTCTCTAAGTTTCTATAAGATAAAAAAGAAAATTTTTAAAAAAATTTATAACAAAAAAGAAAATATATTAAAAAAAACTGAATTTGAAAATGTGAAAACTAAAACGTTTCAATAAAACGCTCAAATATGATATGAGTTTCTATCTGCATTAGAGTTGGGCTGTAGAAGTCGATTTAGGTACTGAAAACTATAATATATTATTTTTTTTTAAAACCCCTTCCTTTGCATATTACATTTGATTGCAATGAAAATTATAAATATGCATCACATTTAATTAAAGAGTTGAAAAATTTGACAATTTTGCTTAACCATCATGGCGCAGAGGAAATTTGAAATTTTTCATTGATATTGAAAGTAAGCAGTAAAGGCTCGTTAGTACTCAAATGGGTGACCGCCTAAAAAAATAGGATTAAGCGAAGTTTTTTAAAACAATAAATAATAATTTCACTGTCTCTCTATAGTTTCTATAGATAAAGAAAATTTTTAAAAAAATTTATAACAAAAAGAAATATATTAAAAAAAACTGAATTTAAATGAAAACTAAAAAACGTCAAAATACTGCTCAGAATATGATATGAGTTCTATCTGCATTAGAGTTGGGCTGTAGAAGTCGATTTAGGTACTGAAAACTAATATATTATATTTTTAAACCCCTTTCCTTGCATATTCATTAGTTGCAATGAAAAATTTATAAATATGCATCACATTTAATTAAAGAGTTGAAAATTGACAATTTGCTAACATCATGGCGCCAGAGGAAAATTTGAAATTTTTCATTGATATGAAGTTAAGCAGGTAAAGGCCTCGTTAGTACTCAAATGGGTGACCGCTAAAAAATAGGATTAAGCGAAGTTTTTTTAAAACAATAATAATTGATCACCTGTTCTCTCTTTAGTTTCAATAAGGTATAAGAAAATTTTAAAAAATTATATAACAAAAAGAAATATATTAAAAAAACTGAATTTTGAAACTGAAAACTAAAACGTTCAAAATACTGCCAGAATATGATATGAGTTTTATCTGCATTAAGATTTGGGCTGATAGAAGTCGACTTTAGGTACTGGAAACTTACTATATATATTATTTATTAACCCTTTCTTTGCATATTACTTGAATTGCAATGAAAAGTTAATAAAATATGGCATCACATTTAATTTAAAGAGTTGAAAAATTGACAATTTTGCTTAACCATCATGGGCGCAGAGGAAATTGAAATTTTTCATTGATATTGAAAGTAAGCAGGTAAAGGCCTCGTTAGTACTCAAATGGGTGACCGCCTAAAAAATAGGATTTAAGCGAATTTTTAAAACAATAATAATTTCCACCTGTCTCTCTATAGTTCTATAAGATAAAGAAAATTTTTTAAAAAATTTATTAACAAAAAGAAAATATATTACAAAAAAACTGAATTTTGAAAATGAAAACTAAAACGTTCAAAACACTGCTGAATATGATATGGAGTTTTTCTGCATTAGAGTTGGGCTGTAGAAGTCGATTTAGGTACTGAAACTAATAATATATATTTTTAAAACCCTTTCCTTTGCATATTACATTGATTGCAATGAAAATGTTTAAAATATGCATCACATTTAATTAAAGAGTTGAAAAATTGACAATTTTGCTTAACCATCATGGCGCAGAGGAATTTGAAATTTTTCATTGATATTGAAGTTAAGCAGGTAAAGGCCTCGTTAGTACTCAAATGGGTGACCGCCTAAAAATAGGATTAAGCGAAGTTTTTTAAAAACCAATAATAATTGATCACCTGTCTCTCTATAGTTTCAATAAGGTATAAAGAAAATTTTAAAAATTATATAACAAAAAAAAATATTTAAAAAAAAAACTGAATTTTGAAAATGAAAACTAAAACGTTCAAAAACACTGCTCAGAATATGATATGAGTTTCTTCTGCATTAGAGTTGGCTGTAGAAGTCGATTTAGGTACTGAAACTACTTATATTATTATTTATTAACCCTTTCCTTGCATATTCATTGAGTTGCAATGAAAAGGTTAATAAATATGCATCACATTTAATTAAGAGTTGAAAAATTGACAATTTTGCTAACCATCATGGCGCGCAGAGGAAATTTGAAATTTTTCATTGATATTGAAAGTTAAGCAGGTAAAGGCCTCGTAGTACTTCAAATGGGTGACCGCCTAAAAATAGGATTTAGCGAAGTTTTTAAAACAATAATAATTTATTCACTGTCTCTCTAGTTTCTATAAGATAAAGAAAATTTTTTTAAAAAAATTTATAACAAAAAGAAAATATATTAAAAAAAAACTGAATTTGAAAATGAAAACTAAAACGTTCAAAAACTGCTCAGAATTATGATATGAGTTTCTTCTGCATTAGAGTCGGCTGTAGAAGTCGATTTAGGTACTGAAACTTTATATATATATTTAACAACCCTTTCCTTTGCATATTCATTGATTGCAATGAAAAGGTTAAATAAATATGCATCACATTTAATTAAAGAGTTGAAAAATGACAATTTGCTAAACCCATCATGGCGCAGAGGGAAAATTTTTGAAATTTTCATTGATATGAAAGTTAAGCAGTAAAGGCCTCGTTAGTACTCAAATGGGTGACCGCCTAAAAAATAGGATTAGCGAAGTTTTTTTAAACAATAATAATTGATCACCTGTCTCTCTTATAGTTTCAATAAGGTATAAGAAAATCTTTAAAAAAATTATATAACAAAAAGAAATATATTAAAAAAAAACTGAATTTTGAAAATGAAAACTAAAACGTTCAAAATACTGCTCGCAGATATGATATGAGTTTCTATCTGCATTAGAGTTGGGCTGTAGAAGTCGATTTAGGTACTGAAACTTACTATATATATATTTTATTAACCCTTTCCTTTGCATATTCATTGATTTGCAATGAAAAGTTAAATAAATATGCATCACATTTAATTAAAGAGTGAAAAATTGACAATTTTGCTTAACCATCATGGCGCAGAGGAAAATTTGAAATTTTTCATTGATATTG
The DNA here is from genome assembly GCA_022537955.1 of Schmidtea mediterranea. NCBI lineage: Eukaryota > Metazoa > Platyhelminthes > Tricladida > Dugesiidae > Schmidtea > Schmidtea mediterranea. The sequence goes on from CM039680.1 coordinate 86,999,322, forward strand.
AAAGTTAAGCAGGTAAAGCCTCGTTAGTACTCAAATGGGTGACCGCCTAAAAAATAGGATTAAGCGAAGTTTTTTTAAAACAATAATAATTTGATCACCTGTCTCTCTATAGTTTTCTAATAAGGATATAAGAAATTTTAAAAATATTGATAACAAAAAAGAAAAATATTAAAAAAAAAGAATTTTGAAAATGAAAACTAAAACGTTCAAAATACTGCGCAGAATATGATTGAGTTTCTTCGCATTTAGAGTTGGGCGTAGAAGTCGATTTAGGTACTGAAAACTACTATATTATTATTTATTTAACAACCCTTTCCTTTGCATTTCATTGATTGCAATGAAAAAGTAAAATAAATATGCATCACATTTAATTAAAGAGTTGAAAAATTGACAATTTGCTTAACCATCATGGCGCAGAGGAAATTTGAAATTTTTTCATTGATATTGAAAGTTTAAGCAGGTAAAGGCCTCGTTAGTACTCAAATGGGTGACCGCCTAAAAAATAGGATTAGCGAAGTTTTTAAACAATAATAATTGATTCACCTGTCTCTCTATAGTTTCAATAAGGTAAAGAAAATCTTTTTAAAAAAATTGATAAAAAACAAGAAAAAATATATTACAAAAAACTGAATTTTGATGAACTAAACGTTCAAAATCATGCTCAGAATATGATATGAGTTTCTTCTGCATTAGAGTTGGCTGTAGAGTCGATTTAGTACTGAAATACTAATATATATTATTTAATTAACCCTTTCCTTTGCATATTCATTGATGCAATTGAAAAGGTTAATAAAATATGCATCACATTTTATTAAAGAGTTGAAAAATTGACAATTTTGCTTAACCATCATGGCGCAGAGGAAAATTTGAAATTTCATTGATATTGAAAGTTAAGCAGGTAAAAGGCCTCGTTAGTACTCAAATGGGTGACCGCCTAAAAATAGGATTAGCGAAGTTTTTTAAACAATAATAATTGATCACCTGCTCTCTATAGTTTCTATAAGGTATAAGAAAATCTTTTAAAAAATTATATAACAAAAAGAAAATATATAAAAAAAACTGAATTTTGAAAATGAAAACTAAACGTTCAAAAACTGCTCAGAATATGATATAGAGTTTCTATCTGCATTAGAGTTGGGCGATAGAAGTCGACTTAGGTACTGAAACTACTTATATATATTTATTAACCCCTCCTTTGCATATTACATTGATTGCAATGAAAAGTTAAATAAATATGCATCACATTTATTAAAGAGTGAAAAATTGACAATTTTGCTTAACCATTCATGGCCAGAGAAATTTGAAATTTTCATTGATATTGAAAGTTAAGCAGGTAAAGGCCTCGTTAGTACTCAAATGGGTTGACCGCCTAAAAAATAGGATTTAAGCGAAGTTTTTAAACAATAATAATGATTCACCTGTCTCTCTATAGTTTCATAAGGTATAAGAAAATTTTAAAAATTTATAACAAAAGAAAATATATTAAAAAAAATGAATTTTGAAATGAAACTAAAACGTTCAAAAAAATTACTGCCAAATATGATAATGGAGTTTTCTATTCTGCATTAGAGTTGGGCGTAGAAGTCGAATTAGTTACTGAACTACTATATATATATTTTTAACAACCCTTTCCTTTGCATTTCATTGATTGCAATGAAAAGTAAATAAATATGCATCACAATTTAAATTAAGAGTTTGAAAAATTGACAATTTTGCTTAACCATCATGGCGCAGAGGAAATTTGAAATTTTTCATTGATATTGAAGTTAAGCAGTAAAGCCTCGTTAGTACCAAATGGTGACCGCCTAAAAATAGGATTAAGCGAAGTTTTTTAAAACAATAATAATTTGATCACCTGTCTCTCTATAGTTTCTATAAGGTATAAGAAAACTTTTTAAAAAAATTATATAAACAAAAAGAAAATATATTACAAAAAACTGAATTTGAAAAATGAAAACTAAAACGTTCAAAAAACGCTCAGAATATGATAATGAGTTTTATCTGCATTAGAGTTGGGCTGTAGAAGTCGATTAGGTACTGAAAATACTAATATTATATTATTTTATTAACCCTTTCCTTTGCATATTCATTGATTGCAATGAAAAGGTTAATAAATATGCATCACATTTAATTAAAGAGTTGAAAAATTGACAATTTTGCTTAACCATCATGGCGCAGAGGAAATTTGAAATTTTTCATTGATATTGAAAGTTAAGCAGGTAAAGGCCTCGTTATACTAAATGGTGACCGCCTAAAAAATAGGATTTAAGCGAAGTTTTTAAAACATAATAATTGATTCACCTGTCTCTCTTATAGTTTCATAAGTAAAGAAACTTTTTAAAAAAATTTATAACAAAAGAAAATATATTACAAAAAAAACTGAATTTGAAAAATGAAAACTAAAACGTTTCAATAAACTGCCTAGAATATTGATATGAGTTTTTCTGCATTAGAGTTGGGCGATGAAGTCGACTTAGGTACTGAAAACTACTAATATATTATTTTATTAACCCTTTCCTTTGCATATTCATTGAATTGCAATGAAAAGGTTAATAAATATGCATCACATTTTAATTAAGAGTTTGAAAAATGACAATTTTCCTAACCATCATGGCGCAGAGGAATTTTGAAATTTTCATTGATATGAAAGTTAAGCAGGTAAAGCCTCGTTAGTACTCAAATGGTGACCGCCTAAAAAATAGGATTTAAGCGAAGTTTTTTAAAAACAATAATAATTGATTCACCTGTCTCTCTATAGTTTCTATAAAGGAGAGAGATTTTAAAAAATTTCAAACAAACAACAAAATATTTAGAAAAACTGAATTTGAATGAAATAAAAATACGTTTCAAATACTGCGCAGTAATATGATCATGAGTTTCTATCTGCATTAGAGTTCGGAGCTGTAGAAGTCGATAGGTACTGAAACTACTAAATATATTTTTTTAAACAACCCTTTCTTTGCATATTCATTGAGTTGCAATGTAAAGGTTAATAAATATGCATCACATTTAATTAAGAGTTGAAAAAATTGACAATTTTGCTTAACGCATATGGGGCAGAGGAAATTTGGAATTTTTCATTGATATTGAAAGTTAAGCAGGTAAAGGCCTCGTTAGTACTCAAAATGGGTGAACCGCCTAAAAAAATAGGATTAAGCGAAAGTTTTTTTAAACAATAATAATTGATTCACCTGTCTCTCTATAGTTTCAATAAGGTATAACGAAAATCTTTGTAAAAAATTATATAACAAACAAGAAAATATATTAAAAAAAACTGAATTTTGAAAATGAAAACTAAAACGTTCAATTACTTGCGCAGAATATGATCATTATGTTTCTATCTGCATTAGAGTTCGGGCTGTAGAAAGTCGAATTTAGGTACTGAAACTACTATTATATTATTTTATTAACCCTTCCTTTGCATATTTCATTGAATTGCAATGAAAATGTTAAATAAATATGCATCACATTTAATTAAAGAGTTGAAAAATTGACAATTTTGCCTAACCATCATGGCGCAGAGGAAATTTGAAATTTTTCATTGATATTGAAAGTTAAGCAGGTAAAGGCCTCGTTAGTACTCAAATGGTGACCGCCTAAAAAATAGGATTAAGCGAGTTTTTTAAACAATAATAATAATTTTCAATGTCTCTCTAAAGTTTCTATAAGTTATAAAGGAAAAATTTTTTAAAAAAATTCATAACAAACCAAGAAATATATTAAAAAAAAACTGAATTTTTGAAAATGAAATAAACAGTTCAAAATCACTGCTCAGAAATATGATAATGAGTTCTTTCTGCATTAGAGTTAGGGCTGTATAGAAGTCGACTTAGGTACTGAAACTTTTGATATATATTTATTCTAACAACCCTTTCCCTTTGCAATTACAATTGAGTTGGCCAATGAAAAGCTAATAAATATGCAATCACATTTAATTAAAGAGTTGAAAAAGTGGACAATTTTGCTTAACCATCATGGCGCGAGGAAATTTGAAATTTTTCAATTGATAATTGAAAAGTTAAGGCAGGTAAAGGCCTCGTTAGTACTCAAAATGGGTGACCGCCTAAAAAATAAGATTTAAGCGAGTTTTTAAAACAATAATAACTGATACACCTGTCTCTCTATAGTTTCAATAAGGTATAAACGAAAAATCTTTGTAAAAAATTAATATAAAAACAAGAAATTATATAAAAAAAACTGAAATTTTGAAATGAAAACTAAAAAAGTTCCAAATTACTGCGCAGAAATATGATCATATGTTTCTATCTGCATAGAGTTCGGGCTTGTAGAGTCGATTTAGGTACTGAAACTACTTATTATTATTAATTACCCTTTCCTTTGCCATATTACATTGAAGTTGCAATGAAAAGCTAAATAAATATGCAATCACATTTAATTAAAGAGTTTGAAAAATTGACAATTTTGCTTAACCATCATGGCGCAGAAGGAAATTTTGAAAATTTTTCATTGATATTGAAAGTTAAGGCAGGATAAAGCGTTCCAGTTAGTACTCAAAAATGGGTGACCGCCTAAAAAATAGGATTAAGCGAAAGTTTTTTTTAAACAATAATAATAATTCCACATGACCCTCTCAAAAGTTTCTATAAAGTTATAAAGAAAATTTTTAAAAAATTCATAACAACAAAACAGAAATATATTAAAAAAAACTGAATTTGAAAATGAAACTAAAAAGTTCAAAATCACTGCTCTCAGAATATGATCAGAGTTTCTATCTGCATTAGAGTTCGGGCTGTAGAAGTCGATTTAGGTACTGAAAACTTTTGATATATTATTATTCTAACAACACCTTTCCTTTGGCATAATTACAATTGAATTGCAATGAAAACGTTAATAAATATGCATCACATTTAATTTAAGAGTTGAAAAATTGACAATTTTGCTAACCATCATGGCGCAGAGGAATTTGAAATTTTTCATTGATATTGAAAGTTAAGCAGGTAAAGGCCTCGTTAAAGATACTCAATGGGTGACCAGCCTAAAAAATTATTTAGATTAAGCGAAGTTTTTAAAACATAATAATTGATTACACTGTCTCTCTATAGTTTCAATAAGGTATAGACGAAAATCTTTGTAAAAAAATTATATTAACAAACAGAAAATATATTAAAAAAAACAGGAATTTTGAAAATGAAACTAAAACGTTCAAAAATTACTGCGCAGAATATGATAATGAGGTTATTTCTGCATTAGAGTTGGGGCGATAGAAGTCGACTTAGGTACTGAAACTACTAATATATAATTTTATTAATCCTTTCCTTTGCATATTTCATTGAAGTTGCAATGAAAATGTTAATAAATATGCATCACATTTAATTAAAGAGTTGAAAAATTGACATTTTGCTTAACCATCATGGCGCAGAGGAAATTTGAAATTTTTCATTGATATTGAAAGTTAAGTCAGGTAAAAGGCCCTCGTTAGTACTCAAAATGGGTGGACCGCCTAAAAAATAAGATTAAGCCGAAGTTTTTTTAAAACAATAAATAATTGATGCACTGTTCTCTCTATAGTTTCAATAAGGTAATAACGAAAATCTTTGTAAAAAATAATATATAACAAATAAGAAAAATTATTATTAAAAAAACTAGAATTTTTGAAAATGAAACTAAAACGTTTCAATAAAATTACTGCGCAGAATATGATCATGAGTTTCTATCTGCATTAGAGTTCGGGCTGTAGAAGTCGATTTAGGTACTGAAACTACTTATATATTATTTAATTAACCCTTTTCCTTTGGCATATTACATTGAAGTTGCAATGAAAGGTTAATAAATATGCATCACATTTAATAAAGAGTTGAAAAAATTGACAATTTTGCTTAACCATCATGGCGGCAGAGGAAACATTTGAAATTTTTTCATTGATATTGAAATTAAGCAGGTAAAGGCCTCGTTAGTAACTCAAATGGGGTGACCCCTAAAAAATAAGATTAAGCGAAAGTTTTTTTTAAAAACAATATAATTGATGCACCTGTATTCTATAGTTTCAATAAGGTATAAGAAAATCTTTTGTAAAAAATTATATAACAAATAAGAAAATATATTAAAAAAAAACTGAATTTTTTGAAAATGAAAACTAAAAAGTTCCAAAATTACTGCGCAGAATATGATCATGAAGTTTCTATCTGCATTAAGAGTTCGGGCTGTAGAAGTCGATTTAGGTACTGAAACTACTTATATATTATTTAATTAACCCTTTCCTTTGCATATTACATTGATTTGCAATAAAAGGATTAATAAATATTTCATCACATTTTAATTAAAGAGTTGAAAAAAATTGACAATTTGCTTAACCATCATGGCGCAGAGGAATTTGAAATTATTCATTGATATTGAAATTTAGCAGGTAAAGGCCTCGTTAGTACTCAAATGGGTGACCGCCTAAAAAAATAAGATTAGCGAAGTTTTTTAAACAATAATAATTGAATTCACACTGTCTCTTCTATAGTTTCAATAAGGTATAACGAAAATCTTTGTAAAAAATTATATAACAATAAGAAAATTATATTAAAAAAACTGAATTTTGAAATGAAAACTAGAAAACGTTCAAAATCACTGCTCAGAATATGATCATGAGTTTCTATCTGCATTAGAGTTCGGGCTGTAGAAGTCGATTTAGGTACTGAAACTTTTGATATATATTATTCTAACAACCCTTTCCTTTGCATATTACATTGAGTTGCAATGAAAAGGTTAATAAATATGGCCATCACATTTAAAATTAAAGAGTTGAAAAATTGACAATTTTGCTTAACCATCATGGCGCAGAGGAAATTTGAAATTTTTCATTGATATTGAAAGTGTAGCAGGTAAAGGCCTCGGTAGTACTCAAATGGGTGACCGCCTAAAAAATAGGATTAAGCGAAGTTTTTTAAAACAATAATAATTGATTCACCTGTCTCTGTATAGTTTCTATAAGTTATAAAGAAAATTTTTTTAAAAATTTCGAAACAAACAAGAAAAAATATTTAGAAAAACTGAATTTTGAAAACGAAAACTAAAACGTTCAAAATACTGTTTAAAATATGATAATGACTCTCTCTCTGATTTAGTGTTGGGGCTGTAGAAGTCGATTTAGGTACTGAAACTACTAATTTATAATTTTATTGACCCTTTCCTTTGCATATTACATTGAGTTGCAATGTAAAGGTTAATAAATATGCATCACATTTAATTAAAGAGTTGAAAAATTGACAATTTTGCTTACCATCATGGCGCAGAGGAAATTTTTCATTGATATAGAAAGTTAAGCAGTTAAAGGCCTCGTTAGTACGTCAAATGGGTGACCTCCTAAAAAATAGGATTTAGCGAAGTTTTTTAAAACAATAATAATTGATTCACCTGTCTCTCTATAGTTTCAATAAGGTATAACGAAAATCTTTTAAAAAAATTAGTTAACAAACAAGAAAAAATATTTACAAAAAACTGAATTTTGAAAATGTAACTAAAACGTTCAAAATTACTGCGCAGAATATGATAATGAGTTTCTTCTGCATTAGAGTTCGGGCTGTAGAAGTCGACTTAAGGTAGCTGAACTACTAATATAATTTCTTTAACAACCTTTTCCTTTGCATATTTCATTGAATTGCAATGTAGAGGTTTATTAAATATGCATCACATTTAATTAAAGAGTTGAAAAATTGACAATTTTGCCTAACCATCATGGCGCAGAGGAAATTTGAAATTTTTCATTGATATTGAAAGTTAAGCAGGTAAAGGCCTCGTTAGTACTCAAATGGGTGACCGCCTAAAAATAGGATTTAGCGAAGTTTTTTAAAACAAGAAATAATTGATTCACCTGTCCTCTCTATAGTTTTTCTATAAATTATAAAGAAATCTTTAAAAAAATTATATAACAAAAGAAAAAATATTTCAAAAACTGAATTTTGAAAATGAAAACATAAACGTTCAAAATTACTGCGGCAAGAAAATAATGATATGAGTTTCTATCTGCATTAGAGTTGGGGCTGTAGAAGTCGACTTAGGTACTGAAACTACTAATATATTATTTTATTAACCCTTTCCTTTGCATATTTCATTGAATTGCAATGAAAATGTTAAATAAATATGCATCACATTTAATATAAAGAGTTTGAAAAATTGACAATTTTGCTTAACCATCATGGCGCAGAGGAAATTTGAAATTTTTCATTGATATTGAAAGTTAAGCAGGTAAAGGCCTCGTTAGTACTCAAATGGGTGACCGCCTAAAAAATAGGATTAGCGAAGTTTTTTAAAACAATAATAATTGATTCACCTGTCTCTCTATAGTTTTCTATAATTATAAATGAAAATGTTTTAAAAAAATTATATACAAACAGAATATATTAAAAAACTGAAATTTGAAAATGAAAACTACGTTTCAAAATTACTGTTCAAAATATGATAATGAGTTTCTATCTGCATTAGAGTTCGGGCTGTAGAAGTCGATTTAGGTACTGAAACTACTGATATATATTATTTTAACAACCCTTTCCTTTGCATATTACATTGAGTTGCAATGAAAAGGTTAATAAATATGCATCACATTTAATTAAAGAGTTGAAAAATTGACAATTTTGCCAAACCATCATGGCGCAGAGGAAATTTTAAATTTTTCATTGATATTGAAAGTTAAGCAGAAAAAGGCCTCTGTAGTACTTAAATGGGTGACCGCCTAAAAAATAGGATTTAGCGAAGTTTTTTAAAACAGAAATAATTGATTCACCTGTCTCTCTATAAGTTTCTATAAATTATAAGAAAATTTTTAAAAAAAATAATATACAAACGTCACCAAAAAAATATTTACAAAAAACTGAATTTAGAAACTGAAAACTAACACGTTTCAATAAACGCTCTGAATATGATAATGAGGTTATTTCTGCATTAGAGTTGGGCTGTAAGAAGTCGATTTAGGTACTGAAACTACTGATATATATTATTTTAACAACCCTTTCCTTTGCATATTACATTGAGTTGCAATGTAAAGGTTAATAAATATGCATCACATTTAATTAAAGAGTTGAAAAATTGACAATTTTGCTTAACCATCATGGCGCAGAGGAAATTTGAAATTTTCATTGATAGTTGAAAAGTTAAGGCAGAAAAGGCCTCGTTAGTACTCAAATGGGTGACCGCCTAAAAAATAGGATTTAGCGAAGTTTTTTAAAACAATAATAATTGATTCACCTGTCTCTCTATAGTTTCTATAAAAATAAAGAAAACTTTTTAAAAAATTTTATAACAAAAAAGAAAAAATATTTAGAAAAAACTGAATTTTGAAAATGAAAACTAAAAGCGTTCAAAATTACTACGCGAATATGATAATGAGTTTCTATCTGCATTAGAGTTCAGGCTGTAGAAGTCGATTTAGTACTGAAAATAACTAATATATATTATTTTAACACCCTTCTCCTTTGCATAATTTACATTGAGTTTGCAAATGTAGAGGTTATAAATATGGATCACATTTAATTAAAAAGTTTTGAAAAAATTGACAATTTTGCTTAACCATGCATGGCGCAGAGGAAATTTTTAAATTTTTCTATTGCATATTGAAAAGTTAAGGAGAAAAGGCCTCGGTAGTACTTAAATGGGTGACGCGCCAAAAAGTAGGATTTAGCGAAGTTTTTTAAAACAGTAAATAATTTGATTGCACCTGTCTCTATAATAGTTTCTTATAAAATTATAAAGAAAATCTTTTAAATCTTTACAAACAAGAAAAAATATTTAGAAAAAATTGAATTTTGAAAATGAAAACTAAAAAGTTCAAAATTACTGCGCAGAAAATGATCATGAGTTTCTATCTGCATTAGAGTTCAGGCTGTAGAAGTCGATTTAGGTACTGAAAATACTGATATATATTATTTTAACAACCTTTTCCTTTGCATATTACATTGAGTTGAAATGAAGAGATTAATAAATATGCATCACATTGAATTAAAGAGTTGAAAAATTGACAATTTTGCTTAACCATCATGGCGCAGAGGAAATTTGAAATTTTTCATTGATATTGAAAGTTAAACAGAAAAAGGCCTCGGTAGTACTTAAATGGGTGACCGCCTAAAAAATAGGAATTTAAGCGAAGTTTTTTAAAACAGGTATCATTGATCACCCTGTCTCTCTAAGTTTTCTATAAAATTATAAGAATCTTTTAAAAAAATTATATAACAACAAGAAAAATATTAAGAAAAACTGAATTTTGAAAAAGTAAACTAAAAAAGTTCAAAATTAACTGCGCAGAATAATGATATGAGTTTCTATCTGCATTAGAGTTGGGGCTGTTAGAAGTCGATTTAGGTACTGAAACTACTAATATATTTCTTAACAACCCTTTCCTTTGCATATTACATTGAGTTGCATGTAAAAGGTTAATCAAATATGCATCACATTTAATTTAAAGAGTTGAAAAATTGACAATTTTGCTTAACCATCATGGGCGCAGAGGAAATTTGAAAATTTTTCATATGATATTGAAAGTTAAGCAGGTAAGGCCTCGTTAGTAACTTCCAATGGGTGACCGCCTAAAACATAGGATTAAGCGAAGTTTTTAAAATAAATAATTGATTCACCTTTGTCTCGTCTATAGTTTTCAAATAAGGTATAAACGAAAATCTTTTAAAAAAATTATATAACAAAACAAGAAATATATTTACAAAAAATGAATTTTTTGAAAATGAAAAACTAAAACGTCAAAATTAACTGCGCGAAATGAATAATGAAATATCTATCTTGCATTAAGAGTTCGGGCTGTAGAAGTCGATTTAGGTACTGAAACTTCTAAATATATTATAATATTAACCCTTTCCTTTGGCATATTACTTGAGTTGGAATGTAAAGGTTTAATAAATATGCATCACATTTAATTAAAGAGTTGAAAAATTGACATTTTGCTTAACCATCATGGCGCAGAGGAAATTTGAAATTTTTATTGAATATTGAAAGTTAAGCAGGTAAAGGCTTCGTTAGTACTTAAATGGGTGACCGCCTAAAAAAATAGGAATTTAGCGAAGTTTTTTAAAACAATAATAATGATTCACCGTCTTTCTATAGTTTCCTATAAATTATAAGAAATTTTTTTAAAAAAATTATATAACAAACAAGAAAATATATTTAGAAAACTGAATTTTGAAAATGAAAACTAAAACGTTTTTCCAAAATTACTGCGCAGAATATGATAAAATGAGTTTCTAATCTGCAATTAGAGTTTCGGGCTGTAGAAGTCGATTAGGTACTAGAAATACTAATATACTATTATTTTAAACAACTCTTTCCTTTTGCATATTACAATTGAGTTGCAAATGTAGAGGTTTAATAAAATATGCATCACATTTAATTAAAGAGTTGAAAAATTGACAATTTTGCCTAACCATCATGGCGCAGAGGAAATTTGAAATTTTTCATTGATATTGAAAGTTAAGCAGAATAATGCCTCGGTAGTACTTAAATGGGTGATCCGCCTAAAATTATAGATTTAGGGCGAAGTTTTTTAAAACAGTAATAATTGATTACGCTGTCTCTTTATAGTTTCTATAAGGATATAAAGAAAACTTTTTAAAAAAATTTGATAACAAAAAAGAAAAAATATTTACAAAAAACTGAATTTAGAAAAATGAAAATCTAAAAGTTCAAAATTTACTGCGCGGAAAATAATAATGAATATCTATCTGCATTAGAGTTGGGGCGATAGAAGTCGACTTAGGTACTGAAACTACTAATATATTATAATTTAACCCTTTCCTTTGCATATTACATTGAGTTTGCAATGTAGAGGTTAATAAATATGCATCACATTTAATTAAAAGAGTTGAAAAATTGACTAATTTTGCTTAACCATCATGGCGCAGAAGGAAATTTTAAATTTTTCATTGATATTTTAAAGTTAAGCAAAAAGGCCCTCGGTAGTACATAAATGGGTGACCGCCTAAAATACTAGGATTTAGCGAAGTTTTTAAAACTAGTATTAATTGATTCACCTGTCTCTCTATAGTTTCTATTAAATTATAATGAAAATCTTTTAAAAAATTTTATAACAACAGAAAAAATATTTACAAAAAACTGAATTTTGAAAATGAAAACTAACACGTTTCAAATTAAACTTACCTGCGCGGAAAAATGTAATGAATATCTATCTGCATTAGAGTTCGGGCTGTAGAAGTCGATTTAGTACTGAAACTACTAATATATTATTTTATTAACCCTTTCCTTTGCATATTTCATTGAATTGCAATGAAAACGTTAAATAAATATGCATCACATTTATTTAAAGAGTTGAAAAATTGACAATTTTGCCTAACCATAATGGCCGCCAGAGGAAATTGAAATTTTTCATTGATATTGAAAGTTAAGCAGGTAAAGGCCTCGTTAGTACTCAAATGGGTGACCGCCTAAAAAATAGGATTTAGCGAAGTTTTTTAAAAACAATAATAATTGATTCACCTGTCTCTCTATAGTTTCTTCTAAAAATTAATTAAAGAAAACTTTTAAAAAAATTATATAAACAGAAATAATATTTACAAAAAAACTGATTTTTAAATGAATAACTAAAACGTTCAAATTACTTGCGCCAGAATATGATCATAGTTTTTCTATTCTGCATAGAGTTCGGGCTGTTAGAACGTCGATTTAGGTAACTGAAAAATACTAATATACTACTATTTTAAAAACCAACCTTGCCTTTTGCATATTACATTTGAGTTGCAATGTAGAGGTTAATAAATATGCATCGAAATTTAATTTTAAAAGTTGAAAATTTATGACAATTTTGCTTAACCATCTGGCGCAGAGGAAAATTGTGAATTTTTCATTGATATTGAAAGTTAAGCAGGTAAAGGCCTCGTTAGTCCAAATGGGTGACCGCCCCTAAAACATAGGATTAAGCGAAGTTTTTAAAACAATAATAATTGATTCACCTGTCTCTATATAGTTATCTATAAATTAATAAAGAAAATCTTTTAAAAAAAATCTTTAACAAACAAGAAAAAAATAATTTTAGAAAAAACTGATTTTGGAAAAATGAAACTAAAACGTTCAAAATTACTGCGCAGAAAATGATCATGAGTTTCTATCTGCAATTAGAGTTCAGGCTGTAGAAGTCGATTTAGGTTACTGAAAATACTGATATATATATTATTTTAAACAACCTTCTTCTTTGCCGAATTACATTGATTGAAATGAAGGAGATTAATAAATTGCTCATCATTGAAATTAAAAGAGTTGAAAAATTGACAATTTTGCCTTACCATCATGGCGCAGAGGAAATTTGAAATTTTTCATTGATATTGAAAGTTAAGCAGTTAAAGGCCTCGTTAGTACTCAAATGGGTGACCGCCTAAAAAATAGGATTTAGCGAAGTTTTTTAAAACAATAATAATTGATTCACCTGTCTCTCTATAGTTTCTATAAAGGAATAAAGAAAACCTTTTAAAAAAATTTATATAACACAAGAAAAATATTAAGAAAAAACTGAATTTTGAAAATGTAAACTAAACGTTCAAATATTACTTGCGCAAATATGAATAATGAGTTTCTATCCTGCATTAGAGTTCGGGCTGTAGAAGTCGATTTAGGTACTGAAACTACTAATATATTTCTTTAACAACCCTTTCCTTTGCATATTACATTGAGTTGCAATGTAAAGGTTAATAAATATGCATCACATTTAATTAAAGAGTTGAAAAATTGACAATTTTGCTTAACCATCATGGCGCAGAGGAAATTTGAAATTTTTCATTGATATTGAAAGTTAAGCAGGTAAAGGCCTCGTTAGTACTCAAATGGGTGACCGCCTAAAACATAGGATTAAGCGAAGTTTTTTAAAACAATAATAATTGATTCACCTGTCTCTCTATAGTTTCAATAAGGTATAACGAAAATCTTTTAAAAAATTATATAACAAACAAGAAAATATATTTACAAAAAACTGAATTTTGAAAATGAAAACTAAAACGTTCAAAATTACTGCGCGGAAAATGATAATGAATATCTATCTGCATTAGAGTTCGGGCTGTAGAAGTCGATTTAGGTACTGAAACTTCTAATATATTATAATATTAACCCTTTCCTTTGCATATTACATTGAGTTGGAATGTAAAGGTTAATAAATATGCATCACATTTAATTAAAGAGTTGAAAAATTGACAATTTTGCTTAACCATCATGGCGCAGAGGAAATTTGAAATTTTTCATTGATATTGAAAGTTAAGCAGGTAAAGGCTTCGTTAGTACTTAAATGGGTGACCGCCTAAAAAATAGGATTTAGCGAAGTTTTTTAAAACAATAATAATTGATTCACCGGTCTTTCTATAGTTTCTATAAATTATAAAGAAAATTTTTTAAAAAAATTATATAACAAACACGAAAATATATTTAGAAAAAACTGAATTTTGAAAATGAAAACTAAAACGTTCAAAATTACTGCGCAGAATATGATAATGAGTTTCTATCTGCATTAGAGTTCGGGCTGTAGAAGTCGATTTAGGTACTGAAAATACTAATATATATTATTTTAACAACTCTTTCCTTTGCATATTACATTGAGTTGCAATGTAGAGGTTAATAAATATGCATCACATTTAATTAAAGAGTTGAAATATTGACAATTTTGCTTAACCATCATGGCGCAGAGGAAATTTGAAATTTTTCATTGATATTTAAAGTTAAGCAGAAAAATGCCTCGGTAGTACTTAAATGGGTGACCGCCTAAAATATAGGATTTAGCGAAGTTTTTTAAAACAGTAATAATTGATTCACCTGTCTCTTTATAGTTTCTATAAATTATAATGAAAATCTTTTAAAATAATTATATAACAAACAAGAAAAAATATTTACAAAATACTGAATTTTGAAAATGAAAACTAAAACGTTCAAAATTACTGCGCGGAAAATAATAATGAATATCTATCTGCATTAGAGTTCGGGCTGTAGAAGTCGATTTAGGTACTGAAACTTCTAATATATTATAATATTAACCCTTTCCTTTGCATATTACATTGAGTTGCAATGTAGAGGTTAATAAATATGCATCACATTTAATTAAAGAGTTGAAAAATTGACAATTTTGCTTAACCATCATGGCGCAGAGGAAATTTTAAATTTTTCATTGATATTTAAAGTTAAGCAGAAAAAGGCCTCGGTAGTACATAAATGGGTGACCGCCTAAAATATAGGATTTAGCGAAGTTTTTTAAAACAGTAATAATTGATTCACCTGTCTCTTTATAGTTTCTATAAATTATAATGAAAATCTTTTAAAATAATTATATAACAAACAAGAAAAAATATTTACAAAATACTGAATTTTGAAAATGAAAACTAAAACTTTCAAAATTACTGTGCGGAAAATGATAATGAATATCTATCTGCATTAGAGTTCGGGCTGTAGAAGTCGATTTAGGTACTGAAACTTCTAATATATTATATTATTAACCCTTTCCTTTGCATATTACATTGAGTTGCAATGAAAAGGTTAATAAATATGCATCACATTTAATTAAAGAGTTGAAAAATTGACAATTTTGCTTAACCATCATGGCGCAGAGGAAATTTGAAATTTTTCATTGATATTTAAAGTTAAGCAGAAAAAGGCCTCGGTAGTACTTAAATGGGTGACCGCCTAAAAAATAGGATTTAGCGAAGTTTTTTAAAACAATAATAATTGATTCACCTGTCTCTCTATAGTTTCTTTATGGTACAAAGAAAATCTTTTAAAAAAATTTCATAAAAAACAAGAAAACTATATACAAAAAACTGAATTTTGAAAATGAAAACTAAAACGTTCAAAATTACTGCGCAGAATATGATAATGAATATCTATCTGCATTAGAGTTCGGGCTGTAGAAGTCGATTTAGGTACTGAAACTTCTAATATATTATAATATTAACCCTTTCCTTTGCATATTACATTGGGTTGGAATGTAAAGGTTAATAAATATGCATCACTTTTAATTAAAGAGTTGAAAAATTGACAGTTTTGCTTAACCATCATGGCGCAGAGGAAATTTGAAATTTTTCATTGATATTGAAAGTAAAGCAGGTAAAGGCCTCGTTAGCACTCAAATGGGTGACCGCCTTAAAAAAAATAGGATTTAGTGAAGTTATTGTAAACAATAGTAATTGATTCACCTGTCTCTCTATAGTTTCTTTATGGTACAAAGAAAATCTTTTAAAAAAATTTCATAAACAATAAGAAAACTATATACAAAAAACTGAATTTTGAAAATGAAAACTAAAACGTTCAAAATTACTGTGCGGAAAATGATAATGAATATCTATCTGCATTAGAGTTCGGGCTGTAGAAGTCGATTTAGGTACTGAAACTTCTAATATATTATAATATTAACCCTTTCCTTTGCATATTACATTGAGTTGCAATGAAAAGGTTAATAAATATGCATCACATTTAATTAAAGAGTTGAAAAATTGACAATTTTGCTTAACCATCATGGCGCAGAGGAAATTTGAAATTTTTCATTGATATTTAAAGTTAAGCAGAAAAAGGCCTCGGTAGTACTTAAATGGGTGACCGCCTAAAAAATAGGATTTAGCGAAGTTTTTTAAAACAATAATAATTGATTCACCTGTCTCTCTATAGTTTCTTTATGGTACAAAGAAAATCTTTTAAAAAAATTTCATAAAAAACAAGAAAACTATATACAAAAAACTGAATTTTGAAAATGAAAACTAAAACGTTCAAAATTACTGCGCAGAATATGATAATGAATATCTATCTGCATTAGAGTTCGGGCTGTAGAAGTCGATTTAGGTACTGAAACTTCTAATATATTATAATATTAACCCTTTCCTTTGCATATTACATTGTGTTGGAATGTAAAGGTTAATAAATATGCATCACTTTTAATTAAAGAGTTGAAAAATTGACAGTTTTGCTTAACCATCATGGCGCAGAGGAAATTTGAAATTTTTCATTGATATTGAAAGTAAAGCAGGTAAAGGCCTCGTTAGCACTCAAATGGGTGACCGCCTTAAAAAAAATAGGATTTAGTGAAGTTATTGTAAACAATAGTAATTGATTCACCTGTCTCTCTATAGTTTCTTTATGGTACAAAGAAAATCTTTTAAAAAAATTTTATAAACAATAAGAAAACTATATACAAAAAACTGAATTTTGAAAATGAAAACTAAAACGTTCAAAATTACTGCGCAGAATATGATAATGAGTTTCTATCTGCATTAGAGTTCAGGCTGTAGAAGTCGATTTAGGTACGGAAAATACTAATATATATTATTTTAACAACCCTTTCCTTTGCATATTACATTGAGTTGCAATGTAGAGGTTAATAAATATGCATCACATTTAATTAAAGAGTTGAAAAATTGACAATTTTGCTTAACCATCATGGTGCAGAGGAAATTTGAAATTTTTCATTGATATTGAAAGTTAAGCAGGTAAAGGCTTCGTTAGTACCTAAATGGGTGACCGCCTAAAAAATAGGATTTAGCGAAGTTTTTTAAAACAATAATAATTGATTCACCGGTCTTTCTATAGTTTCTATAAATTATAAAGAAAATCTTTTAAAAAAATTATATAACAAACAAGAAAAAATATTTAGAAAAAACTGAATTTTGAAAATGAAAACTAAAACGTTCAAAATTACTGCGCAGAATATGATAATGAGTTTCTATCTGCATTAGAGTTCGGGCTGTAGAAGTCGATTTAGGTACTGAAAATACTAATATATATTATTTTAACAACCCTTTCCTTTGCATATTACATTGAGTTGCAATGTAGAGGTTAATAAATATGCATCACATTTAATTAAAGAGTTGAAAAATTGACAATTTTGCTTAACCATCATGGCGCAGAGGAAATTTTAAATTTTTCATTGATATTTAAAGTTAAGCAGAAAAAGGCCTCGGTAGTACTTAAATGGGTGACCGCCTAAAATATAAGATTTAGCGAAGTTTTTTAAAACAGTAATAATTGATTCACCTGTCTCTTTATAGTTTCTATAAATTATAATGAAAATCTTTTAAAATAATTATATAACAAACAAGAAAAAATATTTACAAAATACTGAATTTTGAAAATGAAAACTAAAACGTTCAAAATTACTGCGCGGAAAATCATAATGAATATCTATCTGCATTAGAGTTCGGGCTGTAGAAGTCGATTTAGGTACTGAAACTTCTAATATATTATAATATTAACCCTTTCCTTTGCATATTACATTGAGTTGCAATGTAGAGGTTAATAAATATGCATCACATTTAATTAAAGAGTTGAAAAATTGACAATTTTGCTTAACCATCATGGCGCAGAGGAAATTTGAAATTTTTCATTGATATTTAAAGTTAAGCAGAAAAAGGCCTCGGTAGTACTTAAATGGGTGACCGCCTAAAATATAGGATTTAGCGAAGTTTTTTAAAACAGTAATAATTGATTCACCTGTCTCTTTATAGTTTCTATAAATTATAAAGAAAATCTTTTAAAAAAATTATATAACAAACAAGAAAATATATTTACAAAAAACTGAATTTTTAAAATGAAAACTAAAACGTTCAAAATTACTGCGCAGAATATGATCATGAGTTTCTATCTGCAATAAAGTTCGGGCTGTAGAAGTCGATTTAGGTACTGAAACTACTAATATATATTATTTTAACAACCCTTTCCTTTGCATATTACATTGAGTTGCAATGTAGAGGTTAATAAATATCCATCAAATTTAATTTAAAAGTTGAAAAATTGACAATTTTGCTTAACCATCATGGCGCAGAGGAAATTTGAAATTTTTCATTGATATTGAAAGTTAAGCAGGTAAAGGCCTCGTTAGTACTCAAATGGGTGACCGCCTAAAACATAGGATTAAGCGAAGTTTTTTAAAACAATAATAATTGATTCACCTGTCTCTCTATAGTCTCTATAAGTTATAAAGAAAATCTTTTAAAAAAATTTCATAACAAACAAGAAAAAATATTTAGAAAAAACTGAATTTTGAAAATGAAAACTAAAACGTTCAAAATTACTGCGCAGAATATGATAATGAGTTTCTATCTGCATTAGAGTTCAGGCTGTAGAAGTCGATTTAGGTACTGAAACTACTAATATATTTTCTTTAACAACCCTTTCCTTTGCATATTACATTGAGTTGCAATGTAAAGGTTAATAAATATGCATCACATTTAATTAAAGAGTTGAAAAATTGACAATTTTGCTTAACCATCATGGTGCAGAGGAAATTTGAAATTTTTCATTGATATTGAAAGTTAAGCAGAAAAAGGCCTCGGTAGTACCATAATGGGTGACCGCCTAAAAAATAGGATTTAGCGAAGTTTTTTAAAACAATAATAATTGATTCACCTGTCTCTCTATAGTTTCTATAAATTATAAAGAAAATCTTTTAAAAAAATTATATAACAAACAAGAAAAAATATTTAGAAAAAACTGAATTGTGAAAATGTAAACTAAAACGTTCAAAATTACTGCGCGGAAAAT
Organism: Schmidtea mediterranea; assembly: GCA_022537955.1. NCBI lineage: Eukaryota > Metazoa > Platyhelminthes > Tricladida > Dugesiidae > Schmidtea > Schmidtea mediterranea. The sequence goes on from CM039680.1 coordinate 87,018,774, forward strand.
GATAATGAATATCTATCTGCATTAGAGTTCGGGCTGTAGAAGTCGATTTAGGTACTGAAACTTCTAATATATTATAATATTAACCCTTTCCTTTGCATATTACATTGAGTTGCAATGAAAAGGTTAATAAATATGCATCACATTTAATTAAAGAGTTGAAAAATTGACAATTTTGCTTAACCATCATGGCGCAGAGGAAATTTGAAATTTTTCATTGATATTTAAAGTTAAGCAGAAAAAGGCCTCGGTAGTACTTAAATGGGTGACGGCCTAAAAAATAGGATTTAGCGAAGTTTTTTAAAACAATAATAATTGATTCACCTGTCTCTCTATAGTTTCTAAAAATTATAAAGAAAATCTTTTAAAAAAATTATATAACAAACAAGAAAATATATTTACAACAAACTGAATTTTTAAAATGAAAACTAAAACGTTCAAAATTACTGCGCAGAATATGATCATGAGTTTCTATCTGCAATAGAGTTCGGGCTGTAGAAGTCGATTTAGGTACTGAAAATACTAATATATATTATTTTAACAACCCTTTCCTTTGCATATTACATTGAGTTGCAATGTAGAGGTTAATAAATATGCATCAAATTTAATTTAAAAGTTGAAAAATTGACAATTTTGCTTAACCATCATGGCGCAGAGGAAATTTGAAATTTTTCATTGATATTGAAAGTTAAGCAGGTAAAGGCCTCGTTAGTACTCAAATGGGTGACCGCCTAAAACATAGGATGTAGCGAAGTTTTTTAAAACAATAATAAATGATTCACCTGTCTCTCTATAGTTTCTATAAATTATAAAGAAAATCTTTTAAAAAAATTATATAACAAACAAGAAAATATATTAAAAAAAACTGAATTTTGAAAATGAAAACTAAAACGTTCAAAATTACTGTTCAAAATATGATAATGACTCTCTCTATGCATTAGTGTTGGGGCTGTAGAAGTCGATTTAGGTACTGAAACTACTAATGTATTTCTTTAACAACCCTTTCCTTTGCATATTACATTGAGTTGCAATGTAGAGGTTAATAAATATGCATCACATTTAATTAAAGAGTTGAAAAATTGACAATTTTGCTTAACCATCATGGCGCAGAGGAAATTTGAAATTTTTCATTGATATTGAAAGTTAAGCAGAAAAAGGCCTCGGTAGTACTTAAATGGGTGACCGCCTAAAATATAGGATTTAGCGAAGTTTTTTAAAACAGAAATAATTGATTCACCTGTCTCTTTATAGTTTCTATAAATTATAATGAATATCTTTTTAAAAAATTATATAACAAACAAGAAAAAATATTTACAAAATACTGAATTTTGAAAATGAAAACTAAAACGTTCAAAATTACTGCGCGGAAAATGATAATGAATATCTATCTGTATTAGAGTTCGGGCTGTAGAAGTCGATTTAGGTACTGAAACTTCTAATATATTATAATATTAACCCTTTCCTTTGCATATTACATTGAGTTGGAATGTAAAGATTAATAAATATGCATCACATTTAATTAAAGAGTTGAAAAATTGACAATTTTGCTTAACCATCATAGCGCAGAGGAAATTTGAAATTTTTCATTGATATTGAAAGTAAAGCAGGTAAAGGCCTCGTTAGTACTCAAATGGGTGACCGCCTTAAAAAAAATAGGATTTATTGAAGTTATTGTACACAATAGTAATTGATTCACCTGTCTCTCTATAGTTTCTTTATGGTATAAAGAAAATCTTTTAAAAAAATTTCATAACAAACAAGAAAACTATATACAAAAAACTGAATTTTGAAAATGAAAACTAAAACGTTCAAAATTACTGCGCAGAATATGATAATGAGTTTCTATCTGCATTAGAGTTCAGGCTGTAGAAGTCGATTTAGGTACTGAAACTACTGATATATATTATTTTCACAACCCTTTCCTTTGCATATTACATTGAGATGCAATGAAAAGGTTAATAAATATGCATCATATTTAATTACAGAGTTGAAAAATTGACAATTTTGCTTAACCATCATGGCGCAGAGGAAATTTGAAATTTTTCAATGATAAAAAAAGTTAAGCAGGTAAAAACCTCGTAAATACTCAAATGGGTGACCGCCTAAAAATAGGATTTAGCGAAGTTTTTTAAAACAATAATAATTGATTCACTTGTTTCTCGTTAGTTTCTATAAGGTATAAAGAAAATATTTTCATAATATTTCATAACAAACAAGAAAAAATATTTAGAAAAAACTAAATTTTGAAAATGAAAACTAAAACGTTCAAAATTACTGTGCAAAATATGATAATGACTTTCTCTCTGCATTAGATTTGGGGCTGTAGAAGTCGATTTAGGTACTGAAACTACTAATATATTATTTTTTAACCCTTTCCTTTGCATATTACATTGAGTTGCAATGAAAAGGGTAATAAATATGCATCACATTTAATTAAAGAGTTGAAAAATTGACAATTTTGCTTAACCATCATGGCGCAGAGGAAATTTGAAATTTTTCATTGATATTTAAAGTTAAGCAGAAAAAGGCCTCGGTAGTACTTAAATGGGTGACCGCCTAAAAAATAGGATTTAGCGAAGTTTTTTAAAACAATAATAATTGATTCACCTGTCTCTCTATAGTTTCTAAAAATTATAAAGAAAATCTTTTAAAAAAATTATATAACAAACAAGAAAATATATTTACAAAAAACTGAATTTTAAAATGAAAACTAAAACGTTCAAAATTACTGCGCAGAATATGATCATGAGTTTCTATCTGCAATAGAGTTCGAGCTGTAGAAGTCGATTTAGGTACTGAAAATACTAATATATATTATTTTAACAACCCTTTCCTTTGCATATTACATTGAGTTGCAATGTAAAGGTTAATAAATATGCATCACATTTAATTAAAGAGTTGAAAAATTGACAGTTTTGCTTAACCATCATGACGCAGAGGAAATTTGAAATTTTTCATTGATATTGAAAGATAAGCAGGTAAAGGCCTCGTTAGTACTCAAATGGGTGACCGCCTAAAAAATAGGATTTAGCGAAGTTTTTTAAAACAATAATAATTAATTCACCTTTCTCTCTACAGTTTCTATAAGTTATAAAGAAAATCTTTTAAAAAAATTTCATAACAAACAAGAAAAAATATTTAGAAAAAACTAAATTTTGAAAATGAAAACTAAAACGTTCAAAATTACTGCGCAGAATATGATAATGAGTTTCTATCTGCATTAGAGTTCAGGCTGTAGAAGTCGATTTAGGTACTGAAACTACTAATATATTTCTTTAACAACCCTTTCCTTTGCATATTACATTGAGTTGCAATGTAAAGGTTAATAAATATGCATCACATTTAATTAAAGAGTTGAAAAATTGACAATTTTGCTTAACCTTCATGGTGCAGAGGAAATTTGAAATTTTTCATTGATATTTAAAGTTAAGCAGAAAAAGGCCTCGGTAGTACTTAAATGGGTGACCGCCTAAAAAATAGGATTTAGCGAAGTTTTTTAAAACAATAATAATTGATTCACCTGTCTCTCTATAGTTTCTAAAAATTATAAAGAAAATCTTTTAAAAAAATTATATAACAAACAAGAAAATATATTTACAAAAAACTGAATTTTTAAAATGAAAACTAAAACGTTCAAAATTACTGCGCGGAAAATGATAATGAATATCTATCTGCATTAGAGTTCGGGCTGTAGAAGTCGATTTAGGTACTGAAACTTCTAATATATTATAATATTAACCCTTTCCTTTGCATATTACATTGAGTTGGAATGTAAAGGTTAATAAATATGCATCACATTTAATTAAAGAGTTGAAAAATTGACAGTTTTGCTTAACCATCATGGCGCAGAGGAAATTTGAAATTTTTCATTGATATTGAAAGATAAGCAGGTAAAGGCCTCGTTAGTACTCAAATGGGTGACCGCCTAAAAAATAGGATTTAGCGAAGTTTTTTAAAACAATAATAATTAATTCACCTTTCTCTCTACAGTTTCTATAAGTTATAAAGAAAATCTTTTAAAAAAATTTCATAACAAACAAGAAAAAATATTTAGAAAAAACTGAATTTTGAAAATGAAAACTAAAACGTTCAAAATTACTGCGCAGAATATGATAATGAGTTTCTATCTTCATTAGAGTTCAGGCTGAAGAAGTCGATTTAGGTATCTAAACTACTAATATATTATTTTAACAACCCTTTCCTTTGCATATTACATTGAGTTGCAATGAAACGGCTAATAAATATGCATCATATTTAATTAAAGAGTTGAAAAATTGACAATTTTGCTTAACCATCATGGCGCAGAGGAAATTTGAAATTTTTCATTGATATTGAAAGTTAAGCAGGTAAAGGCTTCGTTAGTACTTAAATTGGTGACCGCCTAAAATATAGGATTTAGCGAAGTTTTTTAAAACAATAATAATTAATTCACCTTTCTCTCTACAGTTTCTATAAGTTATAAAGAAAATCTTTTAAAAAAATTTCATAACAAACAAGAAAAAATATTTAGAAAAAACTGAATTTTGAAAATGAAAACTAAAACGTTCAAAATTACTGCGCAGAATATGATAATGAGTTTCTATCTGCATTAGAGTTCAGGCTGAAGAAGTCGATTTAGGTACTGAATCTACTAATATACTATTTTATTAACCCTTTCCTTTGCATATTACAATGAGTTTCAATGAAAAGGTTAATAAATATGCATCACATTTAATTAAAGAGTTGAAAAATTGACAATTTTTCTTAACCATCATGGTGCAGAGGAAATTTGAAATTTCTCATTGATATTGAAAGTTAAGCAAGTAAAGGCCTCGTTAGTACTCAAATGGGTGACAGCCTAAAAAATAGGATTTAGCGAAGGTTTTTAAAACAATAATAATTGATTCACTTGTTTCTCGTTAGTTTCTTTAAGGTATAAAGAAAATCTTTTAATAATATTTCATAACAAACAAGAAAAAATATTTACAAAAATCTGAATTTTGAAAATGAAAACTGAAACGTTCAAAATTACTGTGCAAAATATGAAAATGACTTTCTCTCTGCATTAGTGTTCAGGCTGTAGAAGTCGATTTAGGTACTGAATCTACTAATATACTATTTTATTAACCCTTTCCTTTGCATATTACAATGAGTTTCAATGAAAAGGTTAATAAATATGCATCACATTTAATTAAAGAGTTGAAAAATTGACAATTTTGCTTAACCATCATGGTGCAGAGGAAATTTGAAATTTTTCATTGATATTGAAAGTTAAGTAGGTAAAGGCCTCGTTAGTACTCAAATGGGTGACCACCTAAAAAATAGGATTTAGCGAAGTTTTTTAAAACAATAATAATTGATTCACCTGTCTTTCTATAGTTTCTATAAATTATAAAGAAAATCTTTTAAAAAAATTATATAAAAACAAGAAAAAACTTTTAGAAAAAACTGAATTTTGAAAATGAAAACTAAAACTTTCGAAATTACTGTTCAAAATATGATAATGACTCTCTCTCTGCATTAGTGTTGGGGCTGTAGAAGTCGATTTAGGTACTGAAAATACTAATATATATTATTTTAACAACCCTTTCCTTGGCATATTACATTGAGTTGCAATGTAGAGGTTAATAAATATGCATCACATTTAATTAAAGAGTTGAAAAATTGACAATTTTGCTTAACCATCATGGCGCAGAGGAAATTTGAAATTTTTCAATGATAATAAAAGTTAAGCAGGTAAAGGCCTCGTAAATACTCAAATGGGTGACCGCCTAAAAAATAGGATTTAGCGAAGTTTTTTAAAACAATAATAATTGATTCAATTGTTTCTCGTTAGTTTCTATTAGGTATAAAGAAAATATTTTCATAATATTTCATAACAAACAAGAAAAAATATTTAGAAAAAACTAAATTTTGAAAATGAAAACTAAAACGTTCAAAATTACTGTGCAAAATATGATAATGACTTTCTCTCTGCATTAGTGTTGGGGCTGTAGAAGTCGATTTATGTACTGAAACTACTAATATATTATTTTATTAACCCTTTCCTTTGCATATTACATTGAGTTGCAATGAAACGGCTAATAAATATGCATCACATTTAATTAAAGAGTTGAAAAATTGACAATTTTGCTTAACCATCATGGCGCAGAGGAAATTTGAAATTTTTCATTGATATTGAAAGTTAAGCAGGTAAAGGCCTCGTTAGTACTCAAATGGGTGACCGCCTAAAAAATAGGATTTAGCGAAGTTTTTTAAAACAATAATAAATAATTCACCTTTCTCTCTACAGTTTCTATAAGTTATAAAGAAAATCTTTTAAAAAAATTTCATAACAAACAAGAAAAAATATTTAGAAAAAACTGAATTTTGAAAATGAAAACTAAAACGTTCAAAATTACTGCGCAGAATATTATAATGAGTTTCTATCTGCATTAGAGTTCAGGCTGAAGAAGTCGATTTAGGTACCTAAACTACAAATATATTATTTTAACAACCCTTTCCTTTGCATATTACATTGAGTTGCAATGAAAAGGTTAATAAATATGCATCACATTTAATTAAAGAGTTGAAAAATTGACAATTTTGCTTAACCATCATGGTGCAGAGGAAATTTGAAATTTCTCATTGATATTGAAAGTTAAGTAGGTAAAGGCCTCGTTAGTACTCAAATGGGTGATCGCCTTAAAATATAATTTAGCGAAGGTTTTTAAAACAATAATAATTGATTCACTTGTTTCTCGTTAGTTTCTTTAAGGTATAAAGAAAATCTTTTAATAATATTTCATAACAAACAAGAAAAAATATTTAGAAAAAACTGAATTTTGAAAATGAAAACTGAAACGTTCAAAATTACTGTGCAAAATATGAAAATGACTTTCTCTCTGCATTAGTGTTGGGGCTGTAGAAGTCGATTTAGGTACTGAATCTACTAATATACTATTTTATTAACCCTTTCCTTTGCATATTACAATGAGTTTCAATGAAAAGGTTAATAAATATGCATCACATTTAATTAAAGAGTTGAAAAATTGACAATTTTTCTTAACCATCATGGTGCAGAGGAAATTTGAAATTTCTCATTGATATTGAAAGTTAAGTAGGTAAAGGCCTCGTTAGTACTCAAATGGGTGATCGCCTTAAAATATAATTTAGCGAAGTTTTTTAAAACAATAATTATTGATTCACTTGTTTCTCGTTAGTTTCTTTAAGGTATAAAGAAAATCTTTTAAAAAAATTTCATAACAAAAAAGAAAAAATATTTAGAAAAAACTTAATATTGAAAATTAAAACTAAAACTTTCAAAAACTGTGCAAAATATGATAATGACTTTTTCTATGCATTAGTGTTTGGGCTGTAGAAGTCGATTTATGTACTGAAACTACTAATATATTATTTTATTAACCCTTTCCTTTGCATATTACATTGATTTTTAATGAAAAGGTTATAAAATATGCATCACATTTAATTAAAGAGTTGAAAAATTGACAATTTTGCTTAACCATCATGGCGCAGAGGAAATTTGAAATTTTTCATTGATATTGAAAGTTAAGCAGGTAAAGGCCTCGTTAGTACTCAAATGGGTGACCGCCTAAAAAATAGGATTTAGCGAAGTTTTTTAAAACAATAATAATTAATTCACCTTTCTCTCTACAGTTTCTATAAGTTATAAAGAAAATCTTTTAAAAAAATTTCATAACAAACAAGAAAAAATATTTAGAAAAAACTGAATTTTGAAAATGAAAACTAAAACGTTCAAAATTACTGCGCAGAATATGATAATGAGTTTCTATCTGCATTAGAGTTCAGGCTGAAGAAGTCGATTTAGGTACCTAAACTACTAATATATTATTTTAACAACCCTTTCCTTTGCATATTACAATGAGTTTCAATGAAAAGGTTAATAAATATGCATCAAATTTAATTAAAGAGTTGAAAAATTGACAATTTTTCTTAACCATCATGGTGCAGAGGAAATTTGAAATTTCTCATTGATATTGAAAGTTAAGTAGGTAAAGGCCTCGTTAGTACTCAAATGGGTGATCGCCTTAAAATATAATTTAGCGAAGTTTTTTAAAACAATAATTATTGATTCACTTGTCTCTCTTTAGTTTCTATAAGGTATAAAGAAAATCTTTTAAAAAAATTTCATAACAAAAAAGAAAAAATATTTAGAAAAAACTTAATATTGAAAATTAAAACTAAAACGTTCAAAAACTGTGCAAAATATGATAATGACTTTTTCTATGCATTAGTGTTGGGGCTGTAGAAGTCGATTTATGTACTGAAACTACTAATATATTATTTTATTAACCCTTTCCTTTGCATATTACATTGATTTTTAATGAAATGGTTATAAAATATGCATCACATTTAATTAAAGAGTTGAAAAATTGACAATTTTGCTTAACCATCATGGTGCAGAGGAAATTTGAAATTTTTCATTGATATTGAAAGTTAAGCAGGTAAACGCCTCGTTAATACTCAAATGGGTTACCACTTTAAGATAGGATTTAGCGAAGTTTTTTAAAACAATAATATTTGATTCACTTGTTTCCATTGATTTGTCGTAGATTTTGAATCTCAAAACATACATTCAAAAATGTACTCACGGTTCTATGGTGGGGTTACACATCATTGTGATAATAAATAAATTGGGAACAAAAGTACTTTAAAGGGTGGATGAAGGTATCGATACAAAGTTTACATATATTCACATACAAATTTTACACATATGCATTCACATAATGTAAGATTCATACATCTATCTATCAAATTCATGCATTTGGGTCGCAGATGAGTAAAAACATCAATCAAATAACAAAAATGGGTAAATCAGATATAAAACACGATAATTATACATTGTGGTTATCAATTTTAATCCATGTGAGGCATTTATCACATATAAAATCTAACCTATTTCATACAATTTAACAGTCCTAATATGTTTGTTATGAAAACATGGGTATAATTGGGGTGCTTCTTTGAAATATATCAGTCATTGTTGAGAATTATTTTAAGTTAGACATAAACCATCAAAACATTTATTTTAGAATTAGTTGAACTTTGTTTTATGCAAACTATCGTAACTTCCATCAAATTCAATTGGTAAAACAGAAAAATATATTTTTACTATATTAGATTTATACTAAATGGTATTCTTCAATATTTAAATCACAAATTTCACATTTACGAGTAATGGTTTTGAATAAAGAAGAACAAATAATTTTATGTCCACTAGGTAAATATATGATGTATACTTTGTTAATCTGGCAAATTGAACATATCCGAAAACATTTTCTTGCATCGGACATTTTTTCGAGTATTTGTATTTCTAATTTATCGACATTATCCATAAAAGAGCGAATAAGGTTGTGATATTCTCCAAATCTAAAATCCATGCATGACCAGAAAACACTGAGTATATTAAATTTCGTAGGATCAATATCATTTAAAAATATTATCCAGATCGATAATTTCATCAGTGATTTGTTGAATCCAAACAAGTCTACAAAACATTCAACAAATTCATTTTTAAAGGATTTTTCCAATTTTGTTAGAAATATATCATCAAATTTTGATGCCAAAAGTCTATCAATTTTTGAAAAGGTCTGACCCCATATAACACCTAATTCTATAACCTTAAATTAAATGGTTAGTTTATTCAATAAATATCGAACCAAACCTCTGTGTCCTTTATCTCCAATAATAAAAATAAAATCTAAAGTAATTTATCAATGAATGTTTAATAAATGTTTAATAAAATTCCAGTTAAACTGTTATATTATTGTTTTAAAAGCGACTTTGTCCAATCGAATTTATGTATGCCCGTTGACACCTGAATTGCAATGTCTTTGTTTTGGAAATAAACATAATATTGTTTAACTTAGTTTTACTATGTTTTTTATATTATTTATTAATGTCATTATGGTTCTTTATTATGCGTGTATTTATAATGTGCAATTAAACACTGGAAATTTTCTTTGGGTTATAAGTTTCGTCTATGAAACCGGTTTAAATAGATTTTTAAATTTTTTGGCGGGAAAATATTTGCAAAAGAAAATATTTGAGACTGACAGATACTTTTACATAGATGTTGATAATTTATATGTTTTCTTACCAAAATATCCATTAAATATATATAAATATATAAAAATAAGCATTATTTCTAAGCATATATATATAGAAAATAGACTAAGCGTGTATGACTTCCAATTTGGTAACAAATACTCAACTATCTAATTAATATTAGTAAAATTAGTAAGAACTTACTAAATGGCTATGTATTACCTAATATACATATATATATGATTCGCTTAATTTTGTATGACCATGTTGTATGATCAAATTGTATGATCATGTTGTATAATCAAATTATATGACCATATTTTCATTAACCAAATATCAACATTACCATGGATATTTTATCATGATTATCCCTGTATAACAAATGTTTATATTTTTTATAAATTTTTTACCCCCCGGGGGGAGGGGTGTCCTGGAGGTGACACATTTAATGCATGTTATTAAAAACTATGATAATAATGACGTACAGGGTAAATTTTATAAGCAGGAACTACAAGCTATTCAACCACCCACTGTATTTAGAATTGTAAAGATATTGAAAACTAAAAAGACTAGTAAAGAAAAACAATACTATGTCAAATGGGTTGGGTATCAAAATCCAACATGGATATCAGCAAAAGATCTAGTAAAGTGAATTTCTATATTATTTTACCGAGCAATAGTTGCCCAACAATCCATTCCTAAAATTTATTCACATGACAATTGGGAAGTTGCTTTACAAGACTTTACATTTGTATACAACACATTCCCATTTTATAGTCAATGTAAAATCAGTTACAAGAGGAATGTTAGTAAAACAAGTAGTGGTATTTTCTCACTTAATAATTTTGAACGATATTATCATTAGATAAGCATTGTCAAATGTTTTACAAAGATGGATTTAATATTAGCTGTGATTTTAGTCCATTTACAATAATATTTGAAAATCGTAAAGATGCTAAGCGAATGGGTAGTGATAATCTTAGCATTGTTGTTACTGGAAAGGAATACCTATTGCGTTTTAATACTTTTGAAGAAAACAGTGTAATGACAGAAAAAAATCAAAATATCTGTATCATATATTAATGAAATTGAAGATACATTTATGTTTACTAATGATTTATATATAGAAACCCTTGAGTTACATAAATATATTTCCATTAATTGTTTACATATATTTAAAACTATTGAAATTGTTAAAGATGGATTATTCAACTTCGATCTGAAAGATAAAATTTGTAAAATTACATTTGATAAAAACGTGGCTAATACATTGGGATTAGAAAGGCAAACATATCGGACAAGTGATATTGGTGTACAAAAACCAAAAATAATTAGACTTCATCAACAAATGTTCATATATACTAACATCATTGATCTTATAATTGTTGGTGATACATGTGTTCCTCTATTAAAATTCTATTATATGCTTTTGATCTTGCTTTAAATTGTTGGAAGAAATCAGCAAGTAGAAACACATCCAATTTTAAATAAATTTTCTAAAAATCCATCAGTGTTTTGCAACTCGATTTTTGCCATTTTTGTTGCGCTAACTCGTACTCATTTGTAACACCTTCTCAAATACTCGACAACTCATACGTTGTTTCCAAAAGCTCCTCGCTGGTCAAAAAATCATACGGGAATATTCCTTTGTTATTAATAATAGTCCCAGTATTAAACACAGAACGAGTCAAGGGTAATTCGATTAGAGTTTTAACTACATTATGTAATGAAATATTGACAAATTGATAAGAGTCAATAAATCGTAAAGTAAATTTCTCCAGCCATACTATTAAACTTAAAAATATTTTCAGTGATTGTTGGAATGCAGCTGAGACTCCAATGAGGAAACTGATTAAGGCCATGTTTCAATATAGGATGTAAATCATAACCTTTTAGATTATGAAATACAACAGGTAATGTTTCTCGGATTTTTCGCTGTTTATTACATAAAGTGCATGCAGCTCCGAGATATTTTCCTGGAAAGTGATCATGGTTTCTCACTTTTTTGCAATATCCTTTAATTTCATCGGCATATCTGATTCATTGTAAGTCAATTTTGTCAAAAACAGTATATAATTTTCGACATTTGTGTCCATGATCACATCGATTTTTCAAATTGACTAGCCAGCTGTAGACGAAACATAAATTGTCTTTGGTCATAACATTTACTATGGCATTTTTATTTGCTAATGTTTTCAAGATTTAGTAAATTAAAGTTTTTTAAATTTTGAAAAATTTGTGATTTTATAAAAAGCAAAATTTTTAATTTTTATAAAATGTTTTGAGAATTTAAAAGCAGAAATTTGTTTAAGTAGTAATGATTTGTTCTAAATAGTTTAAAGTTCAACACGAAGTACCTGACAATGACTGTTAATTAGTTTAAATATATTGTAGCTGAATATATATTTTGGATTGGTGTTCTCTTTAATTTAGTTCTTTTGCCAATTTTGTGTGATTATGTTTTAATAATAGTAATAATATTTATAATAATTTATCTGTTTTGAATTTTCAAAGTTTTTAGTAAAATTTGCTAATAAATGTCTTTTATAAAGGAAATTATTATGAAAAATTAGAAATGTTTATTGTATTGTATAACGATTTGAAGGTACGTGAGGTAACAATTAAAATTGTAACTGTCTATAAATTGTTTTAATTATACGATGTGTCATAAAATAATTATAAAATCATACAAGTTTTCTAATTCGCACAAGCGCTGTTGTATAGGACTCGAATTATTTATTATTGGATTATTTATTAGGCTTCAATGATGGACCTTAAAGACTTAATAAATACATTCGCAGAATCAAAGGTAAGAAAAAAACTATTTAACTTTTTAAAAATTAAAATCAAATACACTTAAGTTTTTCATAGTATATTTTATTTAATAAGAAAAAGTTTGTAGGTGGGCCCCAAAATTGATTCTTGCGCAAGTTCCAAAAATGTCTGGCTACGCCACAGCGTGACTCTACCTTATTTTCATCACAAGTGTTATGGTACATTATGATAATATATAATTCATACTTTCCTTTGATCCTCATTCAGAAAACACTTTGATTAATATTAAATTAAGTAAAGATTAAATTGAATTAAGACTTATTTACGGGCAAAAAAATCACAAAAATCTTTACAACAAACTCATGCCATACAATCACAAATTATAGTCTCATCAATTCTAAATCATCCGAAAATTCATGATTCAATTCTCGTTACTTGCGTCAATATCGACTGGTAGTGACCTTTTTTGGAAGTAATTCTCGTAATAAATCATTTACTCAAGATTAGGTATATGTGGCGAGTTTCATACTTCTACCGCCAGCTGTTGAATAGGTGGCAGATAAATGGCCAGAGATCCTATATCGTCTGAAATGGACAAAGCCAGGTCAGATTACTCTGAAATTGTCAATACCTGCTGCTTATCAAAAATTTCTGTATTAGGTGAAATTGGTGGGTGCTCCGTAGCGATGATTAGTATGTATAAAGGTCCGCCAGGTTAGCTGCCAGCAACGCATTTTCTGCGCGTCACTTCTCCCGATGTCGTCGATTCTTATCGGGTTTTGTGTTTTCAGTGAATTTTGGGATTTTCTCTGTTGATTTAGAAATGGGCTCCAGAATATGATGAGTCGGTATCAGATTGATGTTTTTGGGCTACCTGTTAGTCCGGTACCCACGACTTCAGCTTGGCCTCTATAAAGATCTGGATGAGAGCGGAGCTCTGCTCAGAGATGAGAGTCTTTTGCGCTGGGTTTTAGATGATTAGGTCATTTCGACTTATGGAAAGTCGTTGGATTCTCTGTTGTAGATCTTTCACTGGCTCAGGGCGAACCACTTTCCCTTGAGTTTCTTATACTTGGTCCTCAGTTTTCAGTAAGGCGCTTCGAAAGAAGGGAGGTATGTTCAGGTGCATTTATTGATGGTCTCGCCAGTTTTGGAATATCTGTGAAAGACATTATTTTCGTGAAAAGTCTGAAAATGTCAATTTGGTGAAACGCAGATCACAAGAGTAATAAGTGTCTAGGAGAGTTTGCCATTTATATCAATTAATGAATCCAACTAGCCTGTAGTCACACTCTAATTACTTCTCGCACAGGCATCATTGTCTACAGTAATACAAGCATCATCATATTATGCGATTTACATGATCCGGGTCGTAGGTATTACTAGCAGATTTGTTTCATTAGTTATCGCTCATGTGGTGCAAAGAAGAAAATGCCTTCATTGTAATGTGCACTGGTCTGTCTAATATCGTGTCAGTGTCTAATATTGTTTACAAAATACTCCCGATATTACGATTTTGCTCGGCCACAGATGATTACGTTGACTGTGGACTCGTCCTAGTGTAAAATCTTGGGTTTGTGTTCGATTTTAAATGGAATTGTGGATTACGTATGTTATGGGATTATATTGAATTTTCTTTGTGTTATATCTGATTCCCTAGAAATAATTGTAATTTTTTTAATATTTCACGGTTACTTTTTGATTTAATTGACTTAAAGTGCTGAGTGGGCTACTGATAACGTAAATCGAGGTAAATTTGTTACCTGCACTCACTTCGTACGTTTGAATTAATGATGAAAAATTAAATCTGTGATGACTGCCGTATTGTATTCTGACACCTTATCTTTTTTCCTTCTTTTATTCGTATTTTGTTGACAGTTTTACTTTTTGAAAAATTTAAATTTTTCGGCAGTAAAAAATGTCTATATTTGTAGAAAATGTATCCAGCAAAGAACGAACCAGAAATCATATACTATACTACTTTTATTCTTTTATTTTGTCATAATTACGACATCCTTCATTTATGTTATTTAAAATTTAACACTCCTTATGGTTTCATAGGACGTTTGCGTTGAGATTCTCAAGTTCGAGCTCATCTCCTAGTTTAAAACATGTATCATCATGGAGAGTTTAGAAGGATATCTGCTGCTAATCAAAGAAATCAGAGGTTATCATGACAAACAATTTTCATGATCTCTTGAATATTAAACGATAATAATAGTAGAATCCATATGCCATTGCTACTATATACAGCTTTATTAAATTATAATTATTATTATTTTTATTATTTTTGAGGATATCTAAATAATAAAAAAATATAATTTTTGAAATGAGTAAAATTATTTTGGCAAATGGATAGAAATAAAAGTAATACTGTAAGGTCATTATTAAATAGTAAATACAAATTTTAAAAAAACAAAAAAAACAAAACAGATTGGGGAAAAAAATTTCTGGTTTCGACAGCTTGTCCGTAATAACATACAAATCACTTTAAAAAATCTAAAGTTTTTTTAGGGACCAAAAGTGGAAAAGTAAAGTTACTCAATTTACAAAGCATAAAAGTGAAATAAAAATTAGATTGGGACGCGAGTAAAGAGAAAAGGAAAGATGAAAACAAAATATTATATAAAATTATTGAATAAAAGTGTGGACAAGTCCGAGAAACTACTTCGAATCAAATTATATTTAAAGCTATTTATACGATTTTCGAGTATTTTCAAGTTAAAGTTGGGAAATTTCACATTCCACCAATAAACTGCAACATTTATTATTATTATTATTATTATTATTATTATTATTATTATTATTATTATTATTATTATTATTATTATCATTATTATTATTATTATTATTATTATTATTATTATTATTATTATTATTATTATTATTATTATTATTATTATTTTTATTATTATTATTATCATTATCATTATTGTAAATAAGGCAGAAGGGTTATATGAAGTTGACAATAAATTTATAATAGTTGAGATATAATTATTAATTAATTGTATATTCTTTTCATTTAGTTATTCATTTTTATTCATTTTTCATATTGACTGTTTCATGCGGCTTCAAAATTCACATAAATTGCTTTACAAAACTAACATGGTCGCATAACTCATTAGCAGTTAGAGGTTAGAGGATATTATATATGAACTATAAACAAGCTGCTGTTATCTTTCTAATAATCTGAAGCCCCGAGCTATTTCGTTGACTAATGAGTTATTAATGAAGTAGAAGGGAAACATAAAAACGATTCCTATCATATTTATGCAATGGAAGATTTATTTCAAGTACATTTGTTAATTTCCAATCCGTATTACCAATGAAAAATTTTTGCTGCTATTTTGTAGCAATTCCAAATCGGTAACTGCAATTGACATTTATCTTGATTTGACTGTGACATGTGTTGATTTCTTTAATTCATTTAAAATCTTTTAGGAAGCATCCATTGTGACTTTTAGTTTTTATAGTGGGACGGATAATAGGATAAATTGATGAAGAATTAACACCGAAGAGCGATTTGATATAATCAACTTTCGGGCATTCAATCATTGATGAACCAACCTAAGGATTTTAGAAATATTTAGTTCTTAATGTGTGATATGATGTGCATTTATGCTATTGATTTTTCATTTATAAGTAATTATTTTAAGAAAAGAAACAAACAAAAAAATTTCATAATCGACAAATCACCGAATGGATATCAGATTTCACATAATTCAATTCCATTATGCAAATAGAAATTGAGTCGAGGACATAACGGGGAAGGTAATTTTCCACTCGAGTGATTGTTTTAATATTACGCATTATTTTAAACAATGACTATTTGTTGAAATCAGACAAGCGTGACTTAAAGACTTAAAATGAGTAATATGGAAAAAAATACTTTGCAATAAAATGATTTTAAAATAAAATTCAAAATATTATTTATTGATTAAATTTCTGCCAATTTTTATCTACTCATTTCTAAAAACATCACTTAAAAAATGAGCCAATAGGAATTGAGAACGCATCAATATCATTCAATCGAAAAGTGATTGGATAGTTTTTTACATAGATATTAGATATTTTTTAATGTAGCTTGAAATTTAATAAAAAATGTATGAGAATTCTTTACCATTAACAGGCTATCTTTCTTCAATAAATTCTTGTCAGACAACTCAGCTATTATCTTCCAGATCATTAGATTCCCAAGGTTCACCTTCATTAAGTTATCCAAGTCCGACAACTAGCTATCAGTCGTGTGTTTTAACTCCACACCAAGCTCAACTTTGTTTTTATTTTAATAAATTTAATCAAGAGCAAGTAATATCAAGAAAGAATGCTACTAATAAAGTTGTTAGAGAAATGCTAAAGATAGCGGATGATATTTTAAAAGAAGTGGAAAATCAAGAGCCGAGATTCATTAGCAGCTTGAAATATGATGGATCAACGAGTAATGGAATCTATGAAGGATTGAGAGTTTTAAGTCCAAATGATTTTGAAATTATATTATTTTTAAATCAAATGGGAGTTTTCAATTTTGTTGATGACGGCAGTGTACCAGGATGTGGGGTTTTAAAATTGAGTGATGGAAGAAAACGATCCATGTCATTATGGGTTGAATTTATTACTGCATCAGGGTATTTATCGGCTAGAAAAATCCGATCTCGTTTTCAGAGTTTAGTTGCCCAAGCAGTAGAAGCGAGTGGATATAGAGATGTTGTTCAATTAATTGCTGATTCCACAGAAGTGAAACTAAGAGTTCATGATCGCTATACTCTTCAAGTTACTCCAGCTTTTAGATGCAGTGGAATGTGGCCTCGTTCTGCTTCACATTGGCCTTTAGGTGGTCTTTCGTGGCCTGGGCATAATTTAGCTACAGATGTGAAGGCAGAAGGATTTAATCTTTTAAGTAGAGAAACTGCTTACATGAGAGATAAACCTGGATCAAGTTCGGCTGAAGGAGATGCTTGGTTATTAGATTTTTATGAAGCCGAAGAGCGTCTACTTTCCAGTATTGGTAGAAGATGTTGCCTCAGTGTTCTTAAAACGTTCTGCGAACGTTGTTTAAATTCCTCTGGGTCAAGTCCAGTCACTAATTATCATATGAAAACCCTATTATTGTATGAATGTGAAAAGCATCCTTTAGATTCAGATTGGACAGATTCGAATTTACCAGACCGCATCAATGGAATTCTATTGCAATTAATTTGTTGCTTACAAAATAGACGATGTCCTCATTATTTTCTAACATCATTGGATTTATTTCGAGGAAAATTGCCGGCAATTTTGGACCAAGCAGCAAAACAAGTTTGGGCATTGCTTAGAGACTTAATTACAAGTCCAAGATCTTTAGAGAAACTGTAGAATTATTCTTTAATTGCGTCGAACAATTTGTAACTCACATTTGTTAATTTTATTTAAGATTATTTTGCAGTGTGATTTTGATGCTGATTGACAACATATTGTACATGAATTGTGTATAATTTTAATGTTTGTTTTCAGATTATTTAGATATTATTTCACTGATATTTTCATTTTGACAATCATTAAAACATTACTATTTATCATTTTATTTCGTGATCCCCATGTATATTTTGTAATATCTACTAATAAATGTATAACAAATAATTTATTTTTTAGCATTTTTTTCGAAATATATAACGGTGATTCCTTGGTATCAGCATAAATTAATATATCAGATAAGTGAATAACAAAATAAGCTCCTGTTGCAGTAATAATTATATTGTCCAAAAAATTTCGATTATTTCTTGTGGAACTGAAGACGATTATTTAATAATTGGAACTTTTTTCAACAATATAATTATTACTTTGCAGCAAGTGCTTATTTTGTTATTCACTTATCTGAAATAATAATAATAATTATTATAATTATAATAAATATCATTATTATGGGAAAATATTTTTAGTATTTTAAAAAAAAATGTTGTTGAATTGTTTTAACAAATACAATTTTTGTTTAATCAAATTGAAAAAATTGAAAAATTGAAAGTTGAAAACAATAGAATAAAAATTAAGGAGCTTGCGTTCAATCGTAAAGAATTGCTTAACCAAAGTCAGATTTCAAATTGACATTTTTGTCATTCCTAAATTTCGGATTAGTATTCGATATTTCAATTTTTTGACAGTTCGTTCTTTGCAGGTAAAAATGTAAAGTGACATTTAATTAGATTTAAACTTGTGAATCTTATTAGAAATTTAATTATTTTGTAATTTAAGTAAAAATATATCGAGTGTATAATATGATAAATTTTTAATCTAAACACTTCTTCTTCAATTTTAGATTTACTCTGAGAAAATTTATAAACATGGGCTATCGCCCAAGGTCAGTCCTAGGCAGGGGTGCTCAGATTCGTTTTGATTCGAGTGTGGAATAGTATAATGGTATGGTAATATTACCAAGTTAGTAATCGAGTGAAACTAGAGCAATTTTTATCACTTATAGAAAAGTATAAAAAAAAATTTGGATTTACTAGGGGGTTGAATCAAATGCGGTGGGCTGGTTCTGGATATATTGACAATAGCTACTGTTTCTTTACCATAATTAGTGTACTCGTGATTTATTTTGTCTTTCAGCTTGTAAAATTTGATGGTTTGATATTCATGAATTATAATAATTGTTGTTTTATTAAATCAGATTTGGAGTGGTAACAAATTACATTATCCGAACTTCCCAGACTGTCAAAGAAACAAGTGTTGATATTTAAATAATCAAAAAAAGGGTAGTACATCCCTAATAAATAAACAAAAACGCAAAAAATTTAAATTTATTTTGATAAAATGATCCTTTTATAATGCTTAATGTGGATTTTTTTATTTATACGATCACTAAGGGTTGCAATTTACATACTTTTTTTAATTGTCTGTTAATCATTATACAGATAATTTAGTATAAAAAAGAATCTTCATAGCAAAGTATGAAAGAAGGTTGAACCTAAATTTGTGTCGGTATTGTCGTACTTGGAAGGTTAAAAGATTATAAAAGGAAGATAAACCAAAAGTTCGGCAATTTAAATTATAGGATTATATATAATTCTGATAAATTAAGCAATATTTTTATTAATAAGTCTCTAATTCAAGATAGATTGTGTTCAGGTCTCGTTTATCAATTTACACGTAATTGGTACAATGCCATAAACAGTACCGGTACAAGTTAATTATTCGTCACAAGCGAAATTGATAAAAAGCTAAATGAATAAAATATATAGAAAATTGACAATAAATATACCAATAAATACACTTTGTTAATTCATTGGGGCATTTACAAAAATCGAATTTTTTTTATCGGTTATTACAAAAATAGAACACTTTTTGAATAAATTACTAAAATAGAACACTTTTGAATAAATTACTAAAATTTAACACTTTTGAATAAATTACTAAAATTTAACACTTTTTGAAAAAATTTAAATTGGCCAATAAATGGAAATGAATAGAGTATATCATGAAACTAAGATATCTGAGGAATTTCCAGTTGGATCAGAATTTACTACAGTAAAAGAGTTTTACAATGCATTTGCATCATCAGCATTCAAGAACAATATTGTATTTCTAGATGGTCAAAGAAATACAAAATCTCTAAGCTTAAAATACAACGAAACCGATTGTGACTTCAAAGTTTTGGCACGGTTTATTCTTCTTACATCAAAGTGTGTAGTGAAGTGTATGAAACCATTTCACACAAATGTAGTTTTGCATTAAATATCCAGAATCAACAATGTCTGGTTAAAAATGTCATTTCCCAACTAAACGTTGAAAGTATAACGCAGAAAAGTAAAATTGAAAAAATATGCACTGAGTATTGGTGTCACATTTCTTATCACTCTGCTTGGTTGGCACTAAAAAAAAGGAAACCGGTTTAATTTTGTCTGAGTCATATTCGTTTATACCGGCTTTGGTGGTGGCAATACAAGCGAATGGGGATTTCAGTGAGTTCAATGGGTTTAAATGGTCATTTTCAAAGGTTCTTTTTGATGTGGAATGCATCTAAAGAATTCTTTCCAACTTCAAGAAAACCTTTTTAACTTGATGGTATATTTTTGTCTGGCCCAAGCAAAGGTACACTGTTAGTGTCTGTATCTCAAGATGGTTGTGACCAATTGTTACCAATAGCTGTGGCTATAGTTGAAAGCAAAAATTTGCCGAGTTGGACTTGGTTAGTGGGACTTATCAATAGGCATATTGAGTTGAATAACCAAAATATAATTATTTTTTTGATCGAGAAAAGGGTATCATAAGTTCAACAAGTACTATTGCACCATTATCATCTAAGGCATATTGTCTTAGACATATTGCTAAAAATCTAAAACTTAATTTCAAAGATTCTAAATCTATGGAATATTTCTGGAAATCTGCAAATACGTATGATTCCCAAGAATTCAATAGCAATATGGAAATTTTGAGGCAAAAATTCAATCAATGTATGATAGATTCAATCTAATATGCCCAAGTACATGGGTCAATTCATTGTTTTCCGTACCAAGATTCGGAAAGAATACTACAAATCCTGTAGAATCGATGAATTCCGCATTTAAAAAATTCATCTGGCAAGATATAACCAATTTGATCATATCCATAAATAATTATTCCGTGGCTATTTTTAAAGAAAGAAGGGAAAAAAAGATTTCACACACCAATTATTGATAAATGCCTAAAGGTTTTGAATAGAAATATGAGTCAAGGATCACTACTTTCCGTAGAGCAGTTTAATAACAATATATTTCTTGTTGACAACAGATTTACAGTGGATATAAACAATAAAACATGCGAGTTTGCAATGATCTTGGAATGTATGTGCAGTTATATGAAATTACAACTTAAATCAGATCGACTATGTTTCCGAATATTATAAATCTGAAGTGTATTACAATTCATATTCTTGAAGTATTTTACCTTTTTCTAATCTTAATTTAGAATCATTTGGAAGACCACAAATTGGAAGAATTCATGTTGTTATTATCAGTTTGATTTTTTTTTAAAAAAATCTCCTATTTTAGTAATATATTCAAAAAGTGTTCTATTTTAGTAATAAACGACAAAAAAGTTCAATTTTTGTAATTTCCCCTAATTCATTAGTGTAAATTAATAATAAGATATAACTGATAAATAATATAACTGTAATAAAATATAACTAAAATTATATAAAAAAATTGTTCCTGGCTTTCATGTCTGCGAAATTTTCACTAAATTGACACTAACAACTGATCCCTCATAACATTTAAAACGTGATTTTTGTTATATTTTTCTGGATCATTTGCATCAGGAACTTCATCATCACACTCATATGTAAATTGTTTATTTCGCCGTGTGGTCATTATAGTTGTAAATTGTGAGTTAGATAGTGTTACTCATTTCGAAAGTAGGTTTTTACATGGATTTGTTGAAAGTAAATAGTTTTGACAAAAGGCTGTGCCAAACAGATTATGTTAATAAAACTCAAAATCTTCGATTTTTTCATATAAAAGGCTTTCTTCCGAAACAACTTCAGCATCTAATGCTTCTCCATCCAACTCGTTCAATGCATTTCTGATTTCAGTTATTTTAAACATTATTCTTTTAATACTTTCGATTCAATTGTTTCACTTCATGGTTTTGAATTTGATGTTTTAACATGCTATTTTCAACATGGAGAAACTTTTCATCAACTTTTTCTTGATTTTTTTTAACACTGTCGATAGTAGAGATTATTTGAAATTAATAAACCCAAAAATATGTCAAACTTTGTTGATAAGATTGTTGGATCGGAAAATTAATGTGCAAAATATTGTGAACACTTAATAATTTGAACCTAAAATAGTTTGGTGATTTTAATTGAAGGTATGTGTATTGTTGTTTACAATTCTATTAAATGATTAAAAAAAAATTTAAATTTATCGATTGGTGATTAAAATTAAAATTATTTTTTTTGTGAACTAAATGCGATAGAAGTTTATGGAAACAATGTTTTGTTAAAAATTAAATTATTATTTTAATTAAATTAAAAATATTAAATTTATTATAATAATTTTGTAATTTGTTTAATTAATCTATAACATTTAATTTTTTTCTATTTTACCTGATGGTGAGAATGAGACTGTCGAAAAATATTGTTAAATATTAAAATAAAAATATATAAATAGGATGTTACTGATTATATTAATTTATATGACACTTCAAAATACTAGTAAATTGTTGTGGAATAACATCTTTTTGCAGAACTCTTATTTCTTTTATCAATTTTAACCCTTTGAGTCCCGGACTATTTCGAATACAGAACAAAAATCAAATATAGTAAAATACATTTATAAATAAAAATTATAATAACATCTAACGGCAATCTTTGGTCAATTTTTTAGTTAAAAAAAACGCTAACTACAAACGGCTCAAGTGAAAAATAAAATTTTAATGGGAGCTTCACTTTACTCAATGTACAGCCGCATTTGTCAACCATTGTTATATAATTTATATAAATATATAAAATAAAATAAGTGCTTTATTTTAGTCAAGTTAAAAATTACAAATTTTTAACCAAAAATTGCAAAAGTGTAAAAAATTTTACGAAATGAATAAAAATTTTAAATTAATATTTAACTTTATTATGGAAATGATTTGTTATTTCCTAAATTTTTTATTATTTTCTTGTCAGATATGAATTTTGTTAAAGGCCATACAAAGCTGATGTTGAATACATTTTTACTTATGCTATTATGCGCTATGGCAAAAATTCAAGTGATTGCGCCTCTAATTATCTGAAGTGAGAATATGATCCCAAAATGATTTCAAAGAATCTACATTATGGTCCCACTTTACAAAACTACAAAGTTGATGTCATTTCACACTAAATAATTTACAGAAATTTTATCACTAAAAAATTCAAATTTTTATGTTATAAAAATAACATTTTTGAAAGGATTATCTTAATTACATTCAGAGAGTTTCTGATTTTCCTACAGACAAAAAGTTAAAACATCGGAAATTAGTATTGGATTGAGTCAGTGGCGTCACAACGGCTTGGCACTGGGGCAGTTGCCAAGGGCGCCGCAAGGGCTTCGCTAAATCTCTTATTTTTAAATTTTTATTTAAAGATATTTTACTTTTATTCTCGATAACAAAAAAGCTAATAATTAATTATATTTAATTATATTTTATTTAAAACATAATATTTTTTATTATGTTTGTTGCCTTTCTGGGGCCTCTTATCAAACAAAATTAATTATATTTAATTATATTTTATTTAAAACATAATATTTTTTATTATGTTTGTTGCCTTTCTGGGGCCTCTTATCAAACAACGCACATCATCTCTAGCTCCTCTTTCCATGGAACGTGAACTTATCAATCAAATAAACTTCAATGAAATAATCACTACTTTTCCAAACATTAAAGCAAAAAAAGTTAAGCTTTGAGCCTTTGATATATAACTAGGAGTGTATCAGTGTGCTGTTACTTAAATTTACTTTTAATTGTGAATTTCTATCTTTATGTATGAGTTAGTGAGATTAGGTAGTATTGATCTCACGATAACTCATCGTTTGTCTCGTGAGCTCTCGATGACTCATCATTTTCTACCCCAGTATTTGTGTATGCAGTGGACATGAAATAAGATCCTAAAATTTTGTGCCGCAGTGTGTGTGTGTAAACGGGACATTTAATAGAAACCTCGAAATATTTTAAAAATACATGTATTTTTCTAAAAATTTTATCAAAAAATTTTTTCCGAGTCCACCCCCCCCTAGCAAAGGTTTTATGACATACTTTTTTTCAAACACTTTTCTAACTCCGAAACCCCCCCCCCTACTAAAAAGTTTTATGAATTTTATAACAAGAAATTTTTTTTCTATCCCTCGTGTATGTGTGTATTCAATGGCCATTTAATAGCATCTTGTAAACAGATAAATTATTACTATAAATATTATTATTATGACTGATAATTATGACAATTTTAAACAGATAAATTATTATTATTATTATTATTATTATTATTATTATTATTATTATTATTATTATTATTATTATTAACCAATAAAAATCGTAGTTGTATTATCGGATAAGGGTATAAATAAATCAAAAAATTTATAATTAATCAAAAATTAATTTACAAATTATCGATATTTTAAACGGTCTGGTAACAGAACAGAAAGGAGATGAAATGATTTCAAACCTTCGAATTCTCGTTGATGATGCAATGATGGTATACAGAAAGAAACCAGTAGGTTTTTCATGAATCCTTTCTAGAAAAACAGTAAATGCAAATGAAAATGCATTCCTTATTTGAAAACATGAAGTGATCACGAGTCATTGTAGCCTTTATGTATATGAAGATAATTCTTCAAAGATCGGGTGAGTATTATGAAAGATACTTCCAATGGTCTTTACAGGTATAATGTTGATATATATATTATTAATATTATTTAGATCATTCAAAATAAAATTTCACTGCGTGTAGCTGAAAACGGTTTGTGGAATGTTATCAATGAATTGACTGGAAAAAGAACTTTTTGAATCAAAAGCAAATTGATTTTAATTATATTTGGACTTCGTTCAATTTATTTGAGTATAAAAAATTTTTAGAAAAGAATAAATGTTTTGTTAATTTTTTTTCGTTTTTATTAATTTTTAATGTTAAATACAAAACTTTGATTCTTTTATATTTATTTCATTACAATCACATTCATCGTCACCACGTTTTGTCTTCATATCATTTTCTTCATAAATATCCTCAGTTTCATCATCATTTTATTTTATTTATAATAAGTTTTATTTATGAATTATTAGATGAAATACCTGGAGATAATGATCGTTTCGAGTTGGATATCGATGCAAATTGTATAGTTTTTTATTAATTATTGAGATTATTATTAAACGTTTTCATAAGAATATGAATGTACCAACAATAAAATAAATAAAAGGAAAATTATGCCAATGAATGGATGTGCCAGCAGCTCAAAAAAGCAGATTATGCCCATGGTTTTGCCCATGGATGAACATGCCAGCACTTCTAAATGTGCAAAAACTACATGTAAGAATAATTAATTTGATATAATTTTTATTAATGTTTAATTTTAATATTTATTAATGATTTAATTTTTATTTAAATTTTTATTTAAATCAAATTTTTAATATAATTTTTATCATATATGTAAAAGAAGTAAACATATATCATAAAAACGAGAGAATAATTTTTATTTTAAATGCTTTATTTTTAGTTATTAACAAACTTTCCCTGAAATATAAACTGAAAAGATATTTGCATAATAGTAATTATAATATTAATAATAATAATAATAATAATAATAATAATAATAATAATAATAATAATAATAATAATAATAATAATAATAATAATAATAATAATAATAATAATAATGTCTCAATAATATTTGATGCTTTAATAATAAATTTATAATAAATATATTTTTGTGTGACTTTATTTTGATATCTAAGAAATTATTTTACGATGAATAATTTAATCTTTGTTAATTAATAAACCGAAATTAAAAAATATTTTTAAAATTAAGGTAATGTTTACCCAAATCTTTGCACGTCAAAAATTCATGACAATAAACAATGTCATTTGACGATGAAAAGATATATTTAAAAAAATATTACAAAAAAAATATTATTTATGCCCATTTTTTGAAGCTCTATTCACAAACCCTTTTGAGACATTTTATAATGGCCATAAAGATCATCTTTCACATTTTAAATCTGAGAAAAACGAATGGTTTAGAACATTATTTAAAAGAGGTATTATAGATGTACCATTTAAAAAACTAAACGATGATGTTATCAATAAAGAAGACGAAATTGATATAAATGATATAGATATGGAAATAACGAATTTATTGGAAGCAATAAAAGCGGTAGAAGCAGAAGAAGCGGTAGATATACGTGTCAATGAAAGAAATGGGGAGATCGAATTTGAATCCGATTTGAAAAATTGCCACAGAACAATTAAAATGATATTCAAAAACATGAAAGAGATAAATATTCCAGAAACTCTTACAAATAAACTACAGTCTGCAATCATGGAGATGAAAACTGTTAAAGTTCAATTTGGGATAGATTCGGATTTCGAAAAAGATGGAGAATTCAAATCGTCAAGATTTTCAAATAAAGCCGTTAAAGTAACAGTGGACAATTTTCAACAATGTTTAGCAGACGGTATTGAAAAGCTGCATGAAAAAATTCATATCAGATCAGAACTTGGAAGTGGATGGCGATTGATAAGAATTATTGAAATTAATTTCAAACTTATGAAGATTTCAGAAATCTCCAGATTGACGGGAAGAAGTTATATTCCAACCCCAAAAGCATTAGCAAATAAAAATGCCATAATAAATGTAATAAACAATGATAATTTATGTTTCGTTTACAGCATGCTCGCTAATTTGAAAAAGGATGTGATCATGGACAATAACACCAATGTCGAAAATTATATACCGTTTTTGACCGAATTGACTTACAATGAATCAGAT
Source organism: Schmidtea mediterranea (assembly GCA_022537955.1). NCBI lineage: Eukaryota > Metazoa > Platyhelminthes > Tricladida > Dugesiidae > Schmidtea > Schmidtea mediterranea. The sequence goes on from CM039680.1 coordinate 87,046,055, forward strand.
ATGCCGATGAAATTAAAGTATATTGCAAAATTCGAGAGGCATAACGAGGGTATTGCGATCAATGTCCTCAAATATAACGATAAAAATATGATTGATATCGATAGTGTGGATATTATATTGAAACATCCCAATATTGATATAATACACAGGAGTAAAGTAACAGGAGTTACACCGATGTACTTATTAATGTTGGAATCAAATAGTGAATATCATTATACAGCAGTTCAAGGTTTACAGAGATTAATGAACTGCGGAAAAACTCATAACTCCCCAGTCGGTATCCAATGCAGATGGTGCGAGACATGTTTAAATGGATTCAGGACTGATATAGCTTTTGACAAGCATGTGGAATTGTGTAGAAAAAACTAACTGGGCACCACATTATATAAATTGCCGGAAGATAAGGAACTAATATTTAATGACTGGTCAAAAATGGTAACTCCTCCATTTATCATATATGCAGACTTTGAAGCGGTTTTGCCACTGGATGAAAGAGATAACCAAAAACATTTACTGATTGCTGCCGGGCTTTTACTAGTCAATAATTTTACAGAAGAAACAAATTATTTACAGTTTATTGTATCTGACTGTGCATACAGATTTCTGGTTGAAGTGGAAAATATTGTAAATCATATTGTCAAAGTTTATTACACGAATAAAGGACATGCTAAAATGAATTTTTTGACAAATCAGGAGAAATTGGAGTTCAGTTTAGTGGTCGATTACTACTTATGTAAAACACCAATGCCGGAGAAAGTGAGAGACCATGATCACTTTACAGGGAAATATCTCGGAGCTGCATGTAATTTATGTAATAAACAGCGAAAAATCCGAGAAACATTACCTGTTGTATTTCATAATCTGAAAGGTTATGATTTACATCCTATATTGAAACATGGCCTTAATCAGTTTCCACATTGGAGCACTTAAAAATTTTTTAAGTTTAATAGTATGGCTGGGGAAGTTTACTGTACGATTTATTGACTCTTATCAATTTGTCAATACTTCGTTGCATAAATGCAGTTAAAACGCTAGCCGAATTACCCTTGACTCGTTCTGTGTTTAATACTGGGACTATTATTAATAACAAAGGAATATTCCCATATGATTTTTCCACCAGGGAGGAGATTTTGGAAACAACGTATGAGTTGTTGAGTATTTGAGAAGGTGTTACAAATGAGTACGAGTTAACGCAACAAATATGGCAAGAAACGAGTTGCAAAACACTGATGGATTTTTTGAAAATTTATTTAAAATTGGATGTGTTTCTACTTGCTGATTTCTTCCAACAATTTCGAGCAAGATCAAAAGCACATAATGGACTCGAACCACTCAACTTTTTCGGTATTTCAGGGATGAGTTGGGCATCTGCGCTCATGACATTAAAAGAACCAGTAGAACTGTTAATGGATATGGAAATGTACAATTTCTTTGAGGGTGGGATCCGTGGTGGTCTCACATTTGTAAATAAGCACCATACCGTTACAGACAATGAAACAGAGTTGCTTTATATCGATATAAACAACTTGTACGGGTGGCTCTAAGTCAGTATTTACCATGTAGCGATTTCGAGTGGATATATAATGAAGTCGAATTATTATCCATTTTAGTTGACTTTATTAGCTCATATTTGGAAACATCAACGTATGGATACACTGTGGAAGTAGACTTAGTCATTCCGTCTAATATTCACTATCTCTTAGACGATTTTCCAGTCGCTGCTGAGAAAATGAGTCCACCAAATTCCACAGTTCCGAAATTATTATTAACTCATCACCCAAAAAACAATTATGTCATTCATTGGCGTCTTTTAAAGTTATATATGGCTCTCGGAGTAGAAGTTGTTAACATTCATCAGCAATAAAATTTGTACAAAAGCCAATACTGAAGGATTATATCAGTACAAATACCCGACTACGTGCCGAATCAATAAATAGTTTAGATCGAGATTTTTATAAACTATTAAATAATAGTGTTTACGGGAAAACAGTGGAGAATCTGAAGAAGATAATCAATCTGCGATTGTGCAATAATGCGGAGAAACTGGTTAAATATACATCAAAACCGACATTTAGAAGTTCAATTAAAATTGCGGATGATTTAATTGCCCTTTGGCTGAATAAAAATGTGTTTTGTTTAGATAGGCTTAGCTATATTTCCAATCAATGCTAGACCTATCTATAATCATAATGTATGAGTTACAATATGTTGAACTGGCAAATTATCGAGCACAGTTCAATTGTGAAATAAATATCATACACGGGGACACAGACTCATTCTTCTTCGAATGTAAATATGTGAAATTAAGATCTCAATTACTTTCTGCAATGATTGCTGACAGACTATTGGATACAAGCAATTACAATCCATCAGATCCATTATATAACAGAGATCTGGATTCGGTAACTGGTAAGTTCAAAGATGAAAACAAAGGGAAAGCTTATCAAGAATAGGTCTTCCTCAGGCCGAAACGTTATAGTTTTCTCAGTAGTGATGATGAAGAAGTAAAAAAATCACTGGTGAAACTGTGAATAAATCATTGGCGAAACTAAAATAATAACAATAATAATAATAATAATAATAATAATAATAATAATATAAATAATAATAATAATAATAATAATAATAATAATAATAATAATAATAATAATTTATCGGTTTAAAAGATGCTATTAAGTGTCCCTTGAACACATACACTAGGGATAGAAAAAAATTCTTGTTTTAAAATTCATAAAACTTTTTGCTAAGGGAGGAGGGTTTCGGACTTAGAAAAATTTTTGAAAAAAGTATGAGTCATAAAACTTTTGCTAGGAGGGGTTGGACTTAGAAAAAAAAATTTGATAAAATTTATAGAAAAATACATGTATTTTTAAAAAATTTCAAGGTTTCTATTAAATGTTCCGTACACACACACTGGGGCACAAAACTTTAGGATCTTATTTATTGTCCACTCCATACACACACTGGGGGTAGAAAACGATCAGTCATCGTGAGCTCACTACTACCTACTAGTGAGTATGACACATTGAAACTATTGTTTTTATTTCTAATTCATGATACTTCTAGTATTGCTGTGGTCTGTATTAACGCAACAATATCCAGTTTTATCCACCAATTTATTTGATATTATTTAGTAAATAATAGACTGTAAATTAGTATTGTTACTGTCTTTTGCATTTTTTATATCCACGTTGTATGACTCACGTAATTAAAGCCGCAAAGCTGAAATTGAGCTGGATTGAGCTTGGAATAATAGTTATACGCCATTATATTCTTAGAGGTTTCATATAAATGTTTAAGAGGTTTATAAGTCTTCTGAGATAATTATATTATAATATAATTTTCTCTATTCTGTTATACAGATCTGAATCTGTCTCAATTAAGCATTCATTATAAAATGTATGATATATACAATATTTCGTCCAAAATAAATACAAGTGAGAGATTCAAAGGCTTTCAATTTATTTAACCCTATCTGAAATTTGTATGAGGCTATTTTAAAATATTTACAGAAATTGTAGACAACTGTTGCATAATATGTCATTTTCAGTATGACCACTATTATACTAAATTTCAATAAGAATTTTTGAACATATTTATTTTAACAGACAGAAAATGAATGTCCTGGTAAACAGATATATGCCGTATTAATAGGGACGTTGAATTTATTTATACATCTTAATGAATAACTCATTAGTTCAATTAGGATGACGCGGAAAATTCACGGTAGGTCTAGATATAAATATAAAAATATATTTTCTATATTATTATTATTATTATTATTATTATTATTATTATTATTATTATTATTATTATTATTATTATTATTATTATTATTATTATTATTATTATTATTATTATTATTATTATTATTATTATTATTATTATTATTATTATTATTATTATTATTATTATTATTATTATTATTATTATTATTATTATTATTATTATTATTATTATTATTATTATTATTATTATTATTATTATTATTATTATTTATGAATGACTAGGATCACTACCCGGCAAATAAGTTGTTAGTGAAAATATTTTGAAATTCGTACTATTTAAGAGGTTTGCAACGTCTGTGTATTTTTAAACGAGAGTAATTTTGGTAATCTCTCCTAGAAATTGTCTTTAAAGTTTATGCAATAAATCCTTTACTTTTGAAAGTAAGATATATCCGATTTGCCTTTTATCACAGCTGGCTACAGATATCGAATTAAATTTTGTATTATCTATCTTAGAAAGAATATTTCTATAAAAAGAGAAAATAATTTTTTTTAACTGCGATATAACAACGTTCAGTCAAACGGTTAAGCACATTTTTATTGAAATATGTTAAATTCTTCAGCTTTGAACTATTTTTCTCTATATTTTCGTTTTCTTTCATTTGTTTCTCTTTTTAATGCGAATTTCGGCCTTTTTAGCACAATCAAAAAGTCTTTACCAAAACCTCGGGTAAATGAGAACACAAAATTTTAATAGCCTGAAAGAATGCAGATAAGCAAAATTGTTAAAAAGCATGTTCAAAAGTAATTTTTTATATTTACACTGAATTCAGTGAAATAATCATAAATTTTTCTTTGAAATTATATTTTTAGTCTTTAAAACAAAAACACATATTTTATATAAAATAACAATTGCAATTTATGATGTAGAGATAAAAATAAATTATAATAAATAAACGCATCTAAATATTTTTTCTTTATTTTTTGTGCACGTTATTTATGTAATTTTCTTAACTTAATAATACTTACTTAGTCCAATATTTCTATTTCCATTTTTGATTCAACAAATAGAACTTCCGGAAATTTGATATCGCTCAAACTATTGCAAATGGCACTTTGTTTTTTATTTATTTATAAATATTTATTTTATATTTTAACATTATGCTCTTCCTTTTATTACTCCTTTTGTTAAGGTTTGTATTTTTTTGTTTTTATTGGCATTATTTATTGGCTAAAAATAATTTAAATAAAAAATTGACTTTTGAGAATTTCAAAAAAATCAATTTAAAATTCATATATATTTACATATTAAAATCAATAAATAATATAAATATTAAAAAAATTTCATTTAGTTTTAAACTATTATTTTCGTCAGGCCGGATATGAGGCAATTAAATCAATTACTCCCATTCAGCAACATGCTTAAAAATTTATTTTTTTGTAAAAATTGATATAGTTATATTCGTTTAAAAATCTAGAAATATTAAATATATCTATTTATGTTTATATAAAAAAAAATAATAGTTATTTTTATATTTGGTACAGATTTTTTATATAAAAATTTGTCTACCTTAAGGATAATGACTTTTGATTTTTAAAATTGGATTTAGTTTTAAATAGATACTTATTGCCTCTGACTTATTGGATCCCGCACTGGGTTTTGTTATTTTCGTTAAAATAAATTAAAATTTTATTTTCTTATTACTGGAGTTATATTAATTTTTTCGCGTTTTGTATTTTTCAGGGATTTTTTTTACTGTATTTCCATAATGAAGTTTTCATAAGCCTTAGGCATTGTGTCTACTATACCTTATGTATTAAAGGATACTAAGTGCGTTTATGTGCCCATTAGTCTCTTTAAAGATTAATAACAATCAGTAACAGCCTCGATTTTGGTGGTTATTCAACAGAAAAAGTATTGTAATAGAGATTTATATTTGTGGTTATCTTCGAGAATTTTATTCATCATTGTCAGTGATGAAATACTTTTTGAAAAAATAACAATTTTTAAGTTTTCAAACGTTACAACTTTGGGGGGAAAATATTATTCATTTACGATCCCGAATAAAGCAAATAAATTTGTTGACAAAATTGCGATACATTGAATATAAAAGCGATAAATTAACTAATGTGATAGAGAAAGACAAAAATGTAAAAATATGAAGTCACATTTCGTCAACTGACAAAAAGAGTCACCTGAATAAGCTTTTCAGAGAATGTATCCACAAAATGTAGGAAATTTTCTTCAACTTAATTTCGGACAATATATCAGCTAAAACTGGCTAAAAGCAAAAATGAAATCGCTAATTCAAATGAAACATTCAATGAAACTGACAATTGATGAATGACGGATCAAAGTTGCGAATGTCACTTTTCAATTATAACAGAGGTAGATGTAGTTCCATCAACCGATGGCCGGATAGTAGCGCTAATGTGTCTTGTCCCCTCAGGACTTAAACTCTAATGGACTGGCAGCAATTTAGATAATTAGGCAGTGGTCTCCTTGTTGAACAAGGTTAGTCCAGCACGACATGAATAGGATTTGTACTCTAATTGATATTTACGACTCAATGGCGTGAGCTTGCTCATTACTCCTGGTTTGTATCAGTGTCGTTTACTTTGCCATGACAGGATACGGTGATATAAATCAACTACATCTGATTACATGGATTTTTTTTTCTATAAAGCTTTTAACAGATTTAGATTAATTTCAAAAGTATTCTTAGAATTAAAATTATTTCAAATTTCTTTTACATATAGAAATATTAAAAAATATTTTTATTTTTAAATTTTATTTTAATAATGTTTAATTTTAGAATGACACAATTAAGTAAATTAAATTTAAATTTAAAATAATTTTCAAAATAGTTTTAAAATATAATGGATCACATAAATGCATTTTTCCTATATTTAGATTAATTACAAAAGTATTAGAATTACAATTATTTCAATATTTTTTACATATAGGAATATTAATTTTTTTAAATTGTATTTTAATGTTTAATTTTAAAATAACATAATTAGGTAATTAAAATTTAAAATCATTTTTAAAATAGTTTTAAAATATAATCGATTAAAAAAATTTATTTCTTTTCTAAAAAGTTTATAATATATTTATATTAATTTCAAAAATATTCTTAAAAATTTATTCTACTTTTTTTATATATAGTAATATAAAAAAAATTTATTTTTAAAATTTTATTTTAATAATGTTTACTTTTAGACGTGAAAGAACAAAATAAATGAAATTGAAAGTTAAAAGTATTTTTAAATATATTTTTAAAAATTCAGTTTTCAGCTGGATTAATATATAATTGATTACGTAACCGATAAAAATGATTCCCATTAAATTAAAGATATATTTCACCGTTAGATAAATAAATAAATTGATACCAACATTGATACTGAGAAATGCCGACAGTGCTGATGCATAAATAAACGCGTTTCTAAAGAGTGTAAGTCTATCTGCGTACACACACGCGCGCGCGTTTTAAATGCACATACAATGATATTTTAAAAGTAATTAATTTTAATTTTAATTGATAAATAATAAAATATTTTTATTTGGTTTTACAATGTTCAAAATGGAACGATATCATTCTCACAGTGAATCAAAATTCAAAGCTTTTATCGGTATATTCATAATCGTGTCAATTATTCTAATAATGATAATACCTTCATTTTTTACCAAACGGAATAATTTAACAGATTTGGATATTCTAGCGGAAAATTATTCGTTAAGCCTTTCAAAAGAGCAATTATCGTCAATCATTAACAGTGAGAAAATTTCAATGAATTACAAATTTAAAAATTCAATTATTGCGCAACCAAACACTACTGACAAATCCAAGCCAATTATCTATGTCTTGTCGACACTGGAGAATTTCAAAGTTCGCTCTATGATTCGAAAGACCTGGGGATCTAACCAAAACGATTTCATTGTCATATTTGTTATTTTCTCAACAGACAACAACCAATTTTCTATTCCCAGAATTCAACGTGAACAACAAATTCATTCTGACTTGCTTTTTATCGGCTTTCAAAACACGATTTCTACGATTTTATCAGTTTTTTGTCATTTTTCTACAACTAAAATTCAAAGGAAAAAAATTCTTATTCTCATTAGAGAGAATGTGATTTTAAAACCGGAAAAATTGAGTGCTTTCATTTCAAATATTGAATCTGACGATTTTATTGGCGGAGAAATCATTTCTAAGACCATTCCAAATAGGGAGGATTTCAAAATGGGCAAATCAAAATTCTATCGTTTGAAACATAAACTGAATCCTTCATATCTCTCGAGTAACCTCATGATCTTGTCTTCATCCACAGTAATTAAAATGCTGAAGGTGCTTCATTATGTAAAGATTGTAAATTCTTCGGAATTATATATTAGCATAATAGCTACCAAATTAAAATTACCATTAGTAAACCTTAATAAATTCATGAAAGCAGCATTTCACGGGACATCTGAAGCAATGTTTGGATTTCCTCTCACTTTGATAAATGGTACTTTGAACTATACACAATATTCTATCAATGAGTAAAATTGTTTTAATTGTTGTTATTTTTTAACAAAAATTTGACTTTATTAAACTTTCTATAGATATATTTAATATTATAAATATATTAAATTCCATCAGATTTTTATTGTAATTAATATTCCAGGAAAAAAATTAATAATTCTTTTATTAAAAAAATAATAAACAATACAGTGTTTCAACTACCAATGAAAAGTATGGAACACCAAGATGAAGGGTTGAATATACGAGTGGAATATGAGATTGTACACATTTAATAATATTGCAAATTATAAACTTTTAATTTAATGTATTTTCCATTTTCATAAAATTTGCCACCCTTCAAACAACTACTAAAGCGAAGAATGCTTTAAAATGAGATTGTATAAATCTAAACAATAAGCATACTCACTATTCATCTTCAATTTAAGCACATATGCGCAGAAGCGTTCATGGGACCTTTTTCAGTTAGGGTCATAATAATAATTTCACTAATTATTTTGAGCATAAAAAGGAGCGAAATTAAGAAAAATATAAATAAAAAATTAAATATTTGTAAAAATAATTATCATAAATTGCAGAAACAGAACAGTTATGAATTCAAGGGCGTCTGAAAAATATGAAATTATTTATAAAGGAAAAAACGATAATTGTGAAGAGTTAAATAAATTTTTAACAATATTAGTAGTTAACATTATAATTAACAATTTTAAAATAGTGATACTGATCAGTGGAGGATTTAGATTTTGGTGCGTGGGGGGGGGCGAGGAAAATTTTCAGGGGGCGCCACAAATTATGAAGATTGTACTACTCATTTTCCCGAGTATTGAGTGAATACCAATATTATTATAAAGCATTAGATTCAGTAAATTTTTGATAATAAATGATTTTACAGCAACATTTAGACTTTCAAAAGCTTTATCACTTCTCATATCAGCAAACTTATTTCTGGCAACATAAATCAATTGTTTTGCAAACGCAATATCAATGTCCTTTCGTTGCAAATAGTTTGATAACACAACGATATTATCTAACAGCTTTTGTAGAAATAGCATCAGAAAAACAAAAGAATGGTTTGTTATCAAAATAGATTGTCTCATAGCTTCTGCTCTGACACTTCCTTTGTGTTCTTTTGATTCCCCAAAATTTATATCTTCTAGAGTAGATATAATAGCAGAGAATGATCCAACAACTGAATCAACTGCATGCTTTCGGCTTGCCCATTTTGTATCAGAAAGTCGTTTTAGAGTATCTCCTGTAGATTCATATCGAGACTTCTGATGTTCTTCGAGAATATGTAGTTGTGGTAGACTTGATGTAAGGAAAGTATACAACTTTTCTGTTGTACCCAAAAACAACTGAACATTACTGTTAAGAGACATTGCTGCAATAGTCACCAAATTCAATGCATGACAACAACAGTGAACAAAGATGGCATTTGGTGAAAGTGTCTTTTAATCCCATTTTTAATCCCAGACATCACAGAGGCACCATCATATGCCTGTCCTCTACAAAGTGTAATGTCAATGTTTCGCTTTTGTAACTCCGTTAATATTATATTAGAAAATGCTGCAGCATTACTGTTTTCCAACGTGTAGAAGCCTATAAATCGTTCAGCAACTTTTCCTGATTTTAACACCATTCTTAAAGAAACTGACATCTGATAAACTTTGGATATATCAATTGTTGAATCAACAATTAGAGAAATGAATTGTGCAGACATTCCTTCCTTATCAATATTTGCGGATATTTCAGAGGCAAGTGATTGAATTAGGTCAATTTGCACATTATGACATAAATAAAGTTTATTTTTCTTTTCAAACTTTAGATGATTGTCCAAAGTGGAATCATATTTAGCCAATCAAAATAGCAATTCACGAAAATTTCCAGTATTATTACACCTGTCAGAGCCAGAATGTTCTCTGTGTCCTCTAAATGGCAAACCTTGTTTTGCTAAAAAAACGTTGCATTTACCATTCGTTTCAAAACTTCTCTATTTTTTTCCACTTGATAACGCTCCTGACTGATCAAACCAGATATCACAGTTTTATCATTTTAAATGCGATATTTAGCCAGCAAATATTGGCATATTGCACTTTGATGTTGATTGGAAGTTTCATGTTTAACGATTTTTTCCATGCCTTTTTTCCAGTTATAAACTCCAAAATTTGGGTCGGACCATTCCTTGCTATAATTTTCAGTATTACAATCAGCGAATAACCAGCAATCTTGGCAGTGCATTTTTTGATTTGTTGGTGAATAGACAAACCAATTTCTTTCCTCCTTCATACTACCTTTTCCAAAACATTTTATGTACCATGAAATTTGAAACTTGCGCCACAATTCATCTGTCGGAAATTGAAATGGTTTATTGAGTCCAGGTTGACATGGTCCGATTTCAAACAATCTTCGTATCAGTTTCGAGCTTATGTTCGTATTAATGTAGAGTCCTGGATCTGTAGGGAAGTCGGATTGAGGAAGAAGTGGTTCTTGTAAAATATCTGAAGCAAGTTGTTTTTCCACTGTATCAAATTCTGAATCACCCTGATTATGTTTCAAGCCCTGAGCAGGTAATGTTACCGTCTCAGTATTCTCTGTACATGAATTTATAGCTGGGTGTTGTTCATCAACTGCAGATAGTACTTGCTCATCTTCAACAAGAACTTCAGATAATGTTTTTGTCTCAGCAGGCTCAGTACAGGAACTCAAATGTTTAGATGGGTGTTGATCATCAAATACATGCTCATTTTTAGCAGAAACTTCAGCTGATTGAACTACTGGTAGTTTAGACTGTTTAGTTATAAATGATGCTAACTTAATATATTTGCTAGCATCTGTCTTGAGACTGGCTTCCTTTGCAAATTTACGCCTAGATGATCCACTTAATTTGGTAACTGATTTTCTTTTATTAGTGTCACCAGCTGACTCAGCCATGGCTCTAATTTAAATTTTATTTGAATTCAATATTGAATATTATTTTAATATTTCGTTAGTAACGCAATAATTTGTTTGTCAAAAAAGTCCAAATTGACAATAATTATTATGGTTAGATTTATGTACAAACACTATACAAGCTTAAAAACTTCAAACTGTCGCTCTTCACTGGAGCTATGTAATATTATTAATATGATGCAGCATAACAGCTGGAGTTGCTTAAATCCAGTTGAACTTTGTACACAGACAAAACTGTAATAAGAGAAAGGTCAGCCGTCTGGCTAGTGGCAGTCTCGGAACTGCTAAGTAAGCAGTAATCAGCACTACTGAAAATTTTGCAGGCTGCTGTGCTGCATCAACTATGTTTAACAACATAGCAGAGTAATATGTACTATCAATAATAATAATAATAATCTATAAACGGTGACTCTGAGCCGCTGTATGCTGCAGTGATAGTAGAATACATTTCAATCCATTTAGATCTTGCAAATCAAAGATAAATTAAATTTTCAGTGTCATTGATCAGATTAATCTTAATGCTTGTATATATTCATAAAAATTATCTTTGTGGCGCCAATTAGGATTCAACAGGGCGTGGAGGGGCGACCCGCCCCCCACGCCTATAGCAAAATCCGCCACTGGTACTGATAGTACCATTGCGTAAGCAAAAAGCTGAATTGGGCAATCATAATTAAATCGTCTTAAAAAATCTTAACTAAAAACGAACATGATGTTCCTCTATTAATACAAATGCCTTTTATCGTTCCATTTATTCTAAACTTAAAAAAGTGTAAGTAAATTGCTTAAGCTCTGTGTTTTGACAAGTTTTAAAAGAGCCACAGAATATTCCATGTCCTTTTATACTTTTAAGGAACTTTTTTTTTGTAAACATAAACAAATATGATATATTTCCAAAAGATGCTTATAATTTAAATTCAATTTTTTTCTAATAAATTCAATCACATTTTACGACAACACAAAACCTTCAAGTTTTAGGGTCAGCTTTTGTTTCACTTACAAACGAATAAATAAACCTGAAATTATAACCAACAATGTTGGTTCAACACTTTCCGTAAATACTATTAAAAGTAAAGAGATTAGAAGTGCCACAGAACAGTGAAGTAATATATTATGCTAATGTAAGTAATGCATCAGTAAAGGATTGTATTTTTGAACCAAACAAAAAACTAATCGAAAAGTACGATGTACCTATGTGTGATGAAATAATAAAAGTCAAAAACAAATCAGTGCCAGTAAGAATAGCTAATTGCAGTTAGAAGTCCATTCAAATGAAACCAAAAACGATAATGGGAAAATTAACAAAAATTAAATCCGAGGAAGTTCAGAAGTTACCCAGAAATATTAAAATTTATAAAAAACTTCAAGTTATAAGTAATGATTTAACAATGGAGCAACAACAAGAATTCACGGTATTATTAAAAAAATATGAAAATATATTCGCAAAGCATGAGTATGATTTGGGACTTACTCAAATAATTGAGCACGAGATACCATTAATAGATGAAACCCCAATCAAGCTACGGCCGTATAGAATTCCATATATACATCAAGAGTTAAGTGACCAGCAAATCAAAGCAATGAAAGAATTCAAAATAATTCGAGAATGCTCATCACCATTTTCATCATCTATAGTGGCAGTGAAAAAAAAGGTGGTGATCTAAGATTTTGTGTTGATTATAGAAAATTAAACCAAGTTACTAGAAAGGATGCATATCCTATACCAGTCGCACAAGAAATGTTTGATCAAATTGGGGAGGTGCAATTTTTTACAGTAATCGATCTCAATAAATGGTATAACCAATTTAAAGTTAAAGAGGAAGATAGTAGGAAAACCGCATTTTCAGATGGTAAAGGCCTGTATGAGTTTAATGTGTTACCGTTCGGATTAACTGGAGTACCTGCTACATTTCAGAGGGGTATGAACTTTATTTTGAGTGAAATCCCGCACACATTAGTATACATCGATGACATAATAATATTCTCTATTAATTTTCACGAACATTTGAAAGATGTGGAAACGGTATTCAAGAGATTATTAGATGCAAACTTAAAAATAATGTCGTCAAATTGCGAATGGGGCAAATCAGAAGTCGTGTATGTGGGTTATATAATTTCAAGACGAGATTGCAACCAAATCCAGAAAAAATGAAGAAAATTGATAAATATCGGATCCCCAAGGATATGGATCAAGTTCGACAATTTCTTGGATTAGCCAGTTACTACAGAAAATTTATAAAAAATTTCTCACATGTCGCACAACCTTTAAATATGTTATTAAAGAAACAGACCAAATTTAAATGGGCAACGGCTCAGCAAAAAGCTCTCGACAAACTCAAAGAAAGCCTAATAAACCAGTAATATGCCAGTAATTTTGCAATAGAAACTGTATTGGGACAGCAAGTCAAAGGTGAAAAAGATCATGTTATTGCTTATGCCAGTCGATCATTAAAACCCATAAAAAATTATTCAACAATTGATTAACAATTAGTTGGAAGAAAATTTGTCGTCTTTACGGATCATAATCCGTTACAATGGCTAATGAAGCACAGAGATTCGGATAGTAAGTTAATCAGATGGTCGATCGCGTTGCAAGAATATGACTTCGAGATGAAGTACCGTCCAGGAAAGTCGAATGCGAATGTAGACGCTATGTCAAGAATACACGAGGAAGATAATATTGTTTCAAGTAAAATCAATTACGATGATACAATATTTATGGATATTAAAATGGCAAATAATATCGAAAACTTACAAAATGATCAAGAAGATGATGATGAACTAAATCAATTACATCAAAATGCTGTCACAATCAAGAAAGAAAGTGACTGGAAGCATGTTGTCGAAGAAAAACATAAATACGTTATCCATGGTGGTTTATTAAAATGTGTAAAAAATTAATGTATGATAATAATTAACAACAAGAATTTACTAATTTCAAAATCTCTATTTTGTAAAACACATAATTATTTAAACAACTTCTTTTCTAATTAAATATTTATTATACATCTCCCCGAGATTCTAACGAATCTTCATTACTGTGCCTTAAGTCGGCTTTATGACGTGGCATTGCAAAAGTTCCGTAATCGACAATTACTTTATGTGAAGACAGCAGCTTCATGATTCTTCCTCTTATCCATGGTGATGTACACGGTTGATTTTGAGTGGGTTTTACCCACACCTTGTCGTTAATTTGAAAGCCATTGTCTATCTGTCGAACCATTTCTTTTGTTTCGTTAAAACGTCATAGGAATAAATGCCATTTATTAGGGTTCATAAAGAGCCATTCACTGGTGTATTATTATACCAGTAAATAGCTTCTTGCACTGACCATTCCGATCGTGTGACTGCTGCTTTTATTGTTCGATGATTCCTTTCAACGATGCCGTTGCCTGCTGGTCTATTAGCGGATCTGAACTCAGTTCTAATTCTCCACTTTTTCATCAAGGAAGTGAAAGTCTCTGACCTAAACGATAATTAATTATCCAACAGAAGTTCGTCAGGAGGTCATCTTTCATAAAAAACCTGTTCCATCTGTTTGCAAATTTCGTCTGCGCTTTCGTTTTGTATTTCTCGCCAAATTGCAAATCGAGAGGGCCCGTAATCTATGATTGTTAAGAAATTTTTTTGATGTAATTTTGTCACATCAATTGCCAGTCGTTTCCAAGAATGTTTTACCTCTAATTGCCCTTTACTGATCTTTACCGGGTGAGGGTCTATTGATTGACATTTGTCACACTTCTTGACAATTTCATTTAATTCATTTTGAGAAAGATTAATTCCTAACTCCTCAATTAAGAAATTCAACCGGTCTCCTCCGAAATGACTTAATTTATGAATTTCAGTTGCGTTCTTGGTGGAATCTTCACCAAAATCTATTAACGCCATGTTACATGAGTGTTTCGTAATCCTATTAGAGGGAATTCGAGTTAAAACATCAGATTTGTTTTTATTTGTTGGAACGTATTCTGTTTCGGCTTTAATTTCATATTCAGTAATTAGTTCTTTGATAATGCTGAGTCTTCTTTTTACTAACATTTCTGAAGAAGGTTTCATTGTAATCTTTCTCTCAGATGTTAAGGCATTATGCACCCAGCTTACCCCAGATTTGTTATCCGACATTATTTTTACAAACTTTAAATTCCATTTGATGCATAAATTAATGCCTTTGACGATCGCTTCAAGTTCGCACAGATTAATGTGCCTAACGTCCTTTTCTTTTCTCAACCAGCATGCGTCTTCCATAATATTTCCATCGATTTCCAAAGCTACTCCAATGGCAATAGAGCTGGCATCACGCCATAAAATGTTTCCGTTTTCCATTGGTGGTTTCCATGTGCCATGAGCCGGATCGTTCTTTTATACTTCCTTCATTAACCATTTTACTTTATCTTATAATTGTGCATCAATTGGTTGGTTCCATTCTCCTTCACTTAATCGTTTGAGATATAAGCACGCTGCCCACAACCAGCCTGCCACGGGAAGAATTCCGGTTAATTGACCGCAAAATGAATATAGTTCTCGTCTATTCATTATATTCTCTTCGAATTCATAACGAATGGCATTGGCTCGGTTCCATTTTAATACGTTGTCTTCAATAAATACTGAGAGACCAAGTATTCTTAGATCTTTTTTTGATGATGGACGTTCAATTTCTTTCGTCATTAAGTTGAATTTACTTAACCAGGTTTTAACTTCTTCAGCTGGAACTACTTCTTCGTCTATAAAGATATCATATATATACGCATTGGCTCCTTGTTTTATTCTGTCATTTAAACCCAACACATGATTAACGATCTCTGTCATGATACCTGGGGCAATATTGATTCCAAAACCCAATCTTGTCAATGCGTATCGCCTTTCATTTATAATGCATGATTGGTACTTCCACATATTCTCATCGACCCTGATTTGCATGTACGCATCAGATAAATCTAAAATTGCTATTTTGTTTTCTTTCTTTCTCCACTCTCGTATGGTATCATTACAGACTACTGCTTCACCGCTATAAACGTCTACATAATGATTTAAAGCTCTTTTTCTTTTGCATTACAGGAAATAAAGTTACCGCTCCAACAGGCTCACCGAATCGGTTTTCGTCGTATTCAACTAACCAGCCATTTTTATTCTACTGCTCGATGACTTTTAGTGCTTGGCCTGCCTTGGGTTTATTTGGATCTAACTTTGAGTATCGATCTGACATTAATACTGGGGCTTCTGTGTTCCAATTCCATCCATTCCTTGTTGAACTTTGCTTTGAAGTTTTTCCTTTTAATTGTCAAACAATGAGCTTCATTACTATTTGTAGCCGTCAAACATTTCAATTCACATCTGAATCTAATATCTTCACTGATCATCACACCTCCTAGTGCCATAATAGCGTTCATGCCTAATATGACGTCGTATCCCGCTATCATTTTTCAAAAAATGAAACAGTCAATAAAAAAGTACTTTCCTTCTAATTCGATTTCTGCTTTGCTCTGACTTACTGGCATTATCGACCCATCTGCTAGGAACACTTGAGCGTTGGGTGACGTGTTGGATTCTCAGAGTATAATTGTTGTCAAGCAGCCGGAATCTATGAGGCATAGCATTTTCAATCCATTTATCGAAAGGAGTCTTTCTTTTAGCATCTTTTTAGGGTCGAGAGAGACTCTGGAATAGTCTCGATCCCTTTGTCTTTTCCCGATTTACAATATCGGGATTGATGTCCAAGCATTTCATACTGGGAGAATTAAATTTTCTTCTTGTTCATACAGTTACGAGCAAAATGGCTTTCGTTGCATATAAAGCATTGCACATTCTTGGTTTTCTCTGCAAAAACAGACTGATGTCTTTGTACTAAATTCAATCGTGAAACCATGTCACCGATAGCGTCGATTGATGTTAATCCTTGTTGTCTAACTTCAGTTGCAATTTCTGTTGGCAAGGAGTTTATTATAATATTTACCAGTAGATCTCCAGAGTTAAAAGCCAGATTCTTCATTTCTGATAAATTAATATTGATATTATCCCCAATCTGGAATCGCTTATTTAATAACTTGGAGAAGCATGTTTCTGGGGGGTCATTGAAAGCTCGTAGTAATGATTCTTTAATTTCTTCATAGCTTCCTTCAGAGTGATAAACGCTTTCCCCTTCATGACAGCCGGCAAAATTTCCTTTTTTCCATTGAATTTATAGAGCTTGCATATTAGTTCGAACTTATCGAACCATTCATCAATTTTTACATTTTCTCCCTCAAAACATTCTATTGCGCTTAGAATGTCTTTTATCATGTCCGGATAGCTTGTATGATAATAATTAACAACAAGAATTTACTAATTTCAAAATCTCTATTTTCTAAAACATTTAATTATTTAAACAACTTTCTTTTCTAATTAATTCTTTATTATACAATGAAAGTTTATTAATTATCGTTCCTACAAAACATCGAAAAAGATTACTGTTGTTGTATCACGATGGAGCATTAGGAGGGCATTTATCAGCTCGAAAAACACTATCAAGATTGAAACAAAAGTATTATTTGGATACTATGGAAAAAGATGTTAGACAATGTTATCATACATGTGCAGTATGTTTAACTAAAAGAAACACAGGACGAAAGATAAAGGTTCCTTTAAATCCTATGTCCGTTCAAGATGCACCAATGGAAATGACAGCAATGGACATTGACGGTCCACTACCAGAAACAACTAGTGGAAACAAATATATTATTGTGTTTTGTGATTACTTAACTAAATGGTCTCAGGCTTATGCGATGCAAAATCAGAAAGCAGAAAGAGTGGCAAGAATATTTGTGGAAAACATAATTTTTAGGTACGGAGCGCCAAAGAAACTGCTCACAGACCAAGGAACGAATTTTCAAAGTGATTTATTCAAGTCATTAACGGAACTATTTAGTATATTGAAACTAAGCACATCACCTTATCACCCACAAACAAATGGTCTAGTGGAGAGATTTAACGGTTCATTAATTAATGTGATATCATCATATGTAAACCGGAAGCAGAAGGACTGGAATTTTTTTATCAAACCTTGCTTAATTGCGTACTGCAATGCAGTAAACGAAAGTACTGGTGAAACATCTTTTTATCTCATGTATTTACGGTGGAACAATATGCCAATTGATCTTGAATTTCAGCCACCTATTTCTCAATATATGGAAAACTGATTATAAAGTAATTATGCAAGAACTGCAATCATCGTGGATCAAAGCTGGACTTAAAATAAAACATCACCAAAAAGCTTATAAAGAACGCTATGATAAGCGCGTGATATTAAAGTTGGAGATTTTGTGTATGTAAATAAACCCGAGCCTATGAAAGGGTTATCAATATAATTACAGAGACCATTTAAAGGACCATATCTAGTAAGTGAAAAATATAGCTATTTTAGTTGTAAAATATTTATTCTATGGAGAACAGAATAGATTGTCCTGACTAGGAGCGTTGGGTGGTATTAAGAATTAAGACAAGAAAACTTATTGTTGTTGTTATTATTATTATTATTATTATTATTATTATTATTATTATTATTATTATTATTATTATTATTATTATTATAATTATTATCATACGTCGTAATTAAAATTAGTGATATTATTATTATTATTATTATTATTGTTATTATTATTATTATAATTATTATTATTATAACTATTATCATACGTCGTAATTAAAATTAGTGATATTATTATCACTTATTACTATTGTTATTATCATTATTATTAGTATCATTATCCTTTATTATTATTATTATTATTATTATTATTATTATTATTATTATTATTATTATTATTATTATTATTATTATTATTATTATTATTATCATACGTCGTAATTAAAATTAGTGATATTATTATCACATATTACTATTGTTATTATCATTATTATTAGTATCATTATCCTTATTATTATAGAAGTGTCCGTTGGACATCAAATAAATAAATATGATATATGTGTGTATATCTGTATGTATGCCTAGGATTATATATGTAAATCAGAAATAAACAGATTCGAGGACGAATCTAAATTAAAGGGGGAGATATATAACAAAATGCACAAAATTAAAAAAAATGGAAAAGCAATGATATTTGAAATATTAATTAAAAAGGCAAAATCAATTAAAAATTTAAAATAAATATTTATCGGGGGAAACGGGTATGGGCGTATGCGAAATGATGAGACAAATCCAAATATAATAAAATTAAATCGATCGGGGGTCCCCAGAAGGAAATATTTAATAAAAATAGAAATTAATTAAAAATTAATTGAATAATGGGAATTTCGACATAATGGGAAGTCCGAACCAACAGAAAACCCGAAAAGTGTGAGAAACCCGGAACATCAACAAATTTTCAAATTACGGAAAACGAAATTGGTTGACCAAGAAAACCCGGATAAAAGAGAAACCCTCCACCAAAAATAATTATTGTAAGCAAATGGAAACCTCGGAAGCCCAGAAATAACTAATTTGGTTTTGGACAGAGATGTCAAAAATGCCAAAACCAATTTAGTTTGCAGGTGACTTGAGTGGCGAGATGAGTATAAAAAGAAAAGGCAGATCAACCAAATTGCCAGTTGGTCGAAGAGAATATTTCAGAGGGCGGAATAAAGGAGGTAATAACCTTAAAGATAAATCAACCAGTCAAACAAATTGCGTACCATACAGGGACATCTCCCTTTGGAAGACGTATCACTACGCATTGAATTTTGTGAAATCGTGCAGAGTAATTGTGTGAGTATTGTGAATTGAATCGATTTTTTTAAAAGTTGTGAATAAAGTTGTGATATATAAATTGGAAGTAAATCTTATTATGTTGGGTTAATTAAATCGATTAAAGAAGGACACCAAGGAGTCAGACCTAAGCATCGACTTTCTATTTATAAACCCAACAATTCAATAATTATTAAATAATTAAGTTATTAAAATAATAATAATTTCATTTTTAAACGAAAATTTAAAATCTATTTGACATTTATCCTAGATTTTGTATTTATTTTGAAATTTATTCGGATTATTAAAATCTGATACATGTAATCTCTCAAAACATAAAAATTTATATTAAAAGTTAAAATGAATCAACAAATCACTATTTACAAATATTGACATAAAAAAATAAAACAATATATTAAATATACACATCGACTGCTAACTGTGACACATATGATGTATCTATAGTACAACTTATGTGACTAATTCCCTGAATATACCTTTTAGTGAACTGCTAAACGGTCTTATCGAAATTCTATAATTGTTATTAATAGACACGATTTTGGAAATATTGAATCTTCCGATCAAATTATTCTGCTTATTCAATTGCTACGTCAGTTAAGAAGATCTTTCAGTTTCTAAACGACAGAAATTTCATCAGTCGTTTTACCATACACAATTGAATATCAATTTCAGTGAAAATTAGTCTCCTTATGATTTTGAAGATCTTGCGTTGGCTCAAAATTTTACGTCTTTCGAGAACGTTATTTGTGCTAAGGTGTATTTAAATCCTGTTATGTATAAAGATAAATATCTATGTTTGATATGTCGTGTTACAGTCGCTTTGTCCAAAAAAAGGAAATCACGAAAGACATTTTTCGAGTTTGTATAAAAATTCTAAAATAATTACCCAATTGATACCGAATTAAAAAAGAATTTTAAAATCAATTAATTTTTGTTTCTAAAGCCTGTGTAGCAATTCAAAATGTAAACTGAAGTATCTTAAGTCATAACATACCTTTTGACAAAACATATATAACCTTATCGGAATGAAGAAATTTTTAAGGAAGCTTTTTTAAGTACTGTGAGAAATAATTCTCCAACTTTAAAAATTAAAGTGAAATTCTCAATGCAATTAAAGATTTTAAACTTTCTCACAGAACCTTAAGTTGTCGTGTTGAATTAAAACGTAACTGGACAACTAGAAGATGACATAAAAATTTGCCGTTTCTTTTTGTTGCAGTTCGACGAATCTATGAATATCGTTGATACTGCTCAATTAATTATTTCTATTTTTCCGTAAAAAAAGAAAGTTTAACAATACTTCCGATAAAGGTAATAACACGAGGTGCACATATGATGGCAACTTTGATGTCAATTGCTGAAAAAACAAATTAGCCTTTGTTGCTATGTATACCTTCAATGATTGGTAACAATAATGGATTTTTAGCCCTTTCCAAACAAAATGAACATTTCCCTGATTTCATATAATTTCATTGCATAATTCATAATAGTGGCTTGTGTGCAAAAATATTGTGTGTTAATGATATTATGGATGTGGCAGTAAAAATTGCTAATTCGAAGTTTAAGGAGGCGTCTATTCCTTAGTCAACTTGAAGCCAATGACTTGGAATATGAAGATTTACTTCTTTTTGTCATGTTAGGTAATTCAGCCGAGGAAGCTTTTTAGAAAGATTTCTAAATATTTTGCATAAAATTATTACTTTTTTGGAAACAATAGGAGAAAATTATGAGCAATTGAAAGATCCAGTATGGGTAAAAGAAATTGGCGTTTATTAGGGATTTTATGGGCCATTACAGCTTGCTTAATTTACAATTGCAAGGACAAATATTATTGAGTTGGTCTGGTTTTTAATCAGAAAGCGATTTCCTTTCGGATTGTGAATGAATTTCTGTAAATCTTCTTTGACTTCTTATAAATTTTTTACTATATCATTGGTTATTTTTTGAGTAGAGCTGTTTGAAGAAGAATTTGCTTTGATGAAAATTTCAATTGCATGGAATAAATTGCTTGGACTTATGTTTTAACTGTCATCGACCTGACCATCTTTAGCACTAAGTACAACATCTTCAACAGTGCATTTTCTTGACACAGTGCAATGATTTCATCCTTATCAATGACTTCTTTTGTTTGAATCATATCCTTTTCAACCATTATTTGGTCAAACTCATTCTTGTGTGTGTCTCAAGAGCGGGATCTGATGACAAAATTTTTTCCGCATAAGATCCGTGAAGATCTGGAATAATCGCAACCTTTTTGAAACAATTTTTGATGGTTTTTTCTTTCACATCTTCCCAAGGAATATCAATATGGTTTTCTTAATATTAACAACAAAGGCTTTTGTTTGATCAAGCGAGTTCATGTCTTTTTGTAATAAATCTTTAAATTTTTTATTATACCTGTATCAATGGGTTGAAGATGAGCAGTTCAGTTCTTCGGAATCATTATAACTTCAATATTCTGAAACATTTCTTCAAGCGTTATCAAGAAGTAGATAAAATTTCTTTTTGTATTTTCTCGGTTCATCAAGATTCTACATAAAACAATTAAACAAATCGATGGTCATCCATGCTTTGGAATTTGCGTGGTAATTACAATAATTTTACAACATTAAATCCTTTAAAACCTCTTGGTTTCTTGCTGTATTCAATAACAAAGGGTGTAATTGTAATTGATCCACTAGCATTTGAAAATAGAGCTATGGTTATTCTAACTTTAATTGTTTTATGCCTTTCCTTTCACTTGATAAAATTGTTCTTGTAGGAAATGCTTGAAAAAAATCCACTTTTATCAATATTAAGAATAACTTCTGGTCGATTCCTGCCAATTTTTCAACCACTTTTTTCTATTGGCTAAAACATCAGCATCATTCATTGAATTTGCTTTCATTGAACTTTCAATTTCAGATTAAATCGATTTTTAAAATCTATGGAGCCATTCTTTGCTAAATTACAGTTCATTAACATTTAGTTTTTGTCCAAATTTCTTTGCTTTTGTAATGATAATTTCATCAGTCACTTAACCATTTATTACATCCATTAGAGATATCCATTTAATCAATGAATTCTCAAACAGATAATGAATTTTCGAAGATTGTCTGAAGTGTTTGAACTTTTACAATTTTCCCATTTCTTTTTATTTTTCAAAATTTATGATAACATAGAAATTCCTAGGTCCAAGTTTAATTCTCTTCTTATAATTTGAGATAATTCACTCAGTGGCATTTTTTTCTCTATCAATACAAGCAAGTGACATCAATAACTCAAGTTAAATAATGCCAAATAGGATTCAAAGTCTTTCAATCCAAAATCATCAACTGTCTTCAACAAAACTTATTATAACAACGTTAAATCAAATTCCTTATGATTCAGTTTATACTGTTCCAAGTCCACCAAATCCACATCTTTTGAAACTATCGTCTCTAACTCTAAGGAATTTAGACATTTCTGAATTTTATTGTGGTGAAGCTAATGTTTGTACCACTTGGGTGATCTTTAACTATGTCTCCCAATACAATTATATAATACAAAATCTAGCCTTCCTAAAAATTTTTAGCGTAATACTTTAAATACTAAACTTTAGAGCACTAAATTCGAAAAGCAATTAAAAAAGACAAATTAAAATGATTGTCAAATTAAGGTTTAAAAGTCTAAAGTAAAACTATATATCGGGTTATACGATTAAATCACGTAATATAAAAATCAAGATAAGAGATGACAAAATAAAGTAATTGCATATAATATTTCCAGGCATATCATGCGATAAAAAAATATATGTACCTGTAAAACATGCTGGATACTTGTTTGAGTCAAGAAGGATCGTATGTGTCTACTGCAAATGGAGTCAAATAGTATCTTAGCATCATAGCACTAATTAAGCGTAGCTGCCGGAGTACTAAACTAACCGCACATTACACAATATAAGTATATTGCGAATACACGGAAATAACAAGACATCATCAGCACAATGAACAAATGAATTGATGTTTTTCTTTCTAAAAATAATTATTAGCAAGGACCTCCAACTAGCTTTATTACAGCAGCACTCTACAACGACCAGCTTGCAAATAAATACTTAAATAAAGAGAAAAAAGGTGCCCACCAGTAATGTATAATGTTGACTGCCCCACGGTTATTTGGCTTTAAAAAAAATTTAAAAAGTTGAGACCCCCTTAAAAAAAATTTCCTGGTGAGGCGGGGGGTTAAATTTTTTTTTTAATTATTTATTTTAATTAATGAGTTTTTAAATTATTTGTTTTAATCAATAAAATTTTTTTT
This sequence comes from Schmidtea mediterranea, assembly GCA_022537955.1. Lineage (NCBI taxonomy): Eukaryota > Metazoa > Platyhelminthes > Tricladida > Dugesiidae > Schmidtea > Schmidtea mediterranea. Next base: position 87,070,267 of record CM039680.1, read on the forward strand.
ACAATTATTTGTTTTAATGAAGTGAATTAATATTTAATTTAATTTTTTTGTTTAAATTATCAAATTTAAAATTTTTAGTTCACTATAAAAAAGCCTAAGTATTTTTTCTCGATTAAAAAGCCTAAAAATAAAAATTGACTTTAATCGCCAACGATTGGTCGTACAATAGTGAGGGGTATTTTCGAATAAAATTGGCTCAAATCACCTAACGATTAAAAAACCTAAAAATATTTGTTCGAATAGAAATTGTTGGGGTTTGTCGGTGAATTCGAATAGGATTTATTGTCAATCTGACTCCAAGCGTGCTTTTACAACAGTAATGAACTCCAAACGATATAAACTTTATTGATACACTTTATCTCCACTTTAAAATGACACAACGAATTATCTATCAATCACAATTTGGTGCTTTTAGGATCAATCGGATCGCTTGACTACTGTGACGGGTTTCTGAGATCGATAACTCTGATATAGTTGCTTTGCTTTGACTTCACTTAATTTCTGTTTCAAATTTCTTTTTTCCTTGATTTCAACTTTAAGTTTTCTCCAAATTTCTCTTTAATACTTTCTTCAATAACTTTCTGTAATTTTTTCCTTTCCAATTATTCGTCGAATTCTGTCAAATTTCTCTCTAATCTCTTTTTGTTTCCTTAATCCAATTTCTCTCTAATAATCTCTTTTTCTCCATTTGATCCCAACTGCGCTTCCTTTTTATACTCCGTCATCCAATAATACTTAGTGATATCCAATAGAATTTCAGATATCTTTTACCGCTAATTCCATTTGGGCCTCTTCAAGCACTGACAGCTGTCCAGATAAATAATATTTTAGAGATGGCCTTTCCCGGATTCCCAAACAACATTCCTTCCCTTATCTTGAAAGGGCTTTTGAAATAACGTGCAAATTTACTTTTTGTTTTTGTTTTCCTAAATTTGCACTTGTTAATTATAAATGACCTTTTATTTAATTATCTGTTTTTATTGATTTTCTCTTATTCTCTTCTCGTTATTCGACATTTCTTTTTCATTTCCTTTTTATTAAGATCCAGAACCACATCTTAATCACTTATCCTTGTTTACCCAACCATTTAACATGTTTATTAATTATTTTTCTATTATTTAGGTATCCTCAACAGTATTATTTTATACCTAAAAACCTATAAAAATAAAATTGGCTAAAATCGCCTGTCGACTAAAAAGCCTAAAATATATTTGCTCGATTAAAAATCCTGAATAATTTTTTTTATTTTTATTTTAATTACTTTAATTATTTTTTTTAATCAAGTCAATAACTTTATTTATTTATTTATTTTTTAATAATATTATTATTAAATTTAATTGTTTGTTTTAATCAAGTCAATGAAAATTTAATTAACTTTTAATAAATGTAACTACAACCTTCAATAGATCAGGTTGTAATTGTCAAAAATAAAATAACTTTAGGCTATGTAAATCAATTAGAGCTTTTAGGGAAATTTTATGATAATTTTTAGTAATGAAATATCAAGTTTTTTGATTTAGCATTTACTATTAAATTTTGAATCATTTTTATTTTGTGAATTTTATGGTTTTCTGTTGAATTTTAATGGATTTTGGGAATTATTATGTTTTTGTAGAAATTATTGAAGAAATGAGGTTAAATCTATAATTTTAGAAGCACTTAATTTCTTGATAATTTAATAGATTTAACTAGATTTTAGGATTATTTTAAATAAAAGTTTATTTTAGGAACAAAATGCTTATGAAACATCTATTTAAGATAATTATTTATCAATTAGAATCCAATTTGACTCATAGATTTTGAATAGTAAATGAATTTTAATTATAAATTTATGATATATTTAAAAAGAAAAGTTGAAATTGTATTGCATTTATTCGCTGAAAGCATGTAAAGCTTTTCAGAAGTTTATTGGGTATTGATTAATGTATTTTACAGTAAATTACAATCATCTTTTGGAATATTTAAAGACACAGAGACAAGATTTAATTAAAATTTATTGTTAATTATACACGGTTTTATTAAACTTTAATCGATTTCAGTTGATTTGTAAAAATATTTTAGTGAAACTTAGAAAGAATAAAATATCTTTAAGATAAGAGGTCAATTATTTACTTTCATTTTCAATTTTATTGATTTCATGGATATAATTCACAAAAAGTAATATAACTTTATTAGTTTTCCAATTTATTTTAATTATTTGAGTAAACAATTAATGAAAAAATATGAGCTCTGTTTCATGATTTTACAATAATTTTGTAAAATTTAATGATTTTTTAGGAACACGTAGATTTTATTCAATTTTAGTCATTTTTGACGAATTTTTTATTTGCTAGAATTTGTTGCCGGAACCAAATTGTGGTTATTTTCGAAGGAAAATGTTGTGTATCGATAACAATTTTGTAATACTTTAAAGAAAATTTATTTTTATTGGTAAAATTCAGATTTCATGATAATTTTAAGGGAATTTGATTGGTTGAATGCATAGCTTACACGTGGTTGATATGATCAAAATGTAGGATTTTTAAGGGTATTTTAAGGGATTTATTCGGTTGAATATAGATTTCCAAAGGAATTTTACTTGATGGTTTTATGAAAATAATGAATATAGTTTGTATAGTTGGAAAAGGTCATTTGAAGGAAAATGATTGGTCAAGAGATGAATTTTATTTTAGTTGGAAATGATTGGTTAAGAACAAATTTGTTGATATTTTTAAGGGGATTAAGCCGGTTGAATATTGTTATTTTATGGGTAAATATTATCTAAATGGGGATTTTTATGAAAAATAATGAATTAAAATGGAAGAAATATTGTCATTTAAAGAGAAATCATTGGCTAAGAGGGGTATTTATAATATTTTTAGGTGGTTATATTTGGATGAATATCGATATGTGGGTGAAAAGATGGTAGAAATAATGTCATTTGATGAGAAATGATTGGTTGACGGGAAATTTATGATATTTTAGGGAGAAATGATTGGTTAAGAAGAGAATTTATGATATTTTAAGGGAAATGATCTATTAAGAACAGGTTTTTTGATATTTGTAAGGGGTTGAGTCAGTTGAATTTTGTTATTTTAAAGGGAAATGATTGGTCAATTGATGAATTTATGATCGTTTAAGTGGATTTCAAGAAATTTATTCTGTTATATATCGAAATAAGTCGGTGATTTTTATGAAAAAAATGAATATAGCTAAGAGTGGAAATATTGTCATTTAAAGAGAAATTATTCGTTGAGAGTAAATTTTATTTTATTTTAGGGGGAAATGATTGGTCAAGAGAGGAATTTTATTTTAAGAGGATTTCAAAAATTTTTATTCGATAGCACAGTATACAACGTAGTATAGTACTAATACTTAAATATTATTGTTGGCGAATGGGGTTGGTTTTTATTTATTTTTTTTTCTAGGGTTCTTGTTTATCTACCTCCTAAACGCCAGCAAGATTATTATTCTATCCCTCCTATGTACCCATGGTGAGTGCCATGTTGGTACTGTACATAGAGGTTGAAAATTCATGAGCAGGTGAGCTCCATTTCTAGAACTACTCCTCATGATATTTTCACTTTCGGGTTCTGGACTGCCGATGGAAGGTCTTACGTCTTTCTCTTTCTATATCCTGGTCCTTACTCGTCTATTCCCACAATTTCCATGCTTATTTATCATCTTTACTCGTTATTTATAAATGTATCCTCCAAAAATTTGGGCAGCGTTCCTCCCTTATTTTTAGGTAAATTTCCTATTTCATTTGTTTAATCACGGAATCGACTACATTTTTCCTAATTTACATTTATCTTTCCCTATATTAAAATTTGATTAATAATTCTTTAACTCCCGGTACATTTCCCATGATTTTAAGTAGTTACAACCCTCTGCGGTCACTTTAAGAAAACATTTTCCTCTTCTGTCAGAATAGATCATTCAACTTTTGGAAAAATACTTTCAAATTTACATTCCTAGCCTATCCTATCCTTTCCTATTTGATTTTCTGATTTATTTTCTGACAAAGTTTTAAATTTTCCCTACAAAACTTTATTCCCGCTTAACTAAAGTCGCACTTCCCGAATTTTATTCCGACTCGTTCCGGCCACATTTTCAGCAGTCGCCTCGAGTATACAACGGCGCCCTGCGTAGCGGTCCCGTGCACAAAGCCGGAACCGACTGCGAACTGCCGAGGGGTTCACGAGGCACGACCCACGAGCTCAACTAAGGGTTTTCACCCACTAGCCGGCACACGGTCCGTCCCATGAACCATCTATTGAAATACGTATTATAAATAAGATTTTAGGGGGATTTGTCAGTGGCACCAAAAGATTCCACGACCATCCAGAATAAAATCAAAGTAACAAGACTTCGAAATATATATTTATACAAAAAATAACAGTACTTACAATCCACAGTCATGCAACCAGATTTGAAAAATTGGCATAAATTGGCATACAACATTTGGTCTAAGAATGATTCACTGCTCGTCTAAAAATGTCTAAAAATTTTTCTAGTAGTCACCTGACTGAAAAAATGTCTGAAAATTATGAAAATGACTGCCGTATATATAGTATTTTTGTGCCTGTGTGCGACCAATGGGCGATTTTTCGCCATTTTTAGGGCTTTTTAATTATTTTATTTATTTCAAAATATTTTTGTAATTTTTTATATATTTTTCTTTATTTTTTGATATATTAATATTTTATTGTTGGATTTTATTTTTATTATTATTTTCTTAAAATATTATTTTTAAACCCCAATATTTTGTTTTCTGGTCGCCTCTTCTGCCTGTGTTTTTTCTAAACCTTATTTTGCAAGGTTTTGGCAGTTTATTTTATTTTTCGTATGTTTCTTTTTGCATCTGTAGGCATTTTTCCGAATTTTAATTAATTATTTGTTTTATTTAATTTTTGTTATATTTTTAATTTGTTTTAATTAATATGTTTTATTTTATTTTTGGTCTCTTCTTGCGGTGAGTGCTTTTGTTACAGCAGCCATATTGACAATTTCCAAACGACATTAATTATTTTGTTTTAACTTATACAATTTTCACCTTTTTGTTTAAATTGGTTATGTAATTTTTGTTTTACTTTTGGCTCTGAGCCCAACATTATTATTATTATTAATATTATTATTATTACTATTATAATTATTGTTGTTATTATTATTATTATTATTATTATTATTATTATTATTATTATTATTATTATTATTATTATTATTATTATTATTATTATTATTATTATTATTATTATTATTATTATTATTCAAATCTATTGAAATTTCAATTATTATTTATAAAAAGATAAAGTTTGATTTTATTATAAATTTAAAATTATTTTAAAAAGTGAATGAAATGAAAAAAAATCATTTCTCACTCTAAAATGAATTAAATTATAAACTAATTAATGAAGAAAAACAATTGAAATCTTCCCATAGTATTTAAAATCATGAGGCAAATAAAAGTTTGACACAAAAATTTAATGATCAGGAAATAAAAATTTCTGCTCCATTTTAACAATGGTAACAAAGTAATCATTTGTTATTTACAAAACCTGACTAAATAAATAGAAAAATAGTAACAGTCATTATTACCTTTTTTTCTCTTTTTAAATCTATTTAAATTGTTTCCCTGATGAGTAAATTTTTCAGTGGATTCTGCAAATAGTTTTTGATAAATTTCTAATAATATTTAATAATAATATTATTTTTATTGTTTTTATTATTATTATAATTTTTATTAATATTATAATTATTATTATTATTATTATTATTATTATTATTATTATTATTATTATTATTATTATTATTATTATTATTATTATTATTATTATTTTGGTATTCCGGGAATGTCTTGGAGTTCTGCGTTAATAACTTTAGATAAACCTATTTAACTATTGCAAGACATGGAAATTTATAATTTCTATGAGGGTGGTATTCGTGGAGGTCTTACTTTTGTTAATAAACACTTTGTAAAAGCTGATGAAAGCACTGAGTTGCTTTATATAAATATTAATAATTTATATGGTTGGGCCTTAAGTCAACCTTTACCTTGTGGCAAATTCAGTTGGATACTTGATGGTTTTGATTCAATAGTGTCTGATTGTTTTTCTTTCAATCTTGAATCTTTGTCGTATGGGTATACTTTTGAAGTAGATCTTGAAATTCCTTCTGATCTTCACGATAAGTTAGACGACTTTCCTATTGCTGTTGAGAAAATGAAACCTAAGGAATCTAAGTTTGAAAAATTGTTAATGACCCATTACCCAAAAAAGAATTATGTGATTCATTAGCGTTTACTAAAATTATACTTGTCTCTTGGTGTTAAGGTTACTCATGTGAATCGAGTTGTAAGATTCAAACAGTCTCTTATTTTTAAAAACTATATTGATACCAATACAGAGTTAAAAGCAAAAAGTACAAACACGCTAGATAAAATTATTATAAGCTCCTAAATAAGTTTGTATGGGAAAAACGGTCGAAAACTTGAAAAAAAGAATGAATTTAAGATTATGTAATACAGAAAAGAAGATGATTCTAAACAAACTTTTCAAAGAAGTATCAAAATTGCTGATGATCTAATGGCTGCTTTGTTAAATCCTGACTCGGTATGCTTAGATCGACCGAGTTATATGGGACAATCGGTACTTGATTTGTCAAAACTTCGAATGTACGAGCTACAGTATAAGGACTTGGAAAAACACTGACAACAATTTAATTGTGAGATTAATATAGTTGCTGGAGATACTATTAATATTAATATTAAATATTATTTGAAATTTGTCAAAAACTATTTGCAGAATAGACTGTAAAAATTTACTCATCAGGGAAACAATTTAAATAAATTTTAAAGGAGAAAAAAAGGTAATAATGACTGTTACTATTTTTCAATTTATTTAGTCAGGTTTTGTAAATAACAGATTAAAAATGGTAAACTAGATATTTTTTTGTTTGAAATGGTTAAGGATAATCTTTTGGATACATCTAATTATCCATCTACTCATCCACTTTATTCTAAAAAACTTGATTCGATCATTGGAAAAGTTAAGGATGAAAGCAAGGGAGAAGGTTATGACGAATGGGTATTCCTTAGACCCAAATGCATGATTATCAAACATCACATCCAACAGCACATGCAACAGCCTATCAAACAGATCATCCAACAGCTCAGCCAAGTGTTCATTGAATTAATTAATGTATACCTATATACGTTCTTGTTCTTATTCATTACTTTTGTAATTTTTTGTGTTTACATTATATTTTAGTTTGTTTTTATTTTGTTAAGGGGGTGGGGTATCAAAAAGTGCACCAAATGGGACACATCTACTTACTGGTATTGCGTCATTAATATTTCGATTTGCATTGTCTAATTTTTTATAAAGGGAATTTCCCACATATTTCAGCAAGTCAAATTAATGAATTATTTAATGAATTCATTTTGTAGAAAACAAATTAAAATGAGTCAAAAGAGAAAACAAATTAGTTTAGAACTAAAATTAAAAATTTGAAAAATTTTTCAAATCAGGAGAAAAAGCTATTGACATTGCAAGAAATTTCGTCTTAGGTACTACTACAGTACGGAAATGTGCTTATGATAAAAATGGAGTCTCTTCTTAGCATTTGCATAAAAAAACAAAATCAGCGGAGGGTGCCAATGAACAAAATGGGGATACAAAACAAAGCCGTACGTATTTTTAATGATCTCCAAAAGAATTCGCCATCAATTAGCAGTGAAAATTTAGAAAAATTTGTGGCTAGCCAAGGTTGGTTCAAACGTTTCAAAACTCGACTAAATTTACATAATATTGCCCTGAAAGGAGAATCAGCCAGTGCAGATGTTGCAGCGGCAAATAAATTTAAACCTGAACTAAAAGCGATTATTGAAGAAGGTGGATATTTTGCTAAACAAGTTCTAAATGTCGATGAAAATGGTCTTTTTTGGAAACGACTATTAGAGAAAACGTTTATTTCAAAATCTGAAAAATCTTGTTCTGGAGACAAGGTCAGTAAAGATCGGATTACACTTTTTTCTAGAAGGAAATGAGAAGGTGATTTCAAATTTAAGCCGCTTCTTGTCTACTATTCTAAAAATCTAAGAGCTTTTAAGAATATAAGTGTTCTTCTAGTTTATTGGCGTGCCAATAAAAAAGCATGGATGACTGCAGCCCTATTTAAAGATTGGGTAGAAAATTGCGCTGTTCCTGAATTAAAAGTTTATTGCTCTGACCAAAATATTGATTTTAAAATGTTGTTATTATTAGACAATGCACCTGGACATCCAATTTATGTAAATGATTTTTCCGAAAATACAAAAGTTGTTTTTATGCCACCAAATACAGCATCAATTCTACAACCAATGGATGAAGGTGTTATATTAAACTTTAAATGTTTTCATCGTCGACGCACGTTTAATCAGCTTATTGCAGCAACTGATGGAGAGGATAAATCCGGAAAAACTATAACATTGAAAATTTTAATTTGTCATGGCTAGAAATAAAAAAATCATGAATGAATAGTGTTTGGCGTGAAATATGGATAGAATGCGTTTGTATAAATACAGAACTATTTGATGCTATACCAACCGTTTGTAGAGAACTTGCTGAATTAGCCAGAGAAGCAAACTTTGAAGATACGGAGGAGCTATTGATATCACACGATGAAGAGTATAATAACGACGATTTGATTGCTATGAATGTTGAGGACGATACTGATACACATGTGATTCCAGAAGAAACAATCTAATGACTGGTCATATATTCGAAGCGATCCAATTGATTTCCCACGCAATGGAAAATTTTTCAAATAATGATCCTGACGAAAATCGTAGCTCAAAGTAGCACGGTCAATTGCTACAAGGAAATTTATTTGGAAAAAAAAGCGCTGACAAATCAGCAAACTTTGGATAAATTTATAACCAAAGCTGTAATTGTTGTTTATTGAATTATTGAATTTTTGTTTGTTTTAAATATGTAATATTTTTTTATGTTTTTGTCTTATTATGAATTATAAAGTCTTTGTTGAAATCCATATATATATACTTATTTATAAATAATTTAGAATTGTTTATGAAATCTTTTATTCTAGTGCTAATTAACAAAAAAAATTGTGGAAATATTTAGGAAAAATTATTTCGATTTGCGTCGCCTTTCTCGGTCCCAATTAAAGACGTAAATCGAGGTTTTGGTGAATATAAATTAAAACATACTATTTTGGTTGGTTTTTGTATCTGAAGATTACAATTAATCTGTCAAAATATATCGTAAAACAATTGTTTGAATGCCGCCTTCTTTTAATAATAATAATAATAATAATAATAATAATAATAATAATAATAATAATAATAATAATAATAATAATAATAATAATAATAATAATAATAATAATAATAATAATAATAATAATAATAATAATAATAATAATATTAATAAAAATTATAATAATAATAAAAATAATAAAAATAATATTAATATTAAATATTATTAGAAATTTGTCAAAACTATTTGCAGAATCCCCTGAAAAATATCTAAGTACTTTTACACTAATTTTAAAATTCTTTATAAATATAAAAAATTTTCTGCTGTAATTTTTTTTATTTAATATTAAAATTTAAAAATTTTCAATCATTTTACTCTTAATATAAAAATGTAAAATTGTAATAATAGGATGTTCTTTTGTGTTTAACTTTTTTAAATTTTTATTATTACCGTATATACTCATGTATAAGTCGAATTGAAAATTTAAAGAATGTTTTTATTCCAAAATTGGAAACCCGTTTATAAGTCGAAGTACAAAACTTTTAATTGAAAGTAATGAATTTTATTAAAATCAATACGATTAAAAAACTCACTCTCCAAAAAGGATTTTTTTGGAGAAAATAAATATGATTTTTGTATTACCCGTGTATAAATCAAAATGAAAAAAGTCCTTAAATTTATTACAAAATTTCTCGACTTATACACGAGTATATACGATATATATATATATATATATATATATATATATATATATATATATATATATATATATATATATAATTTAAAACGTGTTTTTATGTATTTCTCAATCTAAGCTCCAACTTCCCTATCGTGACCCTGAGTCTTAAATGCCTTTTCATAAAAGGTCTGAAATCGAGTCTAAATAATCATTCGGGCAAACCACGTAAATATATTAATCTAACAAAATATTTAATTTAGCAAAATATGACAGCAATATATTATTTTTAAAAAATTATTTTAATGACTATTTTCATTTTAAATAATTCTGTTTAGTTATTTTTACCAAGCCTCGAGAAATTCGAATTCCAGCCACAAGCGGTCCTTGGACCCTTGGTTGTCCAGGCCTGATATACATAATATAAAGTACATGAATATATGGATTCAAGTGTATGTATTTATAGAAATGTGTATAGTTTATGTAGAAACCAGTGAATCGTATTATAAACAATTCGAATCTTTATTATGAGAAAGTTTCCACAATTTTGATACCATTTTTATAATTTTCTTACGTGAATTTTGATGACAAAAAATCATTTGTCTAAAATACAAACTTTTCCATTAATTAGAAATTCAAAATAAAATTTGATAAAATAAAAGTATACTCAAAACTGTCAGAGTGACATTGTAAAGAAAGAGGCCTAAAATCAAATTATTCATCTTTGTTATTAAAATAATTTTACAAAAAGAAATATTCATCGGAAACTAATTAATGTTAATAAAATATTGACAGCATCATCAAGATTCGTTAATTATTCTAATACTTCTTCGATAATGATAAATCCTCCGCGCGCTCTGTTGCATTGAGTCTCAAGAGACGACCGGTCCAAAATAGTCAGAAATGATTAAAATTAGATTACATCATCACAATATGCTTAAATGATAAAAGGTAATTAATGTTGACATGCTGCTGATGCTTAAATGAGGAACTGTACGAGACATTGCTTCTGGCATATTTTTAATTCCTTTTATTATTCTCATGTTGTTTGCTATTCTCATTGAATTTTCTGAAATAAATTAACAGATTCATTTTATTTTTAATAAAAGAACAACTATTTTTGTTTAAAATTGTTTGGTTACCAAATTATTATTATTGTTGTTATTATTATTATTATTATTATTATTATTATTATTATTATTATTAATATTATTATTATTATTATTATTATTATTATTATTATTATTATTATTATTATTATTATTATTATTATTATTATTAAAAATATAATTTAAATATATAAGTCAGTCTTCCGCAATTTTTATACATAAAATGAAATATGAACAAACATTGTGGAATTCGCTTATAAATTTATTTATTTCAATTATATTTTTATAGATAATTCCGCTATCAATTAAAAACTTAAAGTTAATCAAAACCTGCCCAGGCAGGCAACATCGAAAATCTAAAATATAGTAAAAATATCCTAAGCTTTTGTATATTTATCCATTTCCCATCCAAATTTAAATCTCTATATTTTGAAAAAAAATGGGAAAGAAAAGATCACTTAGACAACTATTATAGTACAAGTTGTAGCATAAATCCAACTTGATAACAAAAAAAAATAACTGAAAATAATAAAAATCCCATGAAAGTTATACATTAGCCAGTTTAATGACTGTTAAGCTTTTTAAGAATACAAATATGAAATTTTTTGGATTTATAGTAAAATATAGCTTTGTTATTCATCTGAATATTTCCACATATTGAAAGTTTGTATGCTTTATCTGCCTGATCAAAAAGGAAAAGATATTATTTCGAGTCTGAAGAACACTGAATGTAATGCTAAAAATAGACATTATGTGACGCTTTCTATTGATAAAAATATGTCGGATCAATAAAATGGATTTATGAAAAATGATACTGTTGTTTAATTGAATTATGATGATTTTGTTTTATTTTATTGGTAGATGGAATTGAATACTTAATTAAACGAAACGCGAATCAGTCAAACAATATCAAGGCCTATCGTGCAAGTGAACTAAAGCGTGACAATGTTTGAGCTGGTGGTTTGAAAATAGGAAAGTGCGATGAGATAAATACCATTTGAAACTAACAAGTTATCTAGAATAAATTACTAATTTAAGAAATTGTCTTGATTTTCAGATCGACATTGTATCAGCAAAAAAAAGAAACAGGTCGAGAGAAACGCTTGAAAGTCAGTTGCCCCAGATTGGAGGCAACATGAAAACCTGCAAGTGGGTTGTAAGTTACTTATCTTTGATTTGAATGGGTCCTACAACCTTGCATACAATCCAGATGAATCCCAATTGCCACTGGTTACTAAAAAACGTTGGTGCTGTAACAGAGTTAGACGTCCGCCAAAGATGATTACTGTTGTCTGAACTACTCTGGTCTGAATGCTCCACGAGAACCTTTTTTCCTCCGGTGCCTATTTATCAATTTAAATTGGTCAAATTCTTGTATTAATTCAAGTACAAACTCATTTTATTTAAACAAATCATAAAATTGAACAAAAATAATTCATTCAATTTTTCCGCCATTGATTTCTAATTCGACAAGTTTTCGCCTCTTGACTCCCTCAGCTTTTCTATGGTTAAAGCCTTTCCGAAGGATTGACAGCTTAAAATTTTGCATAACAGCATTCGCTTCCCGAAAAGCGATCTGGGAAGGGGCACAAATCAAATAGTAAGTGACTGTATTACCCTCCTGACTTGCCACATGACCGTTTCTAGAGCTCTAATCAGCGTCTTAATTTTGCGATGATTGATTTGTTCTTGCCGCAACACTTCTCAGAGCAGCTGTTCTGCAGCTATATAGCTTCTTAACTTCTTCCGGTTTGAACTAGGTTGCCTCGAGCCCCATCGTTTGTTTGCCTGTGAGTCTATTCTTAAATCGTAGACTGGAGATCTCCCCTTGTGCTTTTGCCCATTTGCTCTCTCTTTGATACACTGTAGTTGATACAAGAATAAATAGAATCAATACAACTTCTGACTTAGCGCGACCATATAAAATTTATTCAATTAGTTCAGTAATACCAGGACAACCCCATGAGCTGCTGATAATTCATTTGCTTAATAATTACATAAAAATAATAAAGAATTAAGAACGAAAGCAACATACAATAGTTTTATTTAATGCCATGCTTGATACAGTGTCCACCTCAGGTCACACAATTCTAGCTTTTCAGTACCTCTCTATATTTTTCGCAGCCCGCCAATTCCGTTAGCTGTCGGACTTCCCAAGCCGGGTTTCAACTCGTGTTTTATCGCCATGCTTGAACATTTTCTACTTCTGAATACACTGACCGCTGTCTATCTGACCCCTCTGGGTACCTATAGATAAGGCCCAGTACCTACAATCCCACAATAGTTGCCTCAATCGTGCGGCATCTGTTTCGGTGACGTTGAACATCGTTCACTCTGGGTCAAATATCGACAATACCGTATCTAGAAGGTCGACATATTTAACGAAAGCCAACATAATTTTTGAAACTTGGTGAATATGCTTGTTTATTGGTCGCTCACATTGCTGATTGATACAACGAGGAAATGATATTAACTTAGAGATAACTCAGCCCACAGATTTACATGGTGAGTATAAATTGGTGGATCTAGATGGAGAAGGACTGAAATACTTAACGGAACAGTTTGTTTTGATCTGAATGATTGTATAATATGTCTACGTAGTATGCTTTAAGCTGGCTGTAAATGTTCACAACACATTTACTCTAAATGGTGTAGGCAATTAAGACAAACCTGATACCCGATACTTAGTAAATATAAAAGGTTCAGACATAAATATAAATGATTGGGATTTATGAAAAACAAATTATAAATTGATTTAATCAAAATGATAAAAACATAAAAAAGAGGAAATTGATCATAGTAATTATAGTTGCATGTTGGTGGGAATCCCCAGAATTTCTATACAAAGTTGGGTGGAAAATTTGGTAAGTGGATTTAAACTTTTGACTGGCTGGTTATTGATATTAAGGTTCCCCGTGTGCTGATTGCAAAACCGCATAGTTGCAATGAAAACGAAGTCTATCATCCTAAAGCCAAACTAATGCCGCTAGATATATAGATAACTTAGACCTTACTACATTGCAGTAGCAGAATCCGATGACGTGGCAAGTGTACTTTACTCAGAATCAATCATCATCTAAAATAAAATTTAAAGGCGGGTAAGGTGAACGACCAACTAATCCTGTAGTAGTAAGACCACCGATGGGCCGCTTTGTTTTAATCCAAAGTGCTAAGACTAAACGTATTGACTATTTTTAAAGATAGAATGGGCACTCCGTTATCCAGCTAATCCTGTGAAGTCTTTCGTGCCGACCGCTTTACCCCAATAATTAAATATTAAACCTTATCTTTGTCTGTTGATGATTGTTTTTGGCTCTTGATCTATGATTTTGTATGCATATTTCCTACGTGTATGGTATTAATCAAAATTCTGACAACCCTCGGTAACTACTTATATAATATAATTCAATCGTGTCGATATGCTCACAGTGCTGTTGGGCTAAGACCCCTAAAAATTAATAATTAAAATAATTAGTTAAATTAAATTTTTTGTGGTAAAACAAAAATATCTATAAATTGTATTGAATTCACTTATTAGTTACTTCCATTATTACATGATTCATTAAATGTAAATTTTAAACTTCAGTTATTGTTTGATTTTTTATTTCTTTTCAGATCTTTTATGGTTTTTCCAAATTTAGTGATTTTCTAATTTTATTTGATTTTTAATTTTTAATTTTCTTTTCTCTATTTTGTTTTAATTCTGATTATTAGTAATTTAAAATAATTTTTAAAAATACATGCATACAATCACGGATGAGTAAGATTGTGTGCGAAAATGTATTGTCCAAAGGATTAGAGTCGGGGGTCGATTATTAAACCAACAAATTGAAGTGTGCTAATATCCGATTTAGTGAATACACATATAAGAACGCACTAAATCAGTCGATAACTTAACTTTTACGTTTTGATTTCAATAATTATGTTGGGCCAGAACACAAATAGCCTTGAAAATTGTTTAAATGCATCAGTAATACAGCACGAAAACCCAGCAGCAAGATAACTTAAAATATAACATACAACACCAACTAAACATTTTAAAATCTGAGAGAATATAAATAAATATAAAATCAAAAACATAAAAGTATATTAAAATAAATACAAAATGCATCAAGAACCGCACGAAATTTACATAAAAAATAACATAATAACAAGAAAATTTCACCGTAAAATGACCATTTATTTAAAAGTAAAAATTAATGAATTAAATGAATAAAAATAAAATATTTTTGGCTGAATAAATTTAATTAAAAATGTTAAAAATAAATTACCAATTTAAATTAAGAAATTAATAAAAATTTAATTTAGATAACACAAATAATTTCAAGTTCGAATTTTGTTTAATCGCAATAAAATTAACACGCAAGGTTAAGGCCAAATTATAGGTATATATACTGATGTGTTTTCACAAAACAACATAACTACTTGGCAGTATTATTTTCAACTTGATCGGAATATTGATTTTCAGTCTCACTAGGAGACAGATCGTAGTAGTGTGCGTTGCAGTTAACTGCATGGATGACTGCGAAATTGTTGATTGGTAGATTAGTGCTGTAAATGCCAGGAATTGTGAATTATGTCACTATGAATTTTCAATATATGATGAATTATGAATTATGCTACTACGAATTTCCAATATATGATGAATTAGGAATTATGCTACTATGAATTTCTATTATATGCTTACAAACTTCCGACAATTATTTCATGCATTCGAGGCTTTTACCCAATTGATATGGTAATTTTCATTCATTCCTTTTTCGGCCCACAGCCAAAACAAATTGCAAATTATTAAACTTATACATAAATATCGAACTGTGTAAGTGCGGTGTAAGTCCGCCAACAGTTCGTGCCCGTGAAGGCTACGGCGTGAGAACGCAGTAGCTGGAACGTCAATATTGTCCAATTATAGGGGAAATTGGAAGGTGGGGAAGTAGTTTTTGGCTGCTCCTTCGCCATCCGTTTCCTGAAAAATAGACCAAAAATCTTTAACAACAATCGGCTAAAAATCACTAACACTGAGTAGGTCAGTAGGCACTCATCAAATATAATATGAACATACATAGATCTTAAGGACAAAGAGATGGAAATGGTAGCGGGGAAAATAGCGAAATCGTTGCATCAGTTAAAATGAATAGCCATCGAAAAAATATTAATCCGAACGACTAAAATCATGGAAAATAATGTTTTAAATAATATATAAGAATTAAATAAATGATGTTGAATTGAGACGGAAAATATTGGCAGAACGCTGAGCAAATTTTCGGAAATAATTGAAACTTTTATCATAAAACTGTAAAATAAGGGCGGAACGCTGACCAAATTTCCCGAATCAACTAAAATGCTCATCAAAATTAGCAAAGTAAAAGTAGAATTTGGCTCAATAATTGATAAAATATCGGATAAGACCGTAAAATAAGGGCGGAACGCCGCTCAAATTTTCCAAATTAATTAACATATTTCAGCGAATATTGTAAGGAAAGGGTGGAGCGCGGCTCAATTGTTGGTATGATAATCCGATAAAACCGAAAAATACGGGTGGAACGCTGTTAAAATTTTTACGAATTAACAAAAATACTTTATCGAAAATTATAAAATAAGGATGGGTTACGGCTAAATTTTTATATAGGTAAAATATTTTCTTAAAGCTGAGGAATAAGGACGAATTCCTACACAAAAATTTGTTAACAATAATGATAATAATTATAATAATAATAATAATAATAATAATAATAATAATAATAATAATAATAATAATAATAATAATAATTTTGATAATAATAATAGTAATAATAATAATAGTAGTAATAATAATAAATATAATAGTAATTATAGTAATCAGAATAATAATAAATGTAATATTAGTGACAATTAATAAAGGTAGTACATATAATAGTAACAATGATAATGCTAGTAACAATAATAGGGAACATTGTAGTTATAATAGGGATAAGGGTAAAAGATATACCGTATGGATATTTAGCATAATAAAGGGTTTACAGACCATAGAAAGATCATCAACACGGACAACGATAAGAAGGACCATGGGAATAGACGTAATGATAAATGCTTTGAAAGTATAAGTTAACATTTGAAAGAGATAGGAGAATAATGGGACCTAAAAATCGAAAGCGAGCACAGGCCTTCTATCGGTAGCTCGTTGGACCCATGGATCGTTCGGTCAATTATAGCATTAGCAATAGCGCTCACTTTTTGCGGATGATCTACCTACTCGAACACAGTTCCAACATTGCTTAGCAACGGGTGCCGAGTGGTAAGCGAATAATATTTGTATGGGGTTGTCTGGGTAACAACCATATAGTTTCAAAATATCAACACCCAGAAACCCACCAATTATTACTATTTGTGGAAAGTCATTTTGGTAATGGAGTTTATCCTCTTATTCATTCTCAATCACCTTACACATTGCCAACACTGTTGTAAAAACAAATAGCCATTATTGTAACGATGGAAGAATAAATAACTTCAGTTCAAGTTAAACTGAAAATAAATCAACGATATAATTTATTGACTTTGAATACCAAAAACTTATTCATTTTCTTCCTGAGATATTTTATTATTAATATCAGAAAGACGATTTTATTTTTATATGCATGTTGTATTATGTTGTATTGTGCTAAATTTGACAGAATTTATTTTACTACAGATAATTTAGTAATCTTCATAGGAATGTTTGGTCAGTTACTTTTGCAAATTGTTTTTTCAAGACTATTTTAACTTAACTTGGCGATGGTCTTCTAAATTTGATTTAGTTGTGAAATACTATTAAATCATTCACATAAAAATTATTTTTCTCTTATTACATTTATATCCTTTTTTAATAAAAGCTACAAAATTTGATAATTTAAATTTCAAATACATTTAATTTATCATAAAATTAATTGTAAAATATATAAGCTATAAAATTATATTGCCTGTTTTACTAGATCGTATGTTAGAACAACTTATAAAATATTATATTATATTTAATTTCTTATTATCTAATTTATATAATAATATATACATATCAAATTTATAATTTTATTTTAGAATGTTTTCTAAACATTTTTTACGAACAGTTAATGGTCTAAGATCATATGCAGTAAGTCAAGAAAAATCGACACGGTCCCTTAAAAGCCCTGGTGGCAAGAATTTAGTTTTAATCGATGGTGTAAGAATTCCATTCCTACTAAGTGGAACAGATTACAAAAACGTCATGCCCCATGATCTTGCAAGAGGCGCGTTATTAGGATTGCATAATAAATTGAAATTTCCAAAGGAATGCGTCGGAAGCTTAATTTTTGGCACAGTGATTCAAGTAATAATATCAATGTAAATATTGTAAATTTTTATTTGAGTTAAGGAAGTAAAAACCAGCAACATTGCTCGTGAAGCGTCATTAGGTGCCGGGTTTAGTGATTTTACACCAGCTCATACTGTAACAATGGCTTGTATCAGTAGTAACATTGCAATTACTAGTTCAATGGGATTATTAGCTTGTGGGGCAGTCGATGTAGCTATTGCAGGGGGTGTAGAATTTTTGTCAGATGCTCCTATACGATTTAGCAGACGTGTTCGATCCATTATGTTGGACTTTAGAAAGGTTTGCTTAATATCTATTAAGAAATGAAATCATCTCCTAAGGTAATACCTAACCCCATTTTTATTTTCGGATGTATTTAAAATAGAATAAAACCCAGGGCAAGGATTTGGATTAAAAGCTCCACATAATTTTGAAAGATTTTGAACTAAAATTTTAAAATAATGTAAGAATTTTAAATTTAAAAACACTTAATGTCTTTCTGTAAATCGTGTTAGTGTTAAGTCGAATCGACTAGTAAGTGAAAATGTTTATTTCAGAAGCTTTGATATCAGAAGTTTTCTCGATTGAATTAGACCAATGAATCTAGGATTCTATGCTTTTTTCATTGTTTTACCAAAGTAATTATTTCCAATAACTGAGCCTTGGATAAGCAAACTCATTGATTTAGTCGGGTTCCATACTACTTTTTAATTTTTTAGATATATCATTTTTAAAAATGCGATCGATATCAGTCAATAAAATTTTAAATTTCCACTTCATAATTATATTTATTTTAACCCAAAATGAATGCAAAAGAATCAATAACGAAATCATGTCAATTATTTATCTTACTTATTCGTTCGAAGAAGCAAAACCAATGTGTTTGTTAAATGAAAAGGTTTTTCAGCAAATCAGCATCAAAATAAAAAAGGCCTTGGATTTCTTTAAGAATTTGATAATGCAATGGGAGAGTTGAGTTCGTATTTAAAAATACCCAAATATCCGATGCCGTAGACGGTATCAAAGATTCTTATCCTCCTTATTACAAAGAAAAAGTCTAATACACTTGGAGTGGCGATTATTATAAAGTTAGCAACAGGAAATGAATAAGGGAATACTGAATTTTCTATGGAGTTAGATGCGTCAAAATTTCACAACAAGTGTCTATTAATAAATCTATTTAGGTTTTATGGTAGCAATAAAAAGTTAACTGAAGAATTTCTTTTTGCTTGGTATTTAAATGCTGATACAATCGAAAGTATTTTAAAACTTATTGAAGTCCCAAAAAATCTGCAAGGAAAATTATCAACAATAATACAACTACTTTTTGGAATTTTAAGAAAAATTGATGTTTTTTGCAAATCTGATGAAACAAATCCTGTTTTTCCAAAATATGACAGATTTATAAAAATTAACCAATGAAAGATATCTGGATAGGGCATATCCAGATATATAATGATTACTTAACTGACTTGTATATAGATTACGAGATTAGATTTAAATATCTTAAAGAATTCAAATTCTTTGAGATTCGATACAGATTCAATTATAAGTTTCATCTGTGCTTTAGTTAAATTTTGCTTTTCTGGATTCATTGGTATATCTAAAAGAGGTGCCTGCTATGTGAATGGTTTATTTTTAAAAAAATTAATAACTTATAAAATGTAAAATACCCGATTAACTGGTGAAATAATCACGAATATAAAAATATCACAGGATTTAATTTAGATTCTATTTTTTCTATTCACTTATAGTTTTATAGATTCTATTCTTATAGTTTTTTGTATTTTGACTTTTAATTTAATTTTTATATTTTCTTAAAAAGATTTGTTTAATTAATAAGTAAACCAATAAACATAACATTCATAGTAAAATAAAAAAAATATTAATAACACATCACAATTTATAATAACTGTTAGAATTTTATTCTGTTAAGTGAAATAAAATTTTTAATTAATTTAAATCATTTCAACATTAAATTTTTTTATGTATATACCGCACCATTTCGTTTTTCAAAAATCTAACTTTTTTATATAATCCACAGCTTATGTTCGTGAAAATACATTTGTGCTATATAATAATGCATATTTTAAAATTACATGTAAACAAACGTTAATTTAAATTTAGATAATATTTTTTAGATTTTAAAATTTAAAACCGCTAATTTTCAGAATTTATCTCACAGTATACAAATTATACTTATATTTGTGATAAAAAAAACCAATAATTAAATAAACTACAACAAACAACAGTTATTCTTTAAATATAAGTTTAAATTTAACCACAAAATAATTAATCAAATTTACATCAGAAATCGTTTGAAATTATTTATTTTCAAATCCAATCAAAAAATCCAGGAATTTGTCAAAAATAATTGTACATTAATTTCTTCCAGATCAATATTTTATCTCTATAGTAAATCCCATATTTGGCTTATAGAGAATTTATAATTTTTATGAAGCAATTTATAATTGTTTAAAAATAATTAAATAAAAAATAAAATAATATATGTTTCCAGAAGTTTTTTTGTCCAAAATTTATTAATTTCACTATTTTCCCTTTTTTGAGACAAGACTAATTTTGGATTTTTTAATAAATTTTTGAAAAAATAAGCCATCCATATTTGACCCGAACATTACAGCAACTTTCTAGTGAAAGAATTATTTTTCTATTGGCTTTTATAATATTTTAAAGTTTCTGTTGATCTTTTAGTATAAATCAATTTATAATTTACAAAATCATTTTTTATTTTTCTTTTACTCGTCGTGATATTTCTATTAAATTATCGATACTCTTAGCAATGAATTTTTTTGTTGGAAAATATGATTTAAAATAGTGGCTTTGTTCAAGGTTCTGGAATATTTTAATAAAATATTTTTTTTGCTTTGAAGTTATTCGTTTGGTTTTATAAATTAATTGAAGATGTTATGTTCTGAAGCTAAAGGAATTTTAATGAAAGATACTGATTCCTTAGCTGGCGATAATTGTTGGTCAACCGAAACATTAAGGTGCTATAGTTAAAAAAAAGTCTAGGAGATATATTTTAACTTTGAAATATCTAATCGAACGCGGTATTGGGATTAATTGTGATGACTTGGAAAATATTTGGCATCACTTAATTTACAATGAGCTTAGAGCAGCACCAGAAGAACAAACAGTCTGGTTGAATGAAGCGTTATTGAAACCCAAGGCGAAACATGAAGAAATTATACAAATTATGTTTGAGACAATGGATTCACCAGCTATCCATGTTACAATTCAAGCAGTACTTTCGTATCAAACACTGCACTAATTTATGAAATGTAATTTGCAAAATGAATTTGGTGAAAGAGATTTGACAGATTATCTGATGAAAATCCTACTACAACTACAACTGAAAAAAAATTTATAAAAAGGATAACAATTAAACAATCTCTTACTTGTGGAGATTTGGTGTATATCTTTCTGGTAAAACAAGTTGTTTTAATTAATCCATTTTTATCTCATTATCAACTATTCCAAAAGTTGATTTTTCATTGAAGTAAAAGAGGGAAAGATTAAATTAGAAATTTTCTTAATATTATTCTGTTTCCTGTTAATTTACCTGGTATCCTTTTTGTGTTTTATAACGACTCATTTTAAAACCTTATGCTTTTTACAATTGATGATGAAATATGAAATGAATCTGGTCCATGTAAATTACCTTTTCGAGATTCATGTTCTTATCTAAAAACCCTGTAAATAAAATTTTTGAATCAAAATAACTGTTTACACAAATTTTTAGTTGACTGATTTCCTGTTTCTTTTGTGAAATTGTTTAAAACTATTTAATACTAAAAGATTTCTATTTTAATATTTAATTTCTCGTGAACTACTCAAGTTAAATAGATTTTTTAGACATATATTGAAGTTAACCAAAAAATACTAATAAAATAATTTGGAGAAATAAATGAAAGGTAAAAGAAACATTATTGATTACAGAGAAGTTAAATTTAATGAAAAACTTGAAGTTGTATTTGAATATAAACTTATTTGAAGTGGTTTATTTATCAATCAAAAGCAAAATAAGTGAATTCAAGACATAGAAGGAGATTTTATCCATGTTATCGAAGATCGAAGAAAACTGCAAATCGTTTTATGGTTGATAAAATGTGATAATCCTCTTTTCCCAAAGGGTTTGGAACGTGGAAATAATTGGTTATTGTGACAGTCTAAAAGAGTGCAGACAAAATTCTAGCCGTGCTGATTAATAAATTTGGATCATTGAAACAGCGTCTCTGTAGTCAAATTAATTGCCGTTGATTTATTAATTCGACAAAAACATTCAATTAAAATGTGCTATCTCTAGGATCATCAAAATACATAATTTTCTATGTAACCATTTGTTTGATTGTAACGCTGTAACACCACCAATTCAATTATCACACATTACACTGCCATTCTCAATGGTCAGTAGATTCTATATATAAAATTATTCATTAATAAGAATAAGTAATAAAGTCATTCATTTTTTACTGTTAATAGCTAGTAATAATAATAGTTCATCACAATATGGTCGTATGTGCTTAGTTATAAATTCGTTACCATATAATCTAATCTGCAAAAACTTTGCTATGGAACTTATAATTGGAATATGCTACATGACATTTCTATAAACATGAAGTCTGTGTAATTGCTGCAAAGAGGAAGATATTACAGTACGCGTTATTAAACACAAATTTTTATTATCGAATTTGTTTTGTGTTATATTTTAAAAATCAATGCAAATATGGGATTGGTTGTTCATACAAAAATTGTTATTTTGATCCCTAAAAAAATTATTATCTTATAATTGGCAATAATTATTTGATACATTTTATTTAAAACTTGAAACCAATAAATATTATAGTCTATGAACTTTAACCTTTGTCTTTATTATTATTAATGTTAGCTCAAAGTTCAATTTAATTTTTTAAGTTAATTTTTGTGACATGTATTTTTTATTATGTTTTTTAGCTTTTTAATAAATAATAATATTCTCTAAAACAATTTTAGAAAGTTTAATCGGAGGATAATCGTGAATCTGTGGCTATTGTGTATAACACTATCCTAGGCTTTTGAAAAAATTAATTAATTAATTTATAAATTTATTTTGTAACAATCTAAAAATTTGGAATACTATCATTAAATAATCATTTATTTATTTTGTAAAAAGTCTAGGGTAGTGTTCTACATAATAGCCGAATCTGTTTAATTGTTGGTTAAAAATTAAAACAGTATCATTGATTTTTACAATATCATTGATTTAACGTCTACTATTTTGTAATGCTGATTATCAGTATAACAGTTATTACAAAGGTTATTACAAAATATTTATAATAGTCACACGGTTTGTCAAACTATGATAATTGCCCACTAGGAGGGAGCATAAGGGTGACACTTGCTCCATGGCTTATAAAAATTCACTTTTTGAAATATCTGTAAAAAATTATGATAATATGGATATACAAAAGCTAATTTAAGAACAGTATCATATTGCAAGCTCAAGTAATGCAAACAGACCATGTTGTACCTTGGTATCAGTAAAAAGTAAACTGGCTATCGAGAGGTCAGGTTTTGAAACTCATTTTCATGTCAAGGACAGAGATCCTCACTTTGAACATTTCAAAAATATAATTTTATCGATGCATTTGCTTAACTTGCAGATATTTTAAACTACATAAACGATATGGATCTTTCAATTCAAGGATCTAATATCACCATTATAGATGTAACAGTTAAATTCCAAGTTAATCTAAGCTGTCACTTTGGAATATAGCACATTCAATTTTCAAATTATGGATGAAGTGCTTTCTGAAAATGTGTTTGTAATAAGGATTCTTAATCCATTTCTTTGTGATATTGACCGCATGGATAAAACTGTCCTGGCAAAGGATGAGCTTATCTATCTTAGAACAAAATACTTGTTAAAAATGGATTACGGCTCATTTTTTTTCTCGACTCATTTGAAACCTATAATTTCATTTACCATAGTTTATCTCTGCGAAGCGAGCTATTCTAGACCCATAATAATCATGACAAAAAATCGAAATCGTTTGAATGTCCAACATCATATGCGCTGCTTTGTACAACACAATATTACAATTCAATTTATTAGTTAAGAAAAAACAGAAACGACCGTAAAATATAAATAATAAAAATAAATATATATTGAACGGGGTGAAAGAGTCCGTGCCTTTAAAAAATATTATAAAAGGGATCCATTACACCAAAAAGGTTCAGCGGATAAATTTTTACACAATCTATAATTCACGTCCAGAATTTCGGTACAATATGTTTTCTAAGGTAAACCAAACGCTATAAAATAATATCAATGCGTTTATGTTGTTCCTTATCTAGTCGTATTTATGGATGGGGGGCAAGGATATTTGAGTAAAAGTTTATTGCTACTTACTTTATATTGTGAACTAGAGGGTTTATTATTATTGATTTTTTTTATTATATTTGGATAATATTTTAATTTCTTAAAAATAAACTAAATTATTTTCTAAATTAACCAAAAATAAATTTTTACTAAAAGCTGATTTAATTTTTTGAGACAAACTCTAAGCAATGTTTATTGTGAGACTCAACAATAATTCAAAGAATCATTTTATTTTTAATTCGTGCCGAAATAATAATTTTGGATTTATATTGATTTTTTGTTGGGTGATATTTATTATTCTTCTTATTTTTAGGCTAAAACTTTAGCTCAAAAAGCAAATTTACTTTCTCGATTAATCAGTTCCGAAACATTTAAATTGGATTTACCAGCAGTAGCTGAATTTTCTACTAACGAAACAATGGGCCATTCCGCTGATCGATTAGCTGCGGCTTTTGGTATTACTCGTGAAGATCAAGACAACTACGCTATAAGATCACATAGCTTTGCTAAGCAAGCATCAGATAACGGGTTTCTTGAAGATTTGGTTCCAATTAAAATACCTGGAATAGAGAATCCCATTGCTAAGGTTGTTTCATATAAATTTCCTTTATAAAATTATATTTTGATTTTTTAAAACTATGAATTGCATAAAACTATCGAACAATCTTGTTCGTTCTTAAAAATAAGTAACATTAATGTAAGTAATTATTTTTATAAATTTATTAATCAAAATAAAATAAAATGATTAAAAAAATTCAATATATCATTAAAATGGTTTATTTTCACTATTGATCTTTTTTCAATTTTATTATTTTCATTTCATATATTTAAATCACCAAATATTGAAATTTCTAATGAAATTAATATAAATTTATACTTGTCCGCTCATTCATTGTTGACATGGATTGTTGTCAATGTTTCGTTTAACACATTCACAAGTCACTTGCACAGGTTTTAAACCTCCAAACAATATTCATTAGACCAGAGCTATTCGATTAGATTTAGTCAAGGCCCAAACTAAAAAAAATCTGGAGATGGTTGCGGGTCAGAAACTCAGAGGAAGGGTATCGCTAGGGCCTGTCAACACTCGTGGCGGTTAACACGAGGACAAACGATGACGCGATTAGGGGTCTGGGGAGCGCCGTAAGCTCCCCAGTGGGGTCTAGGACAGTGGCCCAGCCGTCTATGACTTTTAGAGCATTTTGGATTAAATGGAGTCAAATTTTGAATATGCACATTATACATATTCAAAAATTTTCATTTAGGTATGTGGGACAGTTGTCAAGCCTTCGCGGGTCAAATTTGGCCCGTGGGCTTCTAATTGAATGACCCTGCATTAGGCTATATCAGAAAAATCCATTAATATACATAGGGAGATGTATGAAATTCATTCTAGAACGAAAAATTTAAATAAAATATTTTTGAAATCTTGCAAAAATATAGATATTGCCAAGATATAAATTTTTGTTGAACACAAATTTTTCGTATCTCTTTTAAAAGGTGGTTAAACTAATGTTTCTTACTAAAAAGTTGAGGTTTTTCGGAGGCTCCCTTGCGAAGCGGGGGCTATAAATAATACTTGTGTATAAATATCACTGGAAAAATGTAGAGATTGTCAAAATCTAGCTTTTTATTGACCAAGAGAATTTCGCATCACAGTTGAACGTGGTTAAATCCAGGAAAAAAGAGATGTTTTGAGTTATAGACATAGGCATGTATTTTATATTTGTAAGTCTAAATGGTTATAGTTATTTTTAAAGTATTTAATTGTGCAATAGTTTGCAAATAATGTTTGCAATGGGTTTTATATATTTATTTCTATATTATAATGACGGATAAACTGAAGAAGACGTGGAAGATTTTTTATATAATATATTCAAAATTGTAGTTAACAGAAAATATTTCTCTACTAACTTCAAAAAGCTTTATTCAAGCAGTTTTTATAAACACATATATATATATATAACGCCAATCAAAAACTTTTCGTACGATATATTTCGATAGCATAACTACCATCTTCAGAAAATATTATGAATTAACATTTAATTTAAACAAATTATTATTTATTAATTTAATTTTGTAATAAATAAATATTTATAAAATATATTCAAATAACTTTTAATTAATTTAAAATTTCAATTATTTTAATAATATTAAATAAGTTTTTTTAAAAAAAATAATACATAAACATGATTTAACATACGTAAACTATTTAAAAACATTCATTTCGTAATCTTCTTGAATTTTTTACTTCAAATGTCAATTTTCTTTTCAATAATGAATGGTATCAACAAATAGATGGAGTCGTTATGGTTTCCCCTTTAGCACCACCGATGGCATCAATATTTTTGGCTAGTTTGGAAAAGAAAATTGCTTCTTTCCAATTTGAAAAACCTTTTGTTTATAAAAGGTATGTGGATGATATTTTTCTTGTATTTGAAAACCAGAAACATGTAGAACCGTTTTTGCATTTTATGAACAGTTTACATAAAAACATTGTATTCACATGTGAAACGGAGAGAAAGTCACCAATTGCGTTTTTCGATTTGTTAATTCAACGCAAAGATAAACATTATGAGACAGAGATTTATAGAAAACCAACTGATACTGGCCTTTATACTTCTCCAGAAAGCTTTTGTGAATTTAAGTATAAGAGAAATATGGTGAAAGGATTGATTTATCGTTCATGGTCTTTATCTTCTACTTTTGCTAATTCGGTAAAACGTGTTGATATATTGGTTGAGTTGTTGATAAAGAATGGGTATTCTAAATCATTTTTATTGTTGATGATAAAAAAAACTGCTGACAAATTGATTAAAAATCCTAAGGATCCATGTTTTGTAAAGTCTGAGTGTAATTTGTCAAATGGGTGTGAATTGAGTGTTGATCTAAATAATAGTAAAAATGGATATAAAAAAATTGAGCCTAAATATGTGTTAGTATTGCCGTACTCTGAAGGTTTTACAAATTATAAAAGTAAGTTAAGTAAACACATGGGAAATTTAGAGTATAAGATATTCTCTAATTCGTGTAAGGTACGCAATATATTTATTAATAAATCAAAAACTCCGGTTGTATTGTGTTCTTATCTCGTTTATCAATTTACATGTAATGGGTGTAATGCCACATACATTGGAGAGACTTCCCGTCATTTCTGTACTCGATTTCTAGAGCATTGTCGATTGAAGGGTTTGACCAATATTAGTGAACACAATAGAGGCTGTAAAAGTGATATAGGAATGCCTGATTTTAGAATTTTGTTGAGAAGTTTTAATAGTTATTGGGAACGAGTGATATGTGAAGCATTGCTGATAAGGTCATTGGATCCAAAGATAAATGTGCAAAGTGCTGTGACTACGAATGTTTTGAATGTTTTTAAATAGTTTACGTATGTTAAATCATGTTTATGTAATGTTTTTTAAAAAAATCTTTTTTAATATTATTAAAATAATTGCAATTTTAAATTATATATTGTTAGAAAGAAAAGTACTTTCAAACTAAACTCTCAATTTTCTTTATTTAAAAATTTATCTCATATTTAAACCTTCTTTGAATTCTCTAGTAGCTCAGTTTATTTTTCTCTGTTTCGTTAGTTGACGATATTTCACAAAAACAACTGCAATAGCCTATCGTGTTTTTCAACACTCCATGATAGTTCGGAATTTCTTTGAATGAGCTTTCATATTTCCTCTCAGTTTTCACCAATGCTTCACATTGATTAAATTCTGTAATTTTGCGATCATTGGTTCCAATGAGATATTATCAATAAGATCCTCTTCCAAAGACGAATATGAGTTGTATCGAGCTGTTAGTTAATATCAACGACAGAATTGCCAAAATTTGTTCTCTTTCTGATTTTAAACTTAATTTTCCTTATTTAAGCAAATCATTTCTCATGAACCAGGTCAGTTTGTTATATATACATTTTTTCGGATAAATTCATATTTTCATGCTAATTTTCATTGAAAAGAAAAATATTGTTATTATCGATTAAAATTAGGATAATGGAATTCGTCCAAGCAGCAAGGAAGCATTGGCAAAATTAAAACCGGCATTTATTAAACCCCATGGGACGATAACAGCAGCGAATTCAAGCTTCCTTACTGATGGTGCATCTGCTTGCTTGTTAACTACAGAAGAAAAGGCAAAACAAATGGGTTGGAAACCGAAGGCCTATTTACGTGATTTTATTTATGTTAGCCAGGATCCCAAAGATCAATTATTGCTGGGTCCAGCATATGCCACGCCAAAGTATTATATATATCTATTGGAATATAAACTTATGAAAATTTATTAGAATTCTGGATAAAAATAAGCTCACAATCAAGGATATAAGTGCTTTTGAATATCATGAAGCTTTTGCTGGGCAAATTCTAGCCAATATGGCAGCAATGGATTGCGATTTTTTTTGTAAGGAATACATGAAAAGACCTGGTAAATTTGGATCGATACCCATGGACAAACTAAACACATGGGGAGGAAGTTTGAGCATTGGCCATCCATTTGGTGCTACTGGGGTTAGATTAGTCACTACAGCTGCCAATAGACTCATTAAAGAGGATGGTCAATTCGCACTTGTTGCTGCTTGTGCTGCAGGTGGCCAGGGTCATGCTATTCTAATTGAAAGATACCCGAATTGAATGAAACATCTTGCTTCATTATGTAGAAATTGGTTTTAAATACAATAATATCATAAATAAATTATTTATTTCCACTAATTTTAGTTTGTCGTAAAACAGTACTATTTCTGCTTTTCTAATCGAAATGATTTTTAAACATTGAAAAATATAAATTATTTATGAAGATATTATGTAATCTTTTCATTTTACTTATTTTTAAATTTATTAATACTTCAGATTTACTACTAAATTTATATTTTTAACAGATATAATCTACATTAAGTAACTAGTGGTATAAATGTTTTTATTAAAAATTACTTCGAAATCATTTTTTTTCAATTTGCCAATTCAAATAGATTTAAATTAGTTCCTTGCACAATGGAATCCAATGTAAGCAGATATAAATAACTTTGAAATATGAATGTTATTTTATACTTTATATAACTTAATTATTTTATAGTATAAATCTTTTTATAGTTAAATAGAATAAAGTTATAAAATTAACATTCAAATATTTAAACAAATCTAAATTAAAATACAAATTATCAATTTGAAGATAAATATATTTTACATGAATATTATCATTAAAAAGCTTTAAGCTTAAAAAGTTGTTAAAACTAAAAACAATTTTTTTGAAATATTAAAATGAAATTTTTAAGGCTTAGGCTTAGGAGGGTAATAAAATATACTGAAAGCAAATGCACTATCAGAGCGGAATTTCAAGCAGAATCAGTTCAAAAACTCATGTGTATATAGAGTTAATAAATAATCGATAACTCGCTTTACTATATCCTGTCTCAGTAAATTTAAGCGATTGATAGACTTATAAATAATAACCCAACAAAGTTAATAAAGCACTATAATATCAACATCGTGAATAAGAAATCCACCATGGCGAAAAAATGCAATAAACAGAAGAACTTAAATTATGATTGTATTAACAAACGAAAGGCCATAGTTGTGCGAAACAAAATGATTTGTATATTAAGTTAACAAAAGATCTTAAACTATGATCGTATTAACAAATGAAATACTATAATTCTACTATGATTGAATTAATTTTGGCTTGAATTATCAGATAAAGACCTTTGTTAGATATCGAAAAAATAATGGAAAAGTATTAATAAAAAATTACAATAAAAATTTTTTTTAAATATCGAAATTTCTTAATAAAAAATATATTTAATTTAATTAAACTTAAATTAAAACTGACAAAAATCACGGTAATATAGAAATAATTGCATACAGGCACGGAATGGCGAGGGCGTATACGCAATGCCCGAGACAGCATCAAACGCACCAACACAAACTTAGTATAGAAAGACGAATGGAATTCATTCTATCACAAATTCATTTTCAGTTGAAATTTTCATTTTAGTCACAACTCTGACCCACGATAGCTGTCACACAAATTTTATAAGTTTTGAGATAATTTTAATTTATTTTTCTGTAATGTAATTTTTGGTGGGTTACGGGTGTTGACGCTTGTTTTAACTTATTGGGGTTACCCCAGTAACGCCATATAAATGTTTTCTTGCTTGCCACTCGGCAACCGTCGCGAGGCAACGTTGGAAATGTGTTCGAGTGGGTAGATCATCCGCAAAAAGTGAGCACTATTGCTAAGGCTGTAGTTGCTCGGATGACCTCTGGGTTCAACGAGCTGTCGTTAGAAGACTTGTGCTCGCTTTAAATTATTAGGTTCCCTTCCCTTTGTCGTGGGTTTTATCGATTGTATTTACTAATGCTCCTGAGTCAAGGAAAGAAGTAATAAATATATGCTGAATTAAACTAATTAACGAATGAACAGCAACAAAATTTAAGTTAGATGCATACAAATTTCATACAAGGAGTGAATGAATTTCAGTTCATAATCTGTGTTGCATTTCGTATTCGCGCGGCTCGTCGTTTGGCCCGCTCCTTGCGTCCTGGACGATGACTGTTTGTGATGGTTG
Organism: Schmidtea mediterranea; assembly: GCA_022537955.1. Classification (NCBI taxonomy): domain Eukaryota; kingdom Metazoa; phylum Platyhelminthes; order Tricladida; family Dugesiidae; genus Schmidtea; species Schmidtea mediterranea. Next base: position 87,101,544 of record CM039680.1, read on the forward strand.
TCGGGGTTGAAGGTACGGTTGTTGCTGGAGTGGCCGCCGTCTCCCGGTTAGCCAATTGGGGGGAGCAAAAACGAGAGGGTAAGTTACCGCAGCTCCCTCTTGGCAGGCGGATAGGGCCACTTCTAACCCCTTCACCTGGGTCTTCAGACTTTGATTGAGTTGTCTTTCATATGTTGTATTTCCGCGGTCAGCTGAATGATCTGATCGTGAAGATTTTTGTTTATGTTCCGGGCGTGGGTGAGTTCGGTTTGTAATATCTGTAAGGGTTCCATTTCTGTAATATCCAATATATATATAAAATTTTATGTCATCAAATTCAATTTTTCTACATATGTAGTCGGTTTAAACAAAATTTTTCAAGCATTCCATGGGACAACGAACAAAGAAAATGGAAATCTCAACAAATTATTTATTATAATACTGTTCACCAAAAGTTTATTACCAATAGCTCGGCAAGATTAGGGCTGTCCCAAGGATTTTCTCACCTATTCTTCCGCTGAGTAACCCGGGACTATGAACACGGGTCGCTTCGTATTTCGCACCGGTCTGAAACTGGGCGGCGGCGTCTCGCTATAGATCTCCATTATTCTCCCAGTAGCAATGTCATCTTCTACGTTGGCCAGGTATTGTCTGACCCTGACCACGTGAAGATCTACCTGCCGTTGATGCTCCTCTTGGCGGGCGAGGAGTTTTCGGGCGTGTCCCAGAATTTCTCGAGCCGGGTGTTGCTCGCCATCTTGACCATTTGTCAATGGAAATCGCTGGTTCATCCCCAGCATCTGTCCAATAGTTTGTCTAGGCCCTCTTGGTTGGGGCTCTTCGTAGACTCTCGCTTGTCCTATTTGACGCCAAGCTTGTCTCCACTGGTCCGCGACGTATGTGGGGACCCGAATAAGAGATCCTGATGTATCTACAATTTGATCATATTAACGATATTTCTGACTATGTAATAAACGGGTTAAAACACTCTTAAGGGCAGTCTATGGGTAAACGGGGTTTTGATTTTATTAATAATCCGTCTGGTGGGTCCTTTTGCTTGACATCGCATTTAAGGGACTCGGTTAACGTTGTGAGGGTGAGCTAAATACCGTTTAAACTAGAATGAACAGGAGTTAGTTGTGGGTTGCAGGTGGGGGTTGTGTGTATTTTGTTTTGCAGAACTATTAAAATTACATGGGAACAAAAAATTAACATTGGAAATCTGCGGTTGTCAGTTGAAATTGGCAAATTATTATTCTTAAGATTTAACGAGTTGGACAAAATGATAAACCCAATAACCGGAAAACGGGAAAAGAAAAAGGAACTTTTAACCCAAATAAGGATTTATCCAAAAATCTAAAGGGTGTTCAAATGTTAATTATCGATTCGTTGAATCACTCGAAATTTAACTAGTGAGTATTAAAGTAAGTACAACCATTTGAACTATACCAAGGATTAATAAATAGGTATATTAATTCGGACCAAATCCGGGGTTGACTGATGGGAAAAATTTAATATGTTAAAGTAAATTCGCTCCATCTCCATTGATGGTATATCATATTGAATCAAACTAAATAAAAATAGTTAAAGGATGTAAAATTAATGTATTAAAGTAAATTCGATCAAAATCAATTAATGAATATAATATAATGAATCAAATTAAGTCAAAATCAATTAAAGGGGTATAAATTAATATATTAAAGTAAATTCGATCCAAATCAATTAATGAATATAATCTATACTAAATCGAAAAAATTTCAATGAATGGGTAATGATATAATACCTTACATTAAAAACCCACTTAATGGATGTTGAATTAAACTAAATCATAACTCAATATAAACCAATCTTCACTAGTTTCAAACCATTTGAGTTACTCTATTTTAAAAGCCTGATTTGGATACAAAGAAGCTATGCCACGCGTAGCGGTACGTGTTTGCTTGGTGTCATTGGACCCTCGTAGGTGGGTAGATTGGTTCCAAGAACAAAAATAAGGTCACTTCACCACCTAGAGCATGTCTCTCGGCTAAACAGGTCTGGTGGGATCTCTAATGGCCTTAACGAAGTTGTAGATGAGAGTGGATCTATTCTCTTTAAATCCTGACTACTGGGCACATGTACTAAATGGGGAAGTTGACTCCACAAGGCTCATCCATCTACCATATGGGTCGGGGTGATCTGATGTTTGCGATAGCTAATTTGATTTCTGCCGGGACGTCTATAGGCCAGAATTTAATGTGGAAAGTGGCGTTGCGAAATTGTTCTGGGGAACTCAAACTTGATTAATGAGGAAAGTTATGAATTTAAATAGTACCTGAAGAATGGTTTCTCGATCTTGGATTTAGGTCATTGTCTGGCCCTGAACTGTTGATGCTTGGTTTATACTACTCATCTTGTATTGATATGATTACGTTACTATTCTGGTTCGCTGACAGTATTTATATGGTGTAGTGTGTTGATGGGGGAGAACATATAGACATGTCTACAGGTACCACTAGGGAAATCGATAACTACATTACTTAGATCTAGCATTATAACCTGCATGCGCTATATCGACCTACTGTCGGACTCACAGGGAAGTGTGCAAAAGATTCACGCCTGTCTGTTTGACGATTTATGCGTTCCCGGTAGGTATTAACAGGCTTCAACTTATTGGTTTGTGTTTATATCGCAACTACTGGTATGCATGTGTACGTGTGTGTTGCATGTTCGTTCTTACAGATTTTTCTCGTTAGGCTGTCTGGTTCTCTTACTGGGTAGTATTGATCGAGACGGTAGACTGGGTGTGCAGGTATGTAATCGTTGATATATATGTACCATATTGATTGTGCTTGCTATGTGTGTGGTATCTAATTCCATGCATGTTTACCAAACCGAATAGTGGGTGAGAGATGGTGTCTATCGATTTATCTGTAGAAGAAAAAATTTTCTTTTTGCTGATTTTCTTTGACTTATTTGCCATGTAGATTCAGGCTTGATCGCAGTTTAGTATTAATTTCCCCAGATCGATTTCTTGTTTCGCGGGAATATTTTTAACTATCAGGTAGACTATTCGTCACGGAAATCAAATTACCTCGTGAGTCATTTTACCTATTGGAGTAATTAATGTTGATCTAATATTAGGGAATTTTCGGATAGCTTATTAATGCCATTTAAGGACAAATTTTCTTTTCTATTGGATTTTGGAAATTTATATTTTTGTTGTTGCAGGTCAATATTTGGGCGAGGTTTTAGTTAGTTGATTGTGTCAAAATTTCGATCAGGTTTAATTTATAATTCAATAATATTGTTAACTAACATTTTCCTTTAGACGGATTAGGGTTACTTATTTGTTTGCGTTTTGGTAACGATTTTCGATCAGGTTTTATTTTAATTTTTTAATTTGATAAATTTACTAACCAAATTTTTGACTATTCTTTTAGTTATTCATCGGTAGAAGGAGTTGATTAGGTTTCTGATATTAATTTTGTAATATTATCAACTGAACTCCAGCCAAAAATTATGTTAATGATCGCTGGATGATTTGGTCAGGTTCTATATATTCTAATTAGTTACATCCTAGACTAAATTTTCCTATTCACCGAAGAGTTGATCAGGTTTGACATGCTAATGTTTGTAATCGGCTAATGTTGATACGATCTTTTAGACGGGAACTTGAGCGATTCGTTCAGTTATCATGGGTAAGAAGTTCTGGCTAATGTTGTCCTCGTAAGATCGCTGTGAAGTATGGCATTACTGGTAGGAATGGAAAGGTTTTACGTTATGGTAATTTCAAATTTCGTCGGTTATATATCTGTTGATTTGCTTCTCCAGTAGGATCTCCGGCTCGGATTTAATGGATTTTTGCTCTATAGCCTGGGTTCTGAGCGAAGGACACTGACAAAACCACACAGTGGAGAAGTATTTTACCGACGAAGGGGCTCGATTAGAAGTCTCATCTAAGTCATCAATGCTGTATCTCGATGGATGGTGAGATTGCCTATTTAAGTGTTTAAACCGATTGTAGGTTTTAATAAATTTTGTCTTATCCAATTTGACAATTTCAAAACTTTATAGACGAATCATTTTCACTTATAGTTTCTCATAATTCGAGTATTAAATAATTCTCTATGGTTTACACGTGTAATGAACTTAATTTTATTAGTATGAAGTTTTAAATTTTATTAGAAGACATTAGCGGGTTTCTCAGTAATTTAATGTCCCCTGCTACACGTTATTTCCTGGAGTATGGGTCTCTATTCAACTCCTCTTTTAGCATTTATTTAAGAAATTTATTGCTCGCACTCTAGCATGTTTTGATCATAGCAACGATTTTTAATTTCAATTTTTTCCGTCACCTTCCCCTTCGTTTAACCTTAGGCGCAATTGTGTTCATATTATAATTAATGAGTGCGCACTGGACTACTCGGTGTGGTGATTTTAAGCCGTATGTAGAATAATTTAGGTCGAGTTTAAAGAAATCGAGAGACGAGGAAGTAGCCAAAGGACCACTTCCTTATCTCTTCTTTCTTCTATACGGGATAATATTGACGTTCCAGCTCCTACGTTCGGCACACCGGGCCTTCACGGGCACAGATCATTGGCGATATTTCATGCACTTACACGAATCTGAATAACATTTCTGATTTTAATTACTTGTGATGTGTCTTGGCTGTGGGCCGGAAAAATTTCGACAAATTTTAAGTAAAAACAGAATTTATATATTATGAATAATTTATTAAAACCAAAATGAAATTATCAAAATGATCCAATCCATAAATTCAAAAACATTATAATATATCGCTCTCCCCACGCCGACACCCAAGCAGAGCTCTGTCGAGGTTGCGAGAGTGTGACGTGGAGAGAGTTCCAAATAAAACTCTCACTTACGTAGTAATATAGATTTTTAAAAACTGCTTAACGATTTTCAAAAACAATTAAAAATTATGTGAAAATCCATCGGTATATATACCTATTTTTTTGGCCCTAACCTTGCGTGTTCTTTTTGATTTAGTAAAACAAAATTCGACCTTGGAATTTTCTAGTGTATTCTAATCTTAATTTTTATTATTTTGTAATTTTATTTGATAATTTTTCTTTTAAAATTTTTATTGAATTATTTCTAATTCAAATTCTTTGAATTTTATTTCATTTTCATGAAATTTCACATTTTTGTTAAATTATCAAATTTCGGTCGAATTTGCTAGGTTTTCGTGTTATTTTTATATTTATATCTTGTTGCTTTTTGTTATTGTTTTAATTTGTTTTTATGTTTATTATTTTATATGTAATTGTCTTCTTTCTCATTTTTTGATAGGGTTTAATTGGTGTTTTAATAGGTTTGAATTTAAATCTGCATGTTATATTTGCATGTGTGTTACCGATTCATTTAAACATTTACAAGGCCGTTTGTGTTCTGGCCCAACATTTTTCATGGTTATGAAATAAAAATTTTTGTTTGGTTCTTTTCTTTTTATTTGCTTCTTTAATTTATCTAACGCTTATGTCTCTAAAATCTAATAACACTGTTAGAAGCTATAACATTCAATTCTTCAGTCATCAAAATAAATTACTAAGACTATTAAATCCAAATTATATTTCATAAAATCTGATTATATAAACAAATATTCTTGGGACATTTTCTAAATTTTAATTTCAACCAAATATCAACATACCATTGCATTCATACTTGAATTTCAATTTTATTAAAAATTATTTTATTTTAAAATTTCAATTATCATTTCAATTTTAATATCTTAAAATAATTTAAGTTTCAATTAAAACTTTACAAATTTTAATCGTGAACTAATTTAATTTAGTATTTTAATTTTAACTCCTCACATCCCCCTTTTTTAAAATGTTTGATCTTCTCAACATTTCTGACTACCATCTTCCCATTTTGATCCTTAAGTAAGTAGCTCCGTTCATGTATTTTCTTTATCACTTTGTACGGTCCTTCCCACCTTGCATCGTCTTTATTTCGAATTTCTTGTTTGATCAAGACCACATCTTCCATTTCAAAATTTCTCACTGTTTTGCTTATTTTTGGTTTTAGTGTTTTATCCTCTATTCTCTTTTCCATATCTTCTCTATTTATTTCTTTATTCGAGTACCATTTCATTCTGTCGATCTTCCTCCCAAATATAATCTCTGCTGGGCTTACTCCCGTTGTTTTTTGAACTGTTGCATTTAACGTATATTCTATTTCTGGCACTATATCAGCCCAGTTTTTCCTTCCTCCTTCATTCAATGACGCGTTAATATACTCTCTGATTGTTCTGAATTGTCTTTCAATAATACCATTCGTGTTATGGTGATATGGGCTTGAGAAAATTAATTCAATGCCAGCTGTCTTTGCTAGTTCTTTTATGCTTCTTGCTTCAAAGTTCTTCCCACAATCTACATGAAGTTCTTTTGGTGCTCCAAACTTTAATATCCATTTATTTAATAACGTCTCACTAATTGTTCTTTCGTCTTGCTTGTTTATGGCCGTTAATGAGATGTATTTACTATAGTGGTCAATGATTCCGCAAATATATTTCTTTTTGTTGAACGTTTCTTTCAATGGCCCACATATATCCATATATATCTTCTCGAATGGTTCTGTACTCTTTATTGTTTGAGTTTCCTCCTTTGTCTTGGTTGTTATCGTTTTCATTTTCTGACATCTTTCGCAGTTCTCAATTACCTTTTTTACTTCCGTTGCTAGATTTTCCATGTCGCAGTTGTTCTGGATATATTTTGTTACTTTCTGTGCACCTGCATGGCACAGCAATACGTGTACTTCTTTTATCATCCTCTGTCTATTATCTGACGGTATCCATATTTTACCTTGTTTAGTTAGTACCGTGTTGTTTTCCATTATGAACTTACAATCTTTATTTTCTAACTTATTCTTTATTTCTTGGATCTCCATATTGTCATTTTGCCACTTGTTATATCCGCCTTCTGCTGTTACTGTTAATATTCTGGTTTTAATTTTGCCGGTTTTTGCGTCTTCGTGTTCCATCATACACTGTACACATGTTCCGCATGTTTTCCTGGATAGCATATCCGCGTTTGTATGGCTTGTTCCTTTCCTGTATTCCATTTTAATATCCAGACTGCTTAAATAGTTGATCCATGTCTGGAATTGAGCCGTTATTGGTTTCTTCGTTGTTACCATAAACGTAATAGCTTTATGGTCCGTTCTCAGTACGAATCTCTTACCATATAAGTAGTGGTTGAAATGTTTACAAAAATAGTATATTGCCAATAATTCTTTTCTGGTAATGCAGTATCCTTTTTCGTGGCTGCTCATCGCATGTGAACCATATGCAATGACATGTTCATGTCCTTTTTCATCCTTTTGCGAGAGAACTGCTCCAATAGTATCGAAGCTCGCGTCTGTGTCTAATATAAATTCTTTTCTGAAATCTGGAAATACCAATACTGGGGCGGTTATCAATGCTTCTTTCATTTCCCCGAAAGCCTTTTCACACATCTCTGTCCATCTTATTTTCTCATTGTTTTTTCCGCATATACTTTCTAGTGCTCTTGCCTTCTTTGCATAGTCTTTTATGAACCGTCGATAATAGTTACAGATACCCAGGAAGCTCCTCAGATTCTTCACACATTTTGGTTTTTGAAATGATTGTATTGCTTCTATTTTAGTATTATCTGTTTGTATGCCGTCTTTATTTATTATGTGTCCCAGAAACTTCACTTCTTTTCTAAATATTTGACATTTTTCGGGGTTCAATCTTAGTCCTGCTGTTGCGATCTTCCCTAGGACTTTTCCAAATATGTTATAATGGTCTTCTTCTGTCTTTGTGTGAATATTAGGATGTCGTCTAAATATACCATCACTCCATCTTTCCACAAGTCTTTCAATACTTTCGTCATTAATTCTTGAAATGTTCCTGGTGCCGCTGCAATACCGAACGGCATCCTGTTAAAACAGAACTGTCCTTCTTTTGTTGAGAATGCTGTTTTCTCTTGAGATTCTTTATCTAACTTCACTTGGTAATAAGCATTTCCCAAGTCGATTGAGCTAAAATATCTGGATCCGTGTAGGATGTCTAAAATTTCATCTACATTTGGCATTGGAAATGCTTGTCTTTCTGTTATCTTGTTTAATTGTCTGAAGTCTAGACAAAGCCTGATGTCTTTTTTCTCTTTCTTCCATACACAAACTAAAGGTGTGTTCCACGGTGAATTGCACTTCCTAATTATTCCGTTGTTTTCTAGATTTTTATTGCTTCCTCAATCTTGTCTTCCAAATTTATTGGCTGACGTCTCGGTTTAATCATTATTGGCTCTCCTTTCGTGATGATCTTATGTTTTATCAGATTGGTACACCCAATGTCCCATTTATCTGCCATAAAAACATTCTTGTTTGCCTGAAATATTTCTAGCAGTCTCTTATTTCCGGTAACTTTTAAAACGTCGATGGCATGACGTAATCTTTCTTCATCCGTTATAATCCGCCCAAATCTAGCTTCTATTTCGCAAATGAAATCACTACGTTTTTCATGTTCTTCTAGTATACATTTCAATTCTATACCAAATAACCTTTGTAGTTCTACTCCTCCAATAATTTCTGGTATTAAATTCTTTACTATAATGAATGTTACATTTCTTTCCATTCTGCCCATTTTAACATTGATGTTTAGTTTACCCATAGTTTCTAATCTACTGTTGTTTGCACATCTTAGCGATTCCCTTGTTTCTAATATTTCGATATTTTCTAATCGATCAATTACAGATTTAGCCATCACATTAATTCGCGCTCCTGTATCCAATAAACAATCTACTTTCCGCCCTTGGATATCCAGTGTTGTACTCGGTCTACCTTGCATTATATTATATGTTATTACTGGACTTTTTTGTTCTTCTACTGACAAAATATTCTGCTCTCTAGTATCTTCTACAATTTCATTAATACACACGTCTCCATTTTTCTTTAGGAATTTGTAAATTTTCTCTATCGTTCTTTCCTCGTGTTTTACTACTTCATTTACTTTACACTCCTCTTTAAATTTTTTCTGACTTCCCTTATCATTCGACTTTTTAATTTCTACACTACTATTATTATTAATATCACGTTCAAAAACACTACAATCTTTATCAATCATACAATCATCATCCATACTTAAATTACACATACCGTTAGCATTCATTCTTTGGTTGAAATCAATCTTACTTAGTAAATTGCTCCGATCAATGTCCCGTTTGACGGAGCGTGCTCGTTTGGGTCATTCTCCCTGTTATACTCGTCTGGCTGGCTTGACTGTTTTGTATTCATCGTCTCATCATCAGACTCGATAGCTGCAATCTCTTTTCTGTTATATTGTTGGTTTCCCCATTGTCTTTGATGTACGTTCCTTGGTTGATACATATCTTCCCTTTGTTGATAGGTATTTCTTTGAATTCTTCCTCCTGACATCTTCCTTTGGTCTCGATCTCTTCCTTGATTTCGTCTTTCCATATTTGTGTAGCACTCTCTTTCTTTGTGTCCTCGTGCATTGCATCTATGACATTTGATTGTTGGGCATTCTCTTCGTATGTGACCTTCAACACCACATGCATAACATTGAAATCTTCTTTTTATATTACATTCTCTGCTACTGTGTCCCGGTTTTTGACACGTCCAGCATTCTATCACTTTAACTCTTGTCTCTGGTTTCCATTCGTTGATTTCTCTCTTCGTGGCTCCAACTTGTACTACATCTCTATAAGTTCTTCCCCCAGTTGTAGGTCGTATTGATCTCACCGTGTTTACTTGTTCAATAACCTTGTTAACTTTTTCTATCTTCTTTATAGTTTCTTTAATTTGTTCCGCCGTTTTGAGATCTTTCATTTCGATTTCTTTCCTGACTTCTTTATCTCTTTACACAATGTGTCAATAAACATTTCTGAATTTCTTCCTCATTCCAAGTGTGTGAGGCCAATTTTTTAGTCATTTTTGATATTTTCTCTATAAATATTTCCGCTGAATCGTTACCTTGCTCGTAGTTCAAGGCTTCTCTTAAGTCATCCATCAATGACGTTGGTCGATGAAAAGCTGCTCTTAATTTCTGTTCAACGGTTTTACCTTCTGCGGCTTCATATTCTTCAATCAAAGTCCTGTCCAGAAGTGTAATAACTAGTACCATTTGTGTCTTCACTGGTGTCTTCGTTATTTCAAAGAACCTCTGACATTCTTTGATAAATAATTCGAGGTCATCTCCTCTGTGGAATTTCTCTGGAAGTAATCTTCCAATAAGCAGATCCGTTGGAATGGTCGCCATGTTAGAAGCTATAACATTCAATTCTTCAGTCATCAAAATAAATTACTAAGACTATTAAATCCAAATTATATTTCATAAAATCTGATTATATAAACAAATATTCTTGGGACATTTTCTAAATTTTAATTTCAACCAAATATCAACATACCATTGCATTCATACTTGAATTTCAATTTTATTAAAAATTATTTTATTTTAAAATTTCAATTATCATTTCAATTTTAATATCTTAAAATAATTTAAGTTTCAATTAAAACTTTACAAATTTTAATCGTGAACTAATTTAATTTAGTATTTTAATTTTAACTCCTCACAAACACGATATTGGATGTTGAACAGTTGCTCGTTCAGGCCGTTAATAGGTCTGAATGCCACATCTAATAGGTATTTCTCCATTTCAGATATTGAATTAAATTAAGTTAACAATAGTAAAAAACGGTAAGCCGATAGGCATTCGCTCTCGGGCCCTTGACAGGTTCAGTGTGGGATGACGAATAGAACGACAGTTGTTTCGATAGGTGCCGGAAAGTTTAGGTTATCTTGTATTAAACTATAAGGCAGTTGACCGTCGTAAACTACTAGCTACGGACAAAAACGTTGGCCGGAATTAGTACGAATAAATTAAATAGGATGTTGCACTTTGAGGAGATAGAAAGATAAATTACTGAAGAGTTGAGTTATTAATAACTGTTTTAATGAATAATGGATCAATAAAACGAAATGCAGTAGTTATGACGAAAAAAATTAATTAAATGAGAAATTTTCCTTAAAATGAGGAGGGAGGAACGATGCCCGAATTTTTGAAAATAAATTCTTCGTTAAATTTGAGAAAAAAAGGTTGATTACTGATCAAATATTTTGAAAAAAATCAATAAATTATAAATAAAGTGGTCCATTTGAAATAGGAATTGTAAAAATATATAATCATGGACAAAGCTATAGAAAGAAAGAGACGTAAGACCTTCCATCTGCAGTCAAGAACCCAAAAGTAAAAATATCATAAGGAGTAATTCTAGAAACGGAGCTCATGTGGTCATGGATTTGCAACTACTATGTACACTTCCAACATGTTAGTGGCCATGGGTACATAGGTGGAATAGCGTAATAATCTTGTAGGTGTTTATGTAAGAGTCATAGATATCCTTTTCTCCAAAACTAATGAGAAAATAATGCAAAATATCAGTCAGTGAGCTTTGAATCTCTCATTGGAAACATCAAAGATGAGAATAAATAATTAAAATATAAAGAGATGGTGTTTCTTAGGCCTAGATGTTATAGTATTGTGTGGTAAGGAAAGCATAAAACTAAGTAATTAACATTGAAACGTACTGACACAAGGCACCAGTCGTACTTGGATTGTTACAAAAACAAACAAATATTTAATTTACCCAAATTTATAGTAACCTAAAAAAACCAACAGTTAATAAAAGTAAAAAATAGTAAAAAAGTTCTGAATAACACAGGCAATTAAAAACAGATCACTTAAAAAAGTATAAAAGTAATAATCAAAGAGTTTATTAAATAAATTTTAATAAATTAAAAATTAAAATCTATACAAAACATAATAAAAAAATTTGAAAATATCGTCTTAACTTTAATCAAATCAAATTGAGAAATCTAAATTTAAAATTTACAGATGCACTAAAATGCCAGAATTTTATTTAAAAAAATGCGCTGAAACAAAAAATACATTTCAAAAATACCACCAAAATTTATATATATATATATATATATATATATATATATATATATATATATATATATATATATATTCATCCCTCGATTTAGGTGTTTCAATTTAACGCGGAAAAATAAAATAAATGGTTTTGAAATCATACATGTGTATATAATATTCGATTTGTATTATTTGATATTTTTTCTTTTTATGTTACCGAAACATAGATAAAAATTCAAAATTAAAAAATTACATTTATTTTGTCCCATAGTGCACCTTCAATATTCCTTATTTGAAACTAGTTTATCAATATTTTAATTTTTCCTTGATTTCCAAATTATTTCTTTGGTTTCAATTTCCGGGTTTTGCTGTAACGTGGAACATATTGTTCGCGTAAATTGAGGGATGGGTCACCCATCCTACAATATACACCCATGATGGGTGTATATTGTTGTGTTATTATTTAGCAAGTTGGTTAGTTTTTGACTCCTTGTGTTCAATTACAGAAAATTAATAACCAAAAACCAGCACATACGCTTATTTATTTTTACTACAAACTCACTAAATGTCACACGATTTGCACTTTTCTTTTATATATTAATTTGCTAACCTAAAGTAGATATTCCAATTTATCTGGAACGTTAGGTTGATTTATATTTATATTCAAGGTTTATTTATTTGAATTCATTAACCTCCACTCGCTTTTCTGAATATGATTCCTTCGATGCATTTTTCTTCGATCACTGGTAAATTCTTTCGTTTCGAGTTATCTTTAAATACCATTTTTCCGACAAAAATCTTATCTCTGATAAATGACAATATTTGAATGCTCAAAAATTATTCTCACAATTCGGGTCTAATTGCTTTTGAAACCCGGGGTAAATTTTTCTGAAACATTCAATTTGCTCGGTCAGCTCTTGGAGTAATTTATCTGAATTAAATTAATTGTTATATTTACTTTCCTAGCTCTTTACACGTTTCGAGTTTTCTTCATTGTTCAGGCTTTCCATTTGCTCGGGTTTTCCATTAGGGGATTAAATAATTTTTAAGTACGTTATTTTTGTTTATAACTTTCACTGGGGACTCCTCACTAAATTATTATTATTATATCTGAGTTTGTCTTTAGATTTAACGTCCAACCATACCCGCTTCCCCGATCAATATTAATATTCAAATTTTATAAAATTTTAATTAATTTTTGTGCTTTAATTATTTTTGATGTCTTTGTTCACCTTCGATTTTTCATGCACTCATTGTAGGAACACAACAATAATATTCAAAATATATTTGTATAAAATCCAATAAGTTGATTTGATCAATCAAACATTGTATTTGTCACGAAGCATTTGATATCAAGATTTTGCGTTTCTTTAAGTCTGATAGTGTTTGAAGGCGATTCGAGTAGAGAAATAACAAAGTGAGGAATGTTTACTGGTTCAGTTATTACTTGATCTTCATTTTTTATGGACGACTTTTTTCCATCAATAAATTGTGATTCTACTTTTTCGCTTGATCTGCAAATATAATTTCCAACATTTTTAAATTGAACTTTCTTCTCGAGTTTTGAAGTTACTGATATTCTAGTGTAAACATCGTATACCAATGATATTTCTAGCATTTTCGACGTTTTTCGGAGAATGCAATAATTTGTTATCTAAATCAGTTCGAACAATTTAGATTTAGTTATATTATTGAGAAATTATCTTGTTATTTATTTAAATAAGACAACAGATAATTTTGCCTATAAATAAATTTATATCAAAAAGGTTGGTCTGGTTCTTAACAGTACTGAAAATAAACTTTATTGTGTTGGGTCTCTTTATCATTTAGATGTGATAGATAAATAAAATCAGGTTACAAAATATTTTGATACCGAAATAATTTTAATCACCTACCACTGATTATATTTGTGTGTTATTTCGATTTAATAATATTAGGGTTATTAGCTACATTGCTTTTACTATTATCTGTGTCCATTAAGATTAAATAAATAAATTAAATTAATAAAATTTTATTAATTCAAAAATAATTATATTGGAAAATATTATTAAAACAAAAACATCCGAGGATAATCTTATAATGTATAAATAAGGAATTCAACAAACCGCATCAATCAAGATCGTACACCAAATTTATGCATTTTTAATACTATCTTACTACTTTTGTTAATTTTTGAAATTTTATTGATATTTGATGTTGGATGTAAAGTTATTTGTTGATAAACAATATTAATAAATTTTAAATTTAATTGCTATTTGTTGAAATTGCATAATATATCTAAAAATTATGTTTACATTAAAACAATGAATAGATCAAAACTAAAAGATCTATAGGCAGAAATGCGACTTAGTCTTTCTAAAATAAGACCATGTTTTGAAAGCTTGTGCTCAAAAAATATCAACAATAAATCTCTTTGATTTAAAAATTTATTAATTTTTAAAACATAATTAATTAAATTTTGCATCTTTCTATTTTAACATTGAAGATTTCGATTCAATTTCGGTTATCATGATAGTTTTTTATTACAGACGCGAGGTAATGAAGATATTTGCTATTGGAATTTTGAGCAGTATAATAGAAATTTTTCTTCGAATTGTGGAATTCTTTCTCGTTGTTTTAACGCTTCTGTGTAGTTATAACTTTTTCGATTTTTCTTGAAATTGGTTTTAGATTTTTAACACTGATTTGAATGAATATGAAGCAGAAGCAAAGAAAAATCATCACGATATTTGGACAAATTATCATAATATGGAAAATATTTGGTATCAAAAAATAAATATCGAGCTAAGAGTAGCACCAAAAGAACCCCCAGCTTTGTTGACTGAAGCGCCGTTAAACCCCAATAATACCAACGAAAATATAACTAAAATTATGTCTGCGACATTAAATTCAACAGCTTTATATGTTGTGATGCAAGCTGTTCTTTCTTTCTGAGTTTGTGCGTACGACGGTTATTGTATTGTTGCTGAAAGAATTCCTTATAAATGTTTTTAACGTAATATAAATATCAATGATAAAAAGCCAGCAATACTGTACGGTACCTTAATTTCTGTCTTATAGAAACTGATTTTGACTGTAGCAAAATATTCACTTACACGTTTTTCATGGTTAATTTGACGTAAATATTCACTCTTTTGACTCTTTTCACTCAGTTTTCCATCAATTTCTAAAGCCTCTTCAAGAATAGACTAGAAATGGATAGAGGGCTAAACACATTAACCACATGTACTTTGAGAGGTATAGAGGTCAAGTATAAAATTTCTTTTGTGAACTAGCAGACCTCAAACAAAATATGTTTACTACTAATGTTAAATAAAAATAATTAAAATGTCGTTTAATTAATCATTTTAGTCAACCGATAACTTTTTTCCATCCCACATTGCTTATTAAAAACAATTTAAATTAAATTTTCTTATCGTAAATTTAAACAAAAATAAGTTAAGAAAATTATTTCTGATAAGTTGTTTTTGAAATCAAAGTAAATGAACTGAAACACCGACAATAACAAAATCAAACTTTGTTGATTTTTGAATAAACAGATAAATAACAACTATTCCACAAAACTAAATTAAATTAAACAATTTTCTTTGTTGCAAATAATTAAAGTAAATATCTGCAGAAAGTTTTCTATTTGAATCAATTTTGTTTGAATGGAGCACTAATTATATTATTTTTTTTAAAATATCGAATTCATTTTCCATTTCATAAATCGCGTCTCCCATATAATTACATGAACAGACGGTAATAATGAAATTATTGCTCGCTATTTATCAGACTTTTCAAATTTGTTTTATATTATTTCCATTTTCCGGATTGTCTCTTTAATAAAAATTTATTGTTAGTTTTCAATACATTTTCAATTTCAATATTTTTTAATTGCAATGCCCTTCGAATATAAATTAATTTAATTTTATAAATAATTATGGATCCTGATTTCTTTGTTTAAAACTGTTAGAAAAGAAATTTAGAATTGTTTCTATTAAATCAAAAAAATTAATGTATAACATAAATATATGCAAACTTTAAAGGCTACAATAAACTTTACTATAGATGTTGCGTTGTCAGTAATGGACTGGCCGATTCAACCAGCATAGCAGAAGATTTTAAAACGGCATTTTTAGGATAGTAAAAAAATTAACAGCACATATAATAGTAGAATGTTGTTATTATTTAATGTTACAAAGTAGAGCAAATAAATATTATGTAATGGAAAATAATTATTTTAAAAACATTATTTTAATTTTTTTTTAAATATTTATATATATTTTTAAATTCCCTGGCCTTTTATATGACTTTGCAGAGCGACCCACTGAGAATTATCCAATTGTCCCACTGGCACAGTCTGTGTCTATGCATTGGCTTACTAATATAACGGTGAACGAAGAACTGTTGAATAGATACTTTCAAAAATTGCGCGGAGATTTTAATCTCACCGATATTAAACGTTCCATTAGACTTATTAAAATTGATGTTGAGATTATGTAAAATGGACACATATTAATAAATTAATATCAATTAATCAAATTTCAATTAAAAAATGAATTACTTGAAGAACGGATCAAAAAATTAACATGTTCGAGAACTAGTTGACAACTAGAAATTGGTGACAATTATAACTCAAACAGATACAACTCCTGGAAAGCAAGAATGCAAAAATTACAAAATAGTTAATTAATTAAAAAATGGTTTATTTGATTATTTATTATGCAAGAATTAGAATATGACAGGCGGGAAATTAACATTGTCAAAATTTTATTAAACAACCTGGCAGCAATGTCGAAAAGACAAATAGGAATTTCATATTAATTGATTTGCATTCAGATTATTTAATTTATTTTTAATTCGCTGTGGTCGTCGACAATTTAAAAACGACTCATCATATAATTGTGGGCTTGATATTGCTTATCAGATTTACAAGTTTGAGATGGTCTTCTTTGGATTCCTTACACATAGGATCTCAGTATAATGTCGATTATTGAATTGAACAAGTATATTATTGAAAAAATACTTGGAGATCGGCTGCAGCTTTTTAATTGACAAAATTATTATTAATAAAAATATTAATAATGAGACAAGTTCATGTTATACCATATAGGTAATTGCTAAAATATGAAACATTTTTAAATCCAGTCGATGACGACATGGATTTAAAAACTTTCAGAATTTTACAAAACTAATACAGTTTTAGTTTCATCACTAAAAAGTCGACATCATCCGAATCCGACTTCTTTTCTTTGTTGTAAAGTTCTCATAATGGAAAATTTTTTGATTTTCTAAAGACCAGTAAAATGTATATTTCAAAATACTTTACTGGATAATATACCAAACCTTGAAGGTTACCTTTAAGACACCAAAAGGTCACAGCTTAAAATACCGATGCATTTTTTAATACTTTGTCCGTATTTGGAAAAATATTGCTTTTATTTCTTACTTAAAAATTCTACATTGCCTCTTTTCACGATTTACAAAAATGACAATTATTATTCTTTTTTAGAAATATGAATTATCAAGTTGTTTAAATTTACTATCAATGCACAATTGACAAATTCTCAAAAGTACTTATTTAAACAAGATATTCAATAAAATTAATTAAATATTTTTTCTTTTAATTGGCTTGCTCTCAAGAAATTAACAGAATGACCAGTCAATTACATATATGGAAGGCTATGACTTATTTATCACGACTTTCTATAGCAAAACAATTAGCTTGGTATTTTGAAATTTTAATAACTAATTTAAACAAACAAAAATGAATTAGCAGGCAATTGTTATTAAAAAAATAATAAAAATAACAAATATTAATTTTAAGAAAAATTAAAAAACCATAATGACGGAAGATAACCATGAAAGTTCGAGTTAAATAATTCTTCATGAGAATCTTCATTTCTAAAACACAATTTATTAATAAATTTTAATCACTCTTTATTGTTTATTAATAATTATTATTATTAAATAAACTATGATTTAATTACAGGAAAGTACCATTTTAACATATGTTTTACGATTTATTGTGAAAGTTAAATTGCCATCATCAGGTAGAAAAGTACAAGCAATAAATATTGTAGAATATTTAAACAAGTTATACAAATTTTATTAATTTGTAAATAGATATTTTTAAAATTTAAGTTAAATATGATGAAAGGATTGATTTATTGCTTATTTTAATTTCTGGTCTTTATATTCTACTTTTGAAAACTCAGTAAAGATTATTATCGATATTTTTAAAATTGTAATTTTGGATTTATTAATCCAGCTTAAAGATAATCACTTCAAGAAAATTAACTTATACTTTATAGTTCTTCAGAAAGTTTTTGTAAATTTAAGTAAAAGCTAAATATGATGAAACAATTGATTTATTGCTCATTTTAATTTTTCGTCTTTAATTCTACTTTATTCTAGTTTTGCAAATTCAGTAAAGATTATTGATAAATTGATTGAATTGTTGGTTAATAATGGGTATTCAAAATCATTTTTATTAATGATGATAAAAAGACTGTTGACAAATCCTGAGAATCCATCTTTGAGAATCTCTGAGTGAAATTTACTAGTAGTTGTAAGTTGGATGGTTATATAAATAACATTGATAATGTATTTAAAGAGAAAAATGAGTAAGGTTTTAGTAAATTGAAATTAAAAAATGTTTCTAATTCGTGTTAGGTATGCATATGTCTATTTATAAGTAAAAACTCCGGTTTGATTGTGTTTGGATCTCATTTATTATTTTACATGTAATGGATGAAATGTTATATACATTAGACATATTTCCCGTCATCTCTTTTCTTTAACATTATCGAATGAAGATATTGATCAATATTAGTGAGCATAATAGAGTCTGTATGAGTAAAATAGGTATGTCTGCTTTATAATTTGTATTAAGATTTTAATAATTATTTGAAACCTGTTATTTGTGAAGCGTTGTTGATTATGTCATTAAATCCAATAACTAAAGTGCAAAATGCTGTAAGCACGTATGTTTCAAAAGTATTTAAATATTTTACTTGGTAATTTTTGGGAAATTGGATTAATTTTGATGCTATTTAAAATTATTATAAAATATCTTTAAAAAGTTAATTTAGAAAATACAAAAAAAATTAAATTAATATAACAAATATTTAATTTAAAAATTATTAAAGTAAAAAAAATATTTTAACAAGTTAATAAAAAACTTTCTTAAATATTCTACAATATTCCTAGTTTGCACTTTTCTGTCTGATGATAACAGAAAAATTGTCGAAATATATCGCTTTATTGGAATTATTATAATATTTTTGGTTATATTATTTTCATATTATTTTTATTATTAAAATTAATATAGACATTAATATAGATAGCCTATTTATTTTACAAAAACCTATTTTAAAATTATCCCTTGAAAAATATTAACTATTGTCGTTAACAGAAAATATATGAAACTACGATATGACTATTCATATACAATTGTTACATAATTCTATTCATTGACTTGACAAAACCATTTTTAAAATGAAAAAAAGCTATTAAATCCATTAGTAATAACACACACATATATATATATATATATCAAAGTTTGCCGAAAATCAAAAAAAATATTAATTAAATTATTAATAAAATAAATTGTTTAAATGTAGTAATTTCAGTTTAATTTAATTTTCATAATTAATCGTTAATCACAACCATAATTACTTTTTAATAAAATCGTTTAATTGTTATTTAATAAAAAAATTAATGGAAATTTGTAATTCTAATCATGAATAATTGAAAATTTAAATCATTTATAAAATGTTGGAAAAATTATTAAATTTAACAGATTCCCATATCAAATTCTTGATATAATTAGCACTGCTAAATTTGAAAAATGGAAGCAGGGAAACTTCATTTTTCCAGGATCAAACGGAAAAAAGACGACAGAAATGTCATATTTAGAGATTCTGAAGACTCGATGAGTCCAAATCCAGTTGAAAATAGTTAATATATTTTGTTTTTTAAATTTTATTAGTTTTTGTTTCATTACAATATTGTTGCATGATTTTTTTAATTTTAATTTTCTTCAATTTTTTTTATCTTGATTTCTTTGTTTGGAATTTTCAACAAAAATTTATTGCTCTATTGGACAAAGATTTTAGTTTTTTAATAAAAATTTTTTAACACTTATGAATCTAGTCCTTTTTTTGACTCCCTTACCTTTTCAGGGCTATCATGTAATAACACTTTAAAAATATGATTTACTTCATGTAAAAAATGTGCATAAGTCGAAAAGTTTCTTTTATTTGAAGAAGTAGACTTTACAGTAGAAACCGCGTTTTCTTCAAGATTATTTTTTTGTTTTCCAAAAAAAAACCAAAGGTTTTATTCAGTTTTCTTTAACTTTCGGATACTTATTGAGGCTTTTCCTTGTTGGCAGAGGTTTCCCAACTCATGTGGTAACTGCTATATAGGACAAAGGACAATAAATAATTTATATATAATAATGAAATTTTTAAAGATTTTATGAAATGAATATTTTATTATTAGTTATATGTGGAAATAGTATATGTAAATCTCCATTACATCTATTAATCAATTCTTGTTATCCATCCCTACAATTACAATATGCATGACACTAAAATTAAACTTATTATGTGAAGTGTGAATGATAAATAAAAAAGCTAGTTTGTTGAATGCTAAAACATGATAGCTATTTAAAAGCAGAATATTTGGAAAATATATATACATATGAGTGTGTGCGCGTGCATTATAGATTAAGCAAAACTTTGTCTATTTCAATTTTCCTCAGCTGGAAAAGTTCAAATGAACCTTTCAACGCACTATAACATACCTTTCGCAAATAAGGGTCACCAATTGCACAAATAGTAAAGTGGGATAAATATGGCAAAACAAACATTATGCTAGAACATTAAAATAATTGTGTGTAAATTATATTTAATTGTAAAGTCTCACTGTCACTGCAAGATGATAGCGGTTTCAAACTGGTTTGATATATTGGAAGATTTATAATTGTTGTCGAGATTTTGAATTGGGATGGAACAGTAGGCTTAGTTTAAATTATAAAGGTTTTAAAAATTAGCCTTTTGTATTAAAAAAGGTTGTATTTTTGTTTTAAAATTTGGCGTCCTAAGCGGCTGACTATATTACCTTTGACAGAAGGAGATTCTTGTAACTATTTATAACTTCTTCATCTTTTGTAATGTAAATATATCACGGATAATAAATTCAGTTCTGGTTAGACAGAAAATCCAGATACCAAAACTTGTTGTTTTAATTAATAAACCGGCATTTTTAAAATTTTCTAATAAATGTCTCAATCTTTTGTATTTTTACCGTGATTTTATTTACTTATTAACATTTAAAAAATCTTAATTAAAAAATTATAATTAAGCTGCAATTTTTAAAATTGTTATATTTAGACTATCTAGAAATATTTTATTAATAAAACTGTAATTTCTAGCCATAACATTCGACAATATTATTTTTAATCTGACAATTTCAATGAAATAAAATATTAATTTACTATACTTTCTCAACAATGGTTTTTTTAATATTTTTAGTGCCATCTTCATTTACAAAAGTTTCGACCAGTTCAGTCGTTTCTATGCCGTTGACAATGGTTGTTTTTTTCGATATTCCGACCAACTTCATTTCGCTATTCTCCTCGCTTTTTTGACTTCCTAAAGATGGATGTCTATGTTGAGAGATCTTTATAATGAGAGGATGATCAATCCAATCTAATGCACAAATTGTTTTTTTTTACTTTTTAATAACAAAAAATTCAAATACTTTTTCCGTAGTTATTTACATGTTCCAAATATTTTCCAACGCAATTGCCTGGTGGTAAATAACGTGAGCAATAATACCACATTCCGTTAGTTGATTTTTCTAATCCGAATCCAATTTCTAAACTGCTTTTCCAAACCACTTGAGAAAAATGACCTTAGAAAAGTTTAAAACTTTTATGTATTTTTAAAGAATAACTTACCAGTCTTTGCCAAATTTTGCTTTTCGTCGTTGAAATTGTAATCGAAAATTTCTCTATACCACATTAAAGTTACTTCCTGCCCTAAAAGATTATTGAAATAAATTATATATATATATATATATATATATATATATATATATAATTTATTTATAAGTTTATTTTAATAATCTTGTAATACATAATAAATTATATAAAAAAGAATTTACCATTAAGTTTTTTGGAAGATGATGCTATATTTTCTCCATATTTACCGTCAGATTTACTGTGTTCAAGCTTCATTGTTTCTGCCATATGCCTTGCCCAATCCTGAGCATCAGACATAAGTAAATCATTAATAGTCATATCAGGTGCATTATGTAATCTTCTTAGCCTTAATAATAATAATAATAATAATAATAATAATAATAATAATAATAATAATAATAATAATAATAATAATAATAATAATAATAATAATAATAATAATAATAATAATAATAATAATAATAATAATAATAATAATAATAATAATAATAATAATAATAATAATAATAATAATAATAATAATAATAATAATAATAATAATAATAATAATAATAATAATAATAATAATAATAACTCATTATGGGTTTCTAAACCTTCTGTATTAAATTGAAGTTCTGCTGTCATTTCAGCCGTAAATCAACTAAATTAAAGTTAAATATTCATTAAAAATATTATTCTTGTATCCAATTAAATAATAATGAATCAGATAATACATCTTTCAACATCTTTAAGTACACATTTGGTAAATGAAATACTCAATTGTTTATTGAACATTATTAAAGTACAAAAGCAATTTTACAAAGGCTACAATAATTTATAGATCAAACAAATAAAAAATAATAATATCATTATAATAATAAGATAATAATAATAATAATAAAAATAATAATAATAATAATAATAGTAATAATAATAATAATAATAATAATAATAATAATAATAATAATAATAATAATAATAATAATAATAATAATAATAATAAATAATTAAATAAATTTGGCAACTATTTAATTAAAAGATAACGCCAATAAAAAACTTTTCGTACGATATATTTCGATAGCATAGCTATCATCTTCAGGTACTCAAAACCAACTAAAAATATTATGAATTAACATTTAGTTTAAACAAATTATTTTTTATTAATTTAATTTTGTAATAAATAAATATTTATAAAATATATTCAATTCACTTTTAATTAATTTAAAATTTTAAAATTTTCACTTATTCTAATTTTTAAAAAATTAATGTAATTTAAAATTTTCAATTATTTTAATAATATTAAAAAAACAAACATGATTTAACATACGTAAACTATTTAAAAACATTCAAAACACTCGTAGTCACAGCACTTTGCACATTAATCTTTGGATCCAATGACCTTATTAGCAATGCTTCACATATCACGCGTTCCCAATAATTATTAAAACTTCTCAACAAAATTCTAAAATCAGACATTCCTATTTCACTTTTACAGCCTCTATTGTGTTCACTAATATTGGTCAAACCCTTCAATCGACAATGCTCTAGAACTCGAGTACAGAGATAACGGGAAGTCTCTCCAATGTATGTGGCATTACACCCATTACATGTAAATTGATAAACGAGATCAGAACACAATCCAACCGGAGTTTTTGATTTATTAATAAACATATTGCGTACCTTACACGAATTAGAGACGATCTTATACTCTAAATTTCCCATGTGTTTACTTAACTTACTTTTATAATTTGTAAAACCTTCAGAGTACGGCAATACTAACACATATTTAGGCTCAATTTTTTTATATCCATTTTTACTATTATTTAGATCAACACTCAATTCACACCCATTTGACAAATTACATTCAGACTTTCCAAAACATGAATCCTTAGGATTTTTAATCAATTTATCAACAGTCTCTTTTATCATCAACAATAAAAATAGCCATAAATAATAATGCCATCGTTAGTGCTAAAGGGGAACCCATAGCGACTCCATCTATTTGTTGATACCATTCATTATTGAAAAGAAAATTGACATTTGAAGTAGCAAATTCAAGAAGTTTACGAAATGCCCTTCTATCCAAAATGTGATGTTCCGAATCATTTTCATCCCACAACACACAGCATAAGTCAATCGTCTTAACCAGTGGTACATTTGTAAACAAACTACAAACATCTAACGAAACCATAACATCATTCATACTTCGTTTTTGTAGCTTTGCAATACAAGACACAAACTCAAAGCTATCCTTACATTCAAACTCTGATCGCATTGACGGTTTTAATAACGGTTTTAATTCCAAAGATTAATGTGCAAAGTGCTGTGACTACGAGTGTTTTGAATGTTTTTAAATAGTTTACGTATGTTAAATCATGTTTGTTTTTTTAATATTATTAAAATAATTGAAAATTTTAAATTACATTAATTTTTTAAAAATTAGAATATAAGTGAAAATTTTAAAATTTTAAATTAATTAAAAGTGAATTGAATATATTTTATAAATATTTATTTATTACAAAATTAAATTAATAAAAAATAATTTGTTTAAAATAAATGTTAATTCATAATATTTTTAGTTGGTTTTGAGTACCTGAAGATGATAGCTATGCTATCGAAATATATCGTACGAAAAGTTTTTTATTGGCGTTATCTTTTAATAATAATAATAATAATAATAATAATAATAATAATAATTCTGTATATATATAAGATTGTTGATCAGTTATTGCGCATAAATGGGCAAAGAGAAACTAAATTCAAGAAAGATGCTTTGTAAGTTAATGATATGAAAGAAGTTATTTTAAAAGTCGATGCAATTAATGTTGAAGTCACAGTTATCGCGACTATAAAAAATATTAAACAAACATTGCAAATTCTATCAATAAAGACATTTTTTAATGAGAATCATGTAAAAAACAAATAATTAAAAATAGAAGTCTAGGATTTATGCTTTATAAAATATTAATCTTAATGAATTTAAAAATAGACAAGGGAATAGTCATAATGCAAGAACAATGTCAATTGTAAAAGTTTGGAATGGCCAAGCAGATAATGAAGGCCATATTATGAAAGATTTTCAAATTCAATTGAACAATATAATTCAATTTAATGTATAGTTTGCAGTACAAGAAATCATTTACGATACCAATGATGCACAAATTCAAAAAGACAGGTACTACGACAAGATCCATGAAAATATAAAGACTTTCGAGAGATGAGGACTTCGTGAAATTTAGCATTGATAATGTCGTAATCAAGGAAAGATGACAATGACACAAGCGTGGAAGAACCGTTATTAGGCGTTATTATAGAAGCCAAAACCTAAAAGGCCATATTAACTATTGTGAACGGCTTTATGCTATTTACAATTTTATATTTGAAATGATAAAAATAAATTAATTAACTTCACATATAAAATAATAAAGATGGTTTTTCTTCATAGATTTGTAAATAAACTAATCTTTCCGAATACCAACAAGTCCTTCTATAAATATGAATCCCAAGGAAATGGAAGAAATTTTTGCGACAAGTTGTATACTTTGGACTGTATGATTGGAGCCCGGTATATTTGGGGTTTCAAATGACAAGTACCAATAATATTAATTATAGTGTGTTTAGAAAAGAGCTTTCATAACAAAAAGTTAATTTGTTTTTAAAAATAATTGAAGAGCAGAATGTGAAAAAGCCTAGCGCCAAACATTCTGAATGATCAAATTTGATTTTCATCAAGTATTGTTTACAAAGGTTTCAAATCATAGATGTTTTGTGTACTTCGATAAATAAATGCAAATTTTGCTATTTTTATTCTGAAAATAAATTTAACGAGATTTAAAATTATATTATTATTACTATTTTTATTTTTTTATTATGTTTATTATTTTTATTATTATTGTAATGGTACACCTTATTTTAAAATTATTTATTTTTATGTTATTATAATTGTTATTAACGTTAATTATTTTTTTAAATAAAAAATCCATACCCCTATAGTAATGAATTTAAAATATTACTAAAGGGAAGAAAATTCCAAATTAAATTCCTAATTATCAAATTCCAATTCCAATATAGTTTACTTGATTAACTCAAGACATCAAGAAGAAAGTTACAGTACCTACTGACAAAAAAAACAAATCTTAGCATCGTTAACTATCGAGTTTTCCTCAACTCGAGAAAAAATTACCTCAATATTTATTAATAAGTCATCTGAAAAGTTGCTAATCAAAGTCAATAAATTCTTCAACAATAGTCCGCATCTCTTAAACCAAGAATAAAAAAATAAAGGACAAGACAATTTATATCATACAATTAAGGATAAAAACAAAATCAAGTGATAATTATTATTATTTTCATGTTTGTGTTATAATATATTTTTACTTATTTTATCATACTGTTCAATTTTGGTATTTTGAACTTTATACAATTAATATAACATAACAGATACCCCAGACCGTCCCGATACACTTTTACTGGTGAGTCGGCTGGGTTCTGACAAGATCTCCTTTCTCAATACATTACACCTAATAACATCATAACATACTAATCCATTTCAAGCTTAATTTTTGTAATTAGTCAGAAAAATTATTATTATTATTGTTATTATTATTATTATTATTATTATTATTATTATTATTATTATTTTTTTTTTTTTTTACAACTGTAAAAATATATGCAATTTTAAATAAATTTGACAAACAAAATTTTAGAATGGAATATCGCCTTTTTTAGGTTTTGGTCTCAGTAAATAAATAAATTATGGTTTCAATATTTCTTTAGGATTGATAAGGAACTGAAATGTTTGTGAAAATTAAATTAAGTTTATTCATTCTAATTGATTAAAATTGTGATTTTATTAAACAATTAAACAATGTTGACAGAAAACTTAATTGAATTGACAAGATCCAGAAAATTACAAATAACCGAGAAGTCGGAAGATAAAGTTATTTTACTAAATACAAATTTAATTGTGCTGGTAGCAATTAAACTCAACATAATTATAGATTTAATTTCATTCATAGTAGTGGGATCAAGGGGGGAACTGATCGGACAGCTAATGGGGTGCAAATTATATAATAAAAATATAAAAATACTATCAGCAATGTAAAGCCTCTACTTGAAATGATGAAATGATAATAATTTCCTTGAAATATTTCATTGGTTTGACATGAAATTTTATTAAAAATGGTCCATCTATACACTAAATATATATATAATACACTATATACATTGTAGATCTCAGCAGACTCAGCAATAAAAACATGTATTATGTGACTAATGAGATATATGACATTCACTTCGCGTTATACTTATATTTACTTATAATTCTTAAAACAAAATATTACTTACAATTTAATTTTATTCTTTAAAAAATATCCGCATATAAAGTCCAAAAAAGGTTAAAAAATTCTTAAATTAATTTTTTCATAATTAATATTTATTTTAAATTGATGAATGGATTTTTTTGATTTCTTGATTTTTCATATTTTATACTTTAATATTTAAAATAACTATTTTATTACCAATTGCGACTTTGTTTTAACTTCAAAAATATTCAAACATAAATGTCTCAACACGACAGAGATTTTCCACCCTGTCCGAAGTATTTGTTGAACTGGTATAATTGTACGTCTTGATGCGCCATCAGTACTGCCACATGGATGTGCGGTATATATTTCTTTGAAATATATAAAACAATAAATATATTTCCAGTTCAAAAATGCTTCCAAATTCGAAAAATGTTGAATTTCCAAACTTCCAAATCCTGTATTTAAAAACTCTATTCAACTGTGAGACTTGATTTTTTTGTTTTTTGTAAGAGAAATTTGTGCCAATGTTTCAATGGTGATATTTTTACCGCGTCCTGTAACATTGTATTAGTTTGAATTGACCTCCAATTATTCTTTACAGGATCTAACACTGAGTAAACTTATCCGAGACTCAAAATTTCTATTCTGTATTCAATACCTTATATTTCAGTGTCTTTCAAACTGTGAAATATTTCCCTATTATTTTTAAATTCAATTTTATGATAACAAATTGTTCAAAATATGAAACTTGAATGCAAATGATTAATGGCGAGATGCGAGTGTGTTTATCCAACTTGGACCGAGAATAATTCAATTTTGTTTTCATACATCCAATTAAATATTATTATTTTTAAATTTAAAATAAATATTTTATTTGTGAATCTTCAACTTTACATTTTATTATTTAATCGTCAGAAAAAGAAATTGGTGTGACGCGGGAAAAAAGCATAGTAAAAAGCATAGTAAAACGTATAGTAAAAATGTTTTCGAGACATTGAAAAGTCTGACAGTCACTGTTCTGATTCACGTATAATTATTTATACAATTCATCGATAGGATTTTGATTATTTGCCCTAGAATCTCAATTAATAAACGAAGATTAGAGAACGGATTACTCGTGCATCCATAATGCAAAAACATATAAATAATAATAATTATTATCAATTATATTTAGCTTAAACAAACATTTCTTATAATTATCTTATTCTGTATACGTAATATATGACCAAATAGGGAGAGTTGTAATTATAAAATATATAAACTGTTATAATCTACTGGGTTATTGCCCAGACTAATTATTAACATAATAAATGACTTATTACATCTGTTTCTTTACAAATATTCTAATAATACTAAAAAGTATTTCTAATTTTATTAATTATAATGTTATAAATGAAAAGCAAAATAATAATAATACTACATTGTTATAAAAATATTTTACTGCAAATGGTGTAAGAAAAATACATTCTTCTGATCATTAAAACAATATTCAAAAAGATTTTTTTTCATGGGATGAACTTCGGTAAATAAATTTTACGAATATTTTCATCCTCACTGTCATTAAAACAAAAAAGGAAGGACATTTTGGTCAGGGATCCTTACAACTTAATGGCATTGTGCGTGATAATGAATGAATTTTATTTAATATTGGATTGTACTTAATACTAGATTTACAAACATATTTGATATACCTAATTGTACCATATAAAAAACCGTTATTTTGACGGGCTCGGTAGTTCTAGTGTTAAATAATTGCTCTGAAGAATATTATACACCGACAAAACATTTAAGCAACTTTTATGACTTTTTGGTAATACATCCATAAAATGTATTTTTAAAGTTTTTTTCATCAATGGATTAGTATTTATTTTGTAATAATTTTTTAAAAATTTTAATAATAATTATTAATATTATTTTTTTATTATTATCATTATATTATTGTTAGTATATTATTAAAGTTTCGGTAGGAAATAGCTCTTAATTCTGGTTCTATGTGTTCAGTAAAAAATCCAACGGATGTTATCTCTATGATCAAATCACAATCGAATCTTAATAAATTACAAATTCTTTTTGCTTAACAAAGTGGAAAGTTCCTTCGTTAATCAATGGTATTTATACAAATCGCTAGTCATTAGTCATCCAGTTAAGAAGTTTTATCTTGTCCACTTCCTAAGGCAAACAACAAATTGTTGTGGCGATTTCCACTTGATGAATTAAATGGTCACTCACTCTGTTAACTCGGAGGTTTTCCTAATGATATATGGGTTTTTCTTGAATAATAAATGAGATAAATAAATAAATAATTAAATAAAGAAATCTGTTTATTCCATCCCAGTCCATTTTTTAGCTGTTATACTACTCTTATTTTAATTAAATTTTTATAAATTTCAAACATTTCCTTTTTAGTTTTATTTCACACTTTTTTGAATTTTTTGGGGTTATGTGATTTTCAAAAATTATAATAAATAAAAATTTGGAAAAATAAAATAATTAATTAAAAATAATCAAAAGATCAAAATAAATATTTTCCTGGGGATATGGGTAAGTGCCGATGCCAATTGACAAGACGAGTATAAAAATAATAATATAAAATTTATTTAGGACCCCCAGGGAAAGTTATTGAGAAAATACAAATTAATTAATTAATTAAAACGACGAAAACAAATAAATTAAATTAGGAAGAAATTCTCCGATTTTGATAGATTTAATTAGCTAAGGGAACTAATTTAATCCTTAATATAATTTACTCCAAAGTTTTCTCCCGAGGAACGGCCGAAGGGGGGGTCCAATCAAAATTATAAAAAAATTTGTTGTCGACAACTGGAACACAATATTT
This sequence comes from Schmidtea mediterranea, assembly GCA_022537955.1. NCBI lineage: Eukaryota > Metazoa > Platyhelminthes > Tricladida > Dugesiidae > Schmidtea > Schmidtea mediterranea. The sequence continues at coordinate 87,131,545 of CM039680.1, forward strand.
TCAAATAAAACTAAGCAATTGGAAGAGTAATAATCAATTGAAAAGTTTGGAGAATTGAAAAGAAAGTAGTTAGTGTTGTGTCAATAGAATTTTGAGATCTAGAATATTATAGCTTTAAAAGGCGGCTTCCAATGGCGATTCCTGCCAATATTGTAAATTAAAAATTATGAATCGTTATGAAATTGTTGGTATCAAATAAAAGTTTTTCTGTGTTGAGTTATTTCAGTAGTATTTAAAGAGCAAGCAATTTCTACTGAACCAAATAAAATATTAACTCAACAATTTTTTTCATAAATTCAGAATATTTAAGAGAAATTCTTCTGATTTTAATATCAATGATATTTTGCATCAAATGTCTTTGGTCTTTTTAGGGTGTTAATTTCGGAAATTTATCAAACGTTTTACTTAAAATATCAAACAAAAAATAAGCATAGATATTATGGCCAGATATTCATTGCCTTAGCTTGTTATGATATTTGCCAAAAAATATATTTTTGTTTTATTAATAAACAAAAACGCAAAATAATCAAATGACAAAACGAAACAAACACAAAATTACACAATTATTCTCGAAAATTATTTTAAAATTAATAGAATTTTTTTATTATTACTTTTTAGTACTTTGTGTTATCTGTCACCCACTATTTGTCTTCAGTAATGAGCTAAACACTCAATGAAATTACAAAACCTAGTATTTATTCATGATCCCAAACTATGTTAATATCATTCCGAATACATTGAAACTAATCATCTTTATGACTTCGACACAATATAATCCTAGTTCCACACTGTTTTTTTTGTTTTGCATCTTCACATTCTTTGATATACTCAACGCATTGTGGGCGAGTACTATATTGAGCCTCTATAAAATTCTCAAAATGCTTGTAATCTCATTCTCTAAGCTTATGATACGCTTGTCATAATGACCGTTTCAGATTTAATATATTTTCAAATAATGGGATCAAGAGTAGGTTCTGTTTGATTCGATACATCAAACAAAAAACATTCATTCGTCTTTCTCGAAATGTCCCTAAAACCCACTTCTGATCACTTTCTCTTCCTTTGTTATATCTTCTATATTGTCTATTTCCTCAACGTCGTTCACTCCTCCAATTATTATTGAATTCTTTAACATTGAATTGGCACACACATCCCTCAAGTAATTATTCCAGTCGACGATTTTATCATGATACATGTTCAATTTCTTTTTCACCGAATTAAATGCTGCTGTATTTGTATTTCAAGGCTGGTTTCAATCCAGCAAACATGGTATCCACGCGAACTTGATTTGTGGAAGTACAAGACCTTTTTATGAACTCATCTTTGGCGCCCTTTTATATTCAAAACCGTACATTTAATTTCTCATCGTTCTAGATAAAATGATGGAAATGCAATAATAGTTGTTAACGACAAGAATTAGATTCAAAACTTGGTATCAGGACAATAACCGCCTGGACATATACCCCCGGACAATAACCCCCTGATCATGAACCCCCCGTATAAATTGGTTATTGTACGGGGTATATGTCCAGGGAGTTAGTGTACTAGAACCGTACACGTGGCGAGTTTGGAAACTCATTCCCACCAAGTGTATATTTCTTATTGATGAGAAGGGAAGATGGAACTTATACAAGAATGTTTGACATATCAAGGGAACTGGTACCAGCGGTAAATCCTGTCCAATTTCTCGTATATGTTGAAAAGGATAATATAGCAGCTATCCATCATGATTCCCACTTGTTGATGTCCTTAATTGCTTCTTCAGCTTTTTGCAGTGACTCATTCGAAAAATAGCTCAAGTAAGATTGAAAGAAATGTGAATCGTACATTAAAATTAGATTAATGTTAAACGCTTGACTTGTCTTGTCTGACAATGGTTCATACTGATTTATTGTGATTTAAGAAAAAGTTTTTTGATGACGAAACTTACAACTAAGTATTGCTATACCTTCATGCGACTTACATTGAAGGCCAGTCTTGAATAGAATCACGATTCTTCATCAGAATTTCGATTCAAAGTGAGTCTTCGAAATTGATGAAATCCCGTTGATGCGAAGAATTTCCCAAAGAACGCAACGTTGAATGGCAATCATCCGATCGTTTGTCCTCTATTGGATTGCTTGGAACGCGACATTGCTAAACAACATTAAGTCTTAACTAACGTGTAATATAGCCGACCAGAAACAAGAAAGCGAAGAAAAGTTGAGTTTGCTGAAATAGTTTCTTCATTTGTTCAAACTTATTATAAAGAGCCTAATAAAGTGAATTATTGAAAAATAGTAGTAGTTAAGTTTCTGAGTTTATAGTGAATTGGCTGCATATATATATATGGAAATGTCAAAGCCTGTTTGCTGGTTTACATATTTTCTGAGAGGCAGAATTCAAAAAAAATATATAATGAAAACAACGGAAAAAGTTCTTTGTTGAGGTTGTATTAAATAATGTGAGTTAAAAATTTTTATTCAAAATAATAATAAACAACAAGTTAGGATAAAAGCAACAGCAGGGCATCAGAAAAAAAACAAAAATGAAAAAGGCAAATATCCAATAATTTCTATTTAACTGATTGTTATTTAAAACAAAATAAAAATTATAAGCAAAAAACGAAATTTGGATTGCTAAAGTTTTATTTTTAATATTTCTTAATTTAATCGGAATAACTTAAATTTGCTTTTGATTTATGTTTCCTAACTCATATTTCAATGAAAATGTTTTTTCCAAATATATTTCTCGGTTTTTATTTTGGATATAATATAAATAAAATTTTAGGAAACAAATGTCAATAAGATAAATTATTTTCACTAGTTGTTTCAACCGAAACATGATATTTTGAGAAAGCAAAGTGACATGTTTTATTTTCTTATTAAGTTCCCAAAGTTTGAGATTATTTATTTTTTGAGGATTTCTGAAAAAATTCTCTGTCAAAATTGTCGAAAAAACTTTTAAATAAATTTCAACAACAACAATTCGCAATCATTAAAAAGTTATTTTTAAAATAAATTTTAATTTTCACATTTTCAAACAAAAATGTTTATTTGTAAAAATTAAAAATTCAACGAAAAAGAGGAAAAACAAACATTTGTTTTGCTAGCAAAAAAAGACTTTTTATGAATATAACCTGAAGATCGTCTGAAAATCGGTCTTCATTCATTTGGAAGAAAGTTTAATGGTGTATGAAATTTTTGTAAATGTGTCTCGTATTTAAACAAAAATTTCATAATATCCACATATTTCATTAAAATAATATAAGCAGATATTTAGATCAAAACAAATAACAAAAAATATAAATTACACACGAAAAATTTACATTGCTAAAATTGCACATGCAAAAATTTAAATATTTTATAAAATTATTTGGTGAAAAAACTTAAATCCTTTACAAAGAAAAGTTTTACCACCTTTATTATTAACACCGTATTCAGAATTATCCATGGTAAAATTAAAAATTAATATTAAATATCGTTATTTATGAAGGGCCAATATAAATGCAATGGCCAACACTCATTGAATACTGAATGACACTTAGTGTATTTGTGTAATAAAAGAATTACTTTATAAGGATTTTTTTTGTTTTTCACTTCTGGTTTCTTTATAAGTGATATAATAAATTTGACTATAAATCAGATTTATTTAAGTTATTCACAAATATTCGGCATAGCCTTTTTTAAGTGAGTAACTGTAGAAAATAAAACTTCGTTTTGAATATATTCAAACAACCTAATAATTCCAAGAACTTTATTTTAAATTTTTTCGGAAAATTTGGCTGGTTAATCACTACATCTTCTTAAAACTTTTCAATCAACTGAATTTACCAACAAAGACTATGTTGACCCTTAGGTCTTAAAAAGAGGTTCTTAATTAAGTCTAAGGGTTATTTGTATCCAACTATCCCACACAACTTTTAAATATCACCATTGCGCCTGTGGTATCGACTTGCTAGTCGCTCGCCATTGGAATTCAACAATGTCAGCGAAAATATATTTAGAGGTAATCCCACTGAATAATACTTCACTTCATCATGTTATCTAACTGCCGATGAAAGAACTCAAGCTTTATCTTTCTTTATCCTTTTCGCTCGGTTCGGGTCACTTGTCAATTCAGGTGCTTCATTGGTTTCGTTGGGTTTCTGCCGAAATTCGGTGCCTAGGTCTGACTCCTTGGTGTCCTTATTGAATCAATTCAATTAACCCAGCACAATAAGGTTTATTTCTAATATATTTATTACAATTAAACTTGAAATCTTTATTCACAATCTTCAAAAATATAGATTCAGTTCACAATACTTTACTTTGCACCAGTTCAAACAAATCGATGCGTAGGGATACGTCTTCCAAATGGAGATGTCCCTGCTAGTGCGCAAAACTTTAATTTGTTTGGTTGACACTAAATGATACTTTTTGGTATCCCTTCTCAAGTTATTACCTTCGTTAAACTTTTGATAAAATATTCTCTTCGACCACAGCGGCAATTTTGTTGATTTGCTTTCTCCTTTATACCAGTCTCTAAATATATTTATTTGCAAATCAAATTGATTTTGCCATTTTTGACATCTCTCTCTGAAACTAAATTGGCTATTATTTCAGAACTCCCATCTAACCAATTTATTTAAGATAGTTACATTGATGTCGGGTTCTCTTTTTATCCCGGGTTTCCTTCGTCACCCATTTTCGTTTGCCGTTATTAAATATATTTGTTGACAGTACGGGTTTCTCACACTGCTCGAGTTTTCTGTTAACTCAGACTTCCCATTAGCTTGGGTTTTCCATTAGATAATTAATTTTTAATTAATTTTTATTTTTATTAATTATTTTCTCAATAGATTTGATTTTTATACATTTGGATTCGTTTCGTCATTTGGAATCTGTCCATATCAGTTTACCCCGTTTAATATTTATTTAAAATTTTTAATTAACTTTGCACTTTTAATTATTATTTTGAATATCATGATTTTATTGATTTTGTTTTTTGTTTTTGTGAATTTTGTTAAACCTCAACAGTTTGATCGTTATTGGCCAACTGTTTTGGAATGACCTCAAGAGATAGAGACAATGAAGTATTTTCTGTACAAGAGTATTAAGTCAGGCTTTATACAAAGTTAACATTCACGATATTTAAAAAGATTACATATAATAAAACTTTTAACGAAGACTCAATTAAAATTTGAGCTTAAGATAAATATTTATTATACATAAAATGGACATTTCGCATGCATATAATTCAATCATTGGCAATCATTATTTAACCAACCTGCCATCATCAATTAAATTCCTCGTCCTCAAAGATTGGTTGGTGAAGATCACACTATTCAAATCTTGTAAAGAAAACAGCATAATCATTACATCCGGTTTCCTTAAGTCTGCAAGAGAGATTTTCGAATTGGTTAGCATATTTACATTGGTTTTTCTTCATTAATTCGTTTCATCATCTGTTGCATTCATTTACAGAGGAAACCTTTTGCATAGGGAAACTCATTTTACGATTTGTCCCATAAGGTCGATTTTGATCGGCCGTGAGGTGGGGTTTAGGTGCCCACAGCCCGAAACGGCCTGATATTCAACGGTAAGATATTCATCAAAAGCTTCAAAGGATCACTAGTTAACAATGAGGAAAAAATGGAGGTTCATTCTTTATTGAAAAATATAATTTCCTTATTTTGTCGGTGTTTCAATTAGAGGTTGTGATTTCTCGACAAAATAAACTTCTCGAGAAACTGAGAAATGCAAATAATTAACAAAAATAGATAAAAATACTTGCATTAAATGTAATATTTAATGCAAGTATTTTCACTATATTATTTACTAATAAAAAAGTATAAATTTTACAAAAAGAAATTCATTAAATTTTATTCAAAATTCTAATATATGTATATATTATAAATTAAATTTTTAAAATTAACATAATTTATTGATTATTCATAAAATAATATTTCAAAAAACAGAGGCTATCAATTGATTTATCTGATAGCCTTGTTCTTTTCTTCGACACGAAATTTCCCGCAGTTGAAAAATTCCTTTCGTTTTGCGTAGAAGTTGCTTTTATAGTTTTCAATGCTGGTTTGGAACTTCCAATAAAGATATACTATAAACCAGAAGGCCACAAGGTTAATTTGGAAACTTAAAATGATGAATTGTATCATGGAAAAGTAATCGAAGCAGAAAAGAATATGAATGTTCAATTATGAGATATTACCTTTACTGATAGATGCAGAAAAGTTAACCAATTGCAGAATTTCTATATGCGTGGAAGTAAAATTAGAAGTTTGATTCAACCTAACGTGTTGAAAAATGTTATAATGCTCAAACGAGAACGAAAGGTCTCAGAACCATTGGAGGTAAATCAAGAATGGCGTTGTTCTGGTATACTACACATCGAAAGATACAAATTCTACAAAATATGGATTTACTGTTACTTAAACAAGATGTTATCGCAGATTGTTTGATAAAAATTCCTAAAAGAAAGAGGTTACAGATTTACCACAAAAACATATTAATCAGAAAGGACGAGAATTAACAGGCAGTGTTTTTCAATACGCTAATATTTAGTTAGTACATCCAGGCGTTTTCAGAAAATAGAAGAATATTATATTCGTTAACAACTGAAATTGTAGTTTTCCATGTTGTTTTTCAAATTTCCAATTATTCTATTTTTATTAGATAACATAAATAATTGAATTTCTATTTGACTATTAAAGAATATATTTTATTTATAATTAGAAATTAAAAATAGTCATTGTAAGAAGATTAAAATAACAATAGACAGTTTATTTATGAAAGGAAGATTATATAATTATGTATATATAGGCCCGGCTTATAGCGTGTTCGAAGTGTGCAATGTACACAGGGGCAAAAAAATAAAGGGCGCCTACAAGACAATATGCAATTTTAATTTTAAGAAAAAGTATTGAAAAATAAAATTTTTTAAAGTTTTTAAACACAAGTTTTTTTTATTTTTCAAATGAAAAAGCGCCTCCAAGGCAATTTGTAACGATTTTTGTATTCATACCTATTTTCATGCATTGAAATTTGCTTTCGGTTCTTTGGTTTTAAAGTTATTTGAACCATTCTAATTTAGTAAATTATTTTAACTTAAGTGCTTTGTATCAAAGAGCATATAACAAGATGAGATAAAATCTCATATAAGAAACTGAATTTGAATTTATATTTTTGAAAAAGTGAGTCCCACAAAATATTAATTTCACAGCATGTATCAATTTATTTGAGGATTAAATAAGAAAAAAACTTTTACGAATGTAAATATTTTTTACGAATGCATTTTTGTACTAGTAATAATGATTTTTTTTTCAATAAGTTACTAAAAGGCTATATTAGTAATATAGCTTTTTAGTAAGTTATTGAAAAAAAAATCAAAGGCGCCAAACATTACTCGCACACACAAAAAAACCACGAGCCGGACCTGTATATATATATATATATACTACATGTGTGTATACAGCATATGTATCATTGGGATAAATAATAAGCAATGACGTGTTCCGAGAACCCACACAATCAAAATAATCAACCAAACATGAAGGTAGTCATACACATTAATTATAAGGGCTTACATAAAGGGACAGGTAAATAAACTATCCCAATACAATTACATCACATCCTCCTCACTTTAAATGGCTTTAGCTATTCTAAATTTATTTTCTTAAATTTTCCATTTAAATCTTTCAACAAATAATTATTTTGAAATTTTATCTATTATTTCAAATGGACCACAATAACTATTGTCTTGTTTATTTCTCACATCTTCCTTGACGAGTACTGATTAACCGACACTGGAAGATCTATAAGTTTTATTTTCTTGATTATAGTTATTTATACGATTAACTGATTTGATATTATTTAATACTTCATTTCTTGATTCTTTATTGTAAGTTTCTGTACCACAATTTCTTTTCCATAAACTACTTTTATACTTGATTGGAAAGTTGAATTAATTGCAAACTCTATGTGTGGTATTGCTTCTTCACATGTCTTAAATTCCTTTTCTTCCATACAACAAATAATCCAGTCTCTCAGTTTCGAAATTGTCTTTCAATTTGGCCAATAGATTGATGATGATAAGGACGAAAGAAATTGTAAAATCCATGAACTCAACACATTTTCGACTATAGTTTTTTATCCTATGTTCTTACGGCTTTAAGCACTATATATTTACTAAAATTGCCATTTATCCGAGAACATATTTTTGTCGAGATGGCTCGGTTTTAAATGGACCACAAAGATCAATGTATATCTTTTCAAATGATTAGGTAGCATTCAACCTTTCAATAAATTCTTTTGTTTTACCAATGAATGTTTCACGTTTCTGGAAAATCGCACAGGTTGTTACAATATTTTTAATACTTTCATCCATTTGCTATAAATGATAATTATTCTTTATATAGTTTGTAATTTTGCTAGTTCCAGCATGACACAATTATTTATGCATTTCTAATATGAATTCATGTTCTCTTTATCAATATCTTCTTTTAATTCATTTATTTATTTAAAATTATTTTGCCACTTGAAAGTTTGACCTTCTGTTAACAATGCTAACAATTTTGTTTTAATTTTCTCTGCTTTGACATCTATGTGGTTCAATTGACACTGTGTACAATTCCCAATATTAAGTCATGATAGCGCTTCTGAATTATTATAATTCTCACCTTTGTGATATTCTAATATCATATCCAAACTTCTTAACAAATTTATCCAATTTTGAAATTGGATGCAATTGACGTTTTTGTTGTTAACATAAATGTAATTGCTTTATGACCAATCCTAAAAATAAACTTTTTTTCCATTAAGATAATGTTTAAAATGTTGGATAAAATAGAAAACGGATAATAATTCTTTTTCTAGTTATACTTTATCCAATTTCATATTTATTCGACCCATAAGCTATCATCTTTTCTTCCTTATTGTTGCCTTTTTGGGATAAAACAGCCCATATACAGTCGAAACTAGCACCTGGTCAAACCATGTTTTAATTTACCAAATGCTTCATCCCACTGTGTTGCCCAAGCAATACTTTTGTTTTTACCTTCTATCAAACATTCCAAAGGTCTAGCTATCTTTGAATAATTTTGAATAAATTTTCAATTGTGATTACATAATCCTAAAAAACTTCCGAAGTGTTTTACACAGTTATTTTCACGTTTTAATTGTTTCATTTTTTTATTATCCATCTTAATATCTTTGCCATTAATTATGTGACCCAAAAACACCAATTCAAATACTACAAACTTGCATTTTTCTAGATTAATTTTAAGTAAAAATATTCTAATTGGAAGAAAAAGTATATTAATTCTATTCTTGAGTTCCTCAATTTATTTTGATAATATTAAAATGTCGTCTAAATAAACTAGTGCTTCATTCTACATCATATTACCAATAATGTCATTAGTTTTTGGAAAGTCGAAGGCGCCGCAGCTATTCCAAAAAGGCGTACTATTAAAACGAAATTCACTCTGTCTTGTAGAAAATGCGGTTTTCAATTTACTTTCGTCATTCTATTCAACTTGATAATAAGCATTTCCGAAATCTATTTATGAAAATATTTTGCCAGATTTAGAGAATCTAGCATTTAGTCAACATTTGGAATTTCAAAATCTGGCCTAATCGTATTTAGCTATAAAATTCTAAAATCTAAATACATACGTATGTCAAGGTGATTTACATTTCTCTATTATTTTATTTTCCTCCAAATTTTTAACAATTTCTTTTAACTTTTCTTCATAGTGCATTGGCTGTCGAAGGGATTCGATTGGCATTGGGCCACAATTCGTTTCAATTCGATGTTTTAAAATATCGGTTTTGCCCATTTATTACACAAAAAATATCTGAAAACTGAATGACAATTTCATATCCTGGAATACAACTTTCAATTCTTATTATTTCATCCACAGTTTTATTATCTTTCTTTTTATCAGAGCCACATTTTGCTTGCAAACTGAGGATATTATCATATCTAATCTCAACTAACTTAATATTTAATTTTTGTATAAATCTATTCCTATAATCCCTTCTGAATATATTTCTTAGGCTACAAGAAATTCGAAGATTATTTTCTTACAGTTTAATTCTATCTGTAAAGAAAAAATACCTAAAATACCTAACATATTACTGTGGGCGCATGAAATTTTTTTATTTCCTTCACTAATGTACTTAAAATTCAATTTTTCAACGATCAATTTAGAAATAATACTTATTTTTGCATCTGTGTCAAACAATGAATAAAATTTTAAATTATTTAAATAAATATAATTAAAAGGTCTACCATCAACATTACATTAATCTATATCGAATACATTTTTTAATAAATTAACATAAGATTTAAAATTATTATTAAATTTATTTACAGGTTAATCATTCTTATCATTTTTCCTCTAAAATGTAGTTTCAAATTCATCTTGCCTATTAAAATTATTGTATAAAAATAATATATCATCAAGTTCTTGATTGGGGAAAAATATATGTACTAAAATTATCAAACAAACATTCAGTCAAACATTCACTAAGATCAATATTTAAGGTCCTCAAAATTTCATTATTGCTTACATGTGATTTTTCGCTCCAAACATATTCCCTCTGCTTGGAGCTTTGATATTTCCCGAAATAACAGAATGCTCGTCATAGTCATTTGGCTGGTCATCGTATACTGCAGCAACATGATCTCTGTCGTTCTGTTCCTTTTGTCGATTTGAATTATCACGATATCGACTATATTTTCCATTGAATTGAGTGGAATTTCATTCAAATTTCCTTTTATAATAATTCTGTTTCTGAAAACACCTAAAACTTATATGACCTTGCTTACCACAGCACGAACATCAATTATTTGGGTAATCATGACGCATGCCACCAATTTTTCGCTATGCATAGCATTGAATATTTGAACGAGGTTCTGAACTTTTATTTTGAAAACTGTTTCGAATTTGTTGTGTGCTATTGAAATCTTGACTGAAATTTCTTCTTCCTTGAAATTTATCTTGTGGTTTTTAAAAAAACGTTTTTCCTTACAATTTGATTTCTATTCCTAAAATTATCGCTTTTTCCATCAATGTTGTATCGACCATTTTTTAAAACTGAAGCATAAGAGTTATTTCCGACCACTGCTACCTGCGTCTTTGATTCATCTTCATCCATTTTCTTCAATATACTTTTCATAAATTTATTTGTTTTTTTACCTTTCTGTTCGTAACTTTTTGTTAAGATATGATTTTCTTCAAAAGTTAATCTTTGCCTTTTCAAATAATCTTCTTCATCGGGAATTTTGTCATATTTGTTGCGACAATTTTTATCCAAATATGGTTGAACAATAACTTTTTCTGGCAGTTGTCCAGTTGAATTATTGAAAAATAATATTCGATTTTCTCGATAAATTCATCCAGATCATCTCAAATTGAGTATGTCTTCGGCTGTCTAAGGATTCACGGTAATTCTTGAGTTGAAAGCGTGGTCGCCGTGTAAGAAGATTAAAATAACAATATGTCTAAAGAGTTTATTCATTCATACACATTAATTATAATGGTCAGGGAAATCAATTATCTGAATACAATAACATCACTTAATAATGTAATTACCTCAGAATAGATTTAAAATTTGACAGAAATGTTTAATTTTTAAAAAGTTTAGAAGAAAGTAAGTTTAATTTTGCAGCCTTTACCATAGATAAATAAAACTTTTTTATCGCATTAGCTTCATTAAAAAAAACCTTGGAAGATTTTCTTCCAACTACGATGAGAAATAAATTTCAGAAAAAAATATTTTTCTATTTTTATTTCAATTTATAAAACACACTGTTGTAAAAACTATATCTTTATTCTTCTCTTCAGTTTGTAATTTATGGGGAAAATTTGCAATATTTATTAGACGGACTGACCAAAGTTTGGACATCCCGGTTATTACGAATATTGAGAAGATTTTGTACCTTTATATTTATATTTTCCTGGATTTTTCAAATTTCCATATTAATGGAAAAGGTTAAAATATATTCGATAAAAATTGCGAAAATTCAAAAAAATTCTAATAAAATAAATATTGTATTTTTAAGTTAATGATTTATTTATTTTTCTTAAAATATTCCCAATAATTAATTGAAAAATAAACTTGAAAAGATTAATTCATCGCCGATGGTAGATTTGATTAACTAAGAAATTATCAATTTTTTAAATTAATTATTGTATCAATCGATTATCTTGACAGTCTCCAATAATCAAACAATATGGCCAATAATTAATCGATAACGAATGAATTTTCATTCTCTGTTTTGTTTTAATTTTATTATTCAAACAGAAATAAATTCAAAATAATAAATTAATCAAAGTAAATTCTCATGAAAGAAAAAAAAACTTTTTGGTATTTTTATTTTGACATTTTTATCTGCTTTTCTTTCAGATTTTGTTTTATTCAAATCTGATTAATTGATAAATTTAGATTTCATTTTCTAAATAAAAAAATAATTCTCTGAGATGAAAAATAATTTTCGATTTGAATAATTAATTAATTAGAAAAAATTGCAATAACTAAAAGTTATTTAGTTGTTTCAAAATAATTTTTTTTTGGAATTAAATTAATTTTAGTTGAAATTATTTTTCCCCTAAATTTTGTGTGGTTTTAATGACAATTTTATGTATAAAAATGAGGGGAAAAAATGGGAGAAATTTAAATCAGATATTATTTAAAAATTATATTCTCTTCTATTTGGATAATTATTAACGAATTGAAAATATTTAGTTCAGGAAAACAAAAAAATATTATTTACATAATAAATTTGTTTTAATAAAATAATTTGTACTTTTAATAAATTCACTTTTAGCTTGTTACTTTCTTGATCTTGAACCCATTTTAATGCGTTTCTTACTCTATCTTAAATTCAAGATTTTTTTCTAAAATCATTAAAGCATCAATATTATTTAATTCCATCAGCTTTATACTAATTCTCTTAATAACATAAATTCCGCCAATAAAATTTGGTTGAATTCTAGCAACTATTAATAAATTTATTAATCGATATTCACCATTCCAAATTACATTTATTCGTGTTGATCCCATCGATTTTTCTCCCATTTCCAAAAATTACCCGCTGAGTATAACGTTTGTATCTATTAAAACGGGTTTTCCAATCTGTTGCCAACAACGTTAACTGATAACTGTTATAGAAGCTCCTGAATCCATAGCATATCAATTTCAATGTTTCCAACTTTCATTCTGCTCCATCATCTTCCATCACTCGTCTGATACATCACATATTTTCTATTTTCATTTCGATTTAAATTATTATTTATTGGTTCAAACTTATTGACGAAATGTAAGCAACATGGTTGCTCTCGTTTTTTTGTTGCCTAACATCATGATATATTACATTTTCCTCACGATACACATCAGCAGTTTCATCATGAATGAACATAATCGGTCTATTATAATTTTGGCTTCCATTTTTGTCAATAAATGTCAGTGTCTATATAATTGTCCATCTTTTCTACGTATTAGAAAATTATTTTTTAAGGGATATTCGAAACATAAATAGTTACTTTCATCACAATAGTAAAATTGATCAGGTGATAAAATGTCTTCCTTTGGTTCAGGTAATCCACGGCATTTGTTATATAATTTCCTTGCTTGATGTTTCATGGAAATTAATGGTCGAAACCTTTAATTTTCATTGTTAATCTTCTCATTATTCTATCTTCTATTAGAAATAGCTGGAGTATTCTGATAATTATAACTTACTTTATTTCCATAATTTTTGTTTGACACGATTGGTTCGGCAACAATATTTCTGTTTCCAAAAATTTTCCTATCCATATTATGATATTTTGACGTATGGCTATCTAAATTCCGATCCTGACGTCCATGACTTAAATTATTCTGTTTCAACGTATCCGAGTAACTCTTCTTTTGTACAGCATCCACAAATATCTCTGAAAAAGAATGAAGGTGGATATTTCTGACTTTCATATAATTTTGCCAAATTGCGAATATCTTCAACTCTCAAAACTGGTTTACAAATAATATTTTCTTTGAGCGACGTGCTTCTAGCTCGTTTAAAAATAATATCTTTTACAATATCTTCACAACTAATTCATGAATCAAAACTACTTTCAAAAAAGATTTCTTATCCTGATTTCGAAAGTAACAAATCTTTCATCTCTTTTTTTATTAATTTCGGCCAATTCCACAATCATATTGGTAATTGATTTTTTTATTGTAAACGTGTCTTAAAACCATGATTTTGCTTCCTCCTTTGTAACTGCTTCTGTTTTGAAATTATGCCATAAAACTCCAGCTTCATCACAGAGTAACAAATCGAAAACACTAATAATGTACAAATTGTTCATTCGGATCCATTCTTCGATATCTTTAATCCCATTCGATAATTCTTCAATACTTCGTCTATCATATTTTCGAATATTAAAATTGAATAAATCCTGCGCTTTATTAGGTAATGCTTCAACTACTTATTTCTTTTCTTGTTGCCTTGTAACGGCATTAATATTTTTAGCGTGGTTACCAGTTGTAAGTTTAATATCTTCCATTTTAAAATACATAATTCCCGATAACTATTCATTATTAAAACAACATGAAATCTTTATCGTAACTTAAACTTTTATTGACCAATACAGTTACTAATACAGATTACTGAATTACAATGACACAGATAATTCAATATCACTACAAATCGTTTAACGTATTTATTACAACTCTTTGAGAAGAATAGCACATTGCATTACTTTTTGGAATCAACAATCGATTGACTACTGCTTCTGGTTTCAACAGTCGGTAAAATCTATTTGATTGCTTTTATTGCTTTGACTTAAAATCCCTCAAAACATTCGATAATGAATTTAAAAATTCAAATTCTTATTTATTCTGGCATTCTTTTCAACAAAAATCTATGGTTTCTTTTTAACTTGTCTTGTTTTACTCTCCTTTACTCTTTCGTTGCTCCTGATTATTCCTTTTTTTACTTTTTTAAACTAGTTTTTACTTTTTTACTTCTCTTTTACTTACTCTCTCTGAATCCAATGTATATTTCTTTTTTATAATTCCTGATCTAATAGAACTGAAAGGTAGCTATCTTCTCTCTGGGAATCCATAATTTTGCCGAAATCTCTGACAGTTGTCAAGGTAAACACTTTTCTGTTCAATTTTTTATTTTTGACTGTTTTTTATTTCAATTTTTGAGATAAGAAAATTCCATTTCCATTTTGTTTGTTTCCACTTTCCATTTGCGCTTTTTAATTAAGAACGCCGTTGTCGTACTTAATTGTTTCTTATTTTATTGATTTCCGTTATTCCCTTTTCATTTTCCATTTTTATTTTTTTTCTCATTTCTGGTCTTAGAGTCTAGAATAGTATTTCTCTTGTTCTCAACTTTCCCGGCACTAATTCTGCTCACTTAAAAAATTATTTAATTTTATTATTTAGGTATTCTCAAAAATAGCTTAGAGTAACTAACTCAATAACTCAATGAAAAATTTCATTTTTATCTTGTCTGATTGCAGCAAGTTATTTAAACTTATTTATAGTAGTTAATTTTATTATTAATGTTTCGGTAAACTATTCTTTAGCTGTCTGATCTGTAGTTTTTTCTTTTTTGAAATTTTTCAGAAGTGTAGCTGATTCATCGCAAATGAAAAAATGGAATGCTTCTGTCCTCTTCAATTGTCCTCATCATCAATTGCTTGTATTCATTTTCAGATTTTTTGGTACATCTGCCGTTGTATCTTCTAATTTTCATACCCAAGAGTTCTTTTGCACATTTTCACATTCTCCTCTGGTCGTTATTGTGTGAACATTTTCGGCGTGGTCACCAATTAAAACGCTCGATTCCATCTAAAGAATTACTTTCATAACATCGATTGATAACTCTTATAAATATTAGTGTATGTTACCCAACTGTAAAAAAGATATGAAAACAGATTGTTTATTTGATACCGGAGCACGGATGAATGTTACAACAAAGGTAGAAGTAAAATAATTAGATAAAGTGAAATAGTAGAAAGCGATGCGTTAAATAGTAGCAATTTAGAAACGCGAGAAAGAAAATTGTCATTTATTGTAGCGAAGCATATCTTTTCGGAATTCATTGTACGAATAAAGCTATTAAAGACGTTAGGAATAAAACTCATGTTTCACGATGAGTACGAAAAATGAGACGGTGAATTAATCTACGAGAGTGAAAACGAATTGGAATAGAATCTATCGGATAATAAAAGAATGAAAAAGTCGATCAGGAAAAAGAAAGTGACACAAAATTTAAGACTCTTAGAAATAGTAAAAATTAACCAGAATGTTTATATGCAAATAAATCTGATATTGGAATCACCGATCTTATCTAAAACAAGATAGTAATACATAGTGAAAAAAATGGTAAAGCCCAGAAGTCAACCAGTAACTTTGGAAAAAAATTTAAAAGGAGCAATAAACAATTTGTAGAAATGCAATTCGCATAGAAATATACCATTGGTATGTGTATAAAAAAATTGATTTGTCCAAGACTCGCGTTAATAAATATATTAAATAATAAAAATGTAAAATACCCGATTAATTGTCCAAAAGTAATAACAAAGAACGTTTGCTTGGTGATTTTTTTTTATTAATTTACAATTTGTTTTTTTATTTATTTTTAATTCATTTTATATTTTCTATAATTCTCATTGTTTTAATTGTAAAATAATTAAAGGTTTTAGAACAAATAACACAGCATTCACAACAAAAATAACAGTAAAATTTTTATCACAATAACACATGACAATTTAAAACAAAAATCAATAATTTTATAACAAAACTTTTTGTACTGCGTACCCCCTTGATCATTTTCATTATTTAATGTACCCCTTTTTATATATAATGATTAAAATTTTTTATAATATCTTTTTTAAAATATACGACCTTTAAATTAATAGCATTAATGAAAAATTAAATACTTTTATAATAGAAATAATGTAAAATAAAAAATACTATAATTAATTTACTGTAATTAATATAGAAGGATGAAATTGCTTATGCTGAGATAATAATTCATCATAATTTGGTTCTCTGTTAGTTAATTTTAATCTTACCAACTTACCTTGACGTGGTTTGTAAAACGCGAGTTGAAATAAACCCAACGCTATAGAAAATCAAAAATTGGTAGAAAAATAAAAAAATGCACACAAACACAACACATAATAAAAAATGCATGCAAACTTTCAAAGTGTAGTAAACCAACTTTGAAACAAACCCCTATAACAAGTTATTTTATAGACATTTTTAGACACATTTTTATAGAAACAAAATAGCTTTAAAAATGTTTAATTTAAATTTTGATGTTTGTACACTGAAATTACGTGTAAATGAAGATGTATCTTTGTAAAATTTACGCTTAAAATTAAAATTAATTTAATATTTCTTATAATCATGAACCCAATTATTTTGTATACATATTCTAAGATTTTTTCCAAGATGTATAAAAAATATATATTTTTTAAGGTTTAGCCCCTGGGCTTTAATAAAAAGCAAAATTTAGTAATTTAAAATTACTAAGTTTAGTAAAAACAATAAAAAATAAATAGTAATATAAATATAAATAAAAATAGCAATTATTTTAGTAATCTAAATGTAGTAATTATTAATTACTATTTTTAGAACGCAGGTATTTATTTTAACTTACTTTGTTAAGGGGACAAAAAATAGTGGACGAGAAAATAAAAGGCATAGAAAAAGATTGAAACAAAAACGGAAAAGTCAATTATCGATTAAGCGGTATTATACAGAATAAATTATAAAGGAATTTAGTGTAAATCGAGATCGTCTGATCATAGAATTATTTATGAACTATCTGAGCGCATTATTAATTTGATCGGATAAACCGATCAAATTCAGAACAATCTAAGTTCGGATTTTTATTATAAATACGAAATTGGAATTACAAAAGAGTGTGGATTGAAAAGAAATATTAGTTTCAAGAAAATAACCAACAAACGTTTTGAAGAATCAATTATCAGTAAGGAGATTTCGAACAAGCAAAAGAATGTAAGATGGTGGATATTTTCAGATAAATATCGGTAAGAGCATCTTAAATTTATTAAGCGTGAGGGTTAATCCGTAACCCTGTGAAAACTTTTTGAATAAAGGGTAATTAGAAAAAGAGTTAATTATAACTCAGGTTTTTCAAATTAAATAACTTAAAATTACGTGTGGACCAAAGCAGATAACCGTTTTGACTCCACCTGGGTAGCCCCAAAATCAGAAAACTTGATTGCCTATCTTTTACTTATAACGATAGTTGTGCTACACAGGAGATAACTATTTATCTTGCAGACTGTTGAAAACAGTACGGATCATTAGCATCCAGATCTTTAATTTTTTTCTGTAAATTGGTACACAATATATTTGGAAATTTTGATATTAATAAATTAGTGAAATGCGATTTTCTGTTTGTTTATCGTTACACTGAGTACTACGTTCTGTTGATAATTAATTAATGTTTATATAAATCATTTATATTTGGAGTGAGATTTTGTGTTAATATCATCCACCATTTTTCGGATCTTAACATATTTATGGCAATAAATTATTTTTATTACTTCAAAAATTATTTAAAGAATAACAACACCAATCCAAAATATATATTCAGCTACAATATAATTCGACTGAATAAAAGTTTTCGTCAGGTAGTCTTGAACTTTAAACTATTTCGAGTAAATCATTGTTATTTAAACAAATTTCTGCTTTTAAATTCTCAAAACACTTTATCAAAATTATAAGGACTTTTTTTGTTTTTCACCTCTGATTTCTTTATAAGTGACATAATATTTTCTATAAAAATCTGATTCATATTCATATGTTGTAGAAAATATTATTTTATCAAAAATTAAAAATTTTGCTTTTTTTAAATCACAAATTATTCAAAATATTAAAAAAAAATTAATTTTTAAAATTTTATAAAACTGAGATTTTAACAAAATTTTAATAAAATTTTCAACAAAAATATTTAAAATTTTTTACAAAAACTATTCCATCCTGCACCAAAAAATTGTGCTTACTAATATCAATCAATTCCATCAGTCGATTGTGATCGAAACCTTGAGAGCGGAAATGACGGGCAGTCATTCAAACGTATGTGGTATTACACCCATGACATATAAATTTTAAGCCAAGATCCGAAAAAAATCTGAGTAGGAATTGAAATCCAGACAATACTTGTAATCACTGGTACTAATCAATTCTTTCAGTCGACAGTTATCAAATGATAGCGGCTTGGTGTATAAATCCGATAAATGTCATATTAATTTTCTGATCATTTTCTGTTTCTTCTCTACACCCATTCATCTGCTCCGGCATCTACTAATTTACCTTATCTAACACAAGACCTATGATGAGTTAAAAGTAAAAATAGATATCATTTTTAATTAATATTATATTTTAACATATGGAAACTAATCCTTGTCATTGTTGCTAATTTCAATTTGTGAGCAGGAAATAGTTCATCATTTGCTGCAATAAAGATGACAGGATGAGAAATAACATAATATACAACTGCCATAAATTTAGCAAATTCCATTGTTTTAATTTCTGAAATTTTGGTTATGTCTAAAGAAATATCTTTTTCAGACATAAGTATTTAAATGGAATCAATTAAAAAGAAAAACAGATCACAAACAAGTGAGTTGAAAATTGTAAAAGTTTTTGGAAGTAATTATAAAATTATTTTTTTCTCAATTGTGATTAGATTTTGGAAAATCCTGCGAGATTTTACACTTATTTAATTGAAAGCTATTTTACTTTTTAAAATATACATTTAAATTTTTTGCAGTGGAAAATTTTCTCAAATATATTATTAAAATTTATTAAATATTTCTATTTAAACAAATATTAGAACATTTGACTTATAATTATACTAAAAGTTTTGTACATATAGAAAAATAAAATGGATGACTATATATATTTATTAAAATAAAAATCTTATTACATAAATATTAAAATATAACAATTATTTTTAACTATTATCATTATTTAAAAATTATATATCATTAAAATTTCCGGAATTTACACTTTTAAAAAGTTTACATAAAATCTTTTGACATGCCAATTACTGAAGAAATCTAGCCACTTGAAAAAGCTGAAAAATAACAATTTAAAAACATTACAAAAACTTACAACATTTTTTCTATATATAGTTTATAAATTTTCAAGAAGTTATATTTTGCATATAATAATTATAAAAAATAATTAACAGTAACCTAAACAGACAAAATATATTTTGTTTTTTTGAACTCACATATTCTAATTAATTTCATTTGCAATTAGCTTTCCATCTTTGTTCAGGTTTCATATCACAAATTCATTTATGATTTTCAAAAGATAAATTATCGAAATACCGTATATAAAAACAAAATATTAATTTATATATCTAAAGACTTATTTATTTTAAGGTTTCCATCTTTTTTATTTTTTCGATGCAGTAAGAAATTTAGTAAAATATTTGTACTCAAAGACATTTAAGCATTACAAATTTAATGAAGCAATATAATAAAACAAATAATATTAAATGTCTTTTCATTTTTCTAAATATGTTCAATTTTTTGAAATCTTTATTTCTATAAATAATAATGTGAAAATATTACTAGTGCAAAGAGAACAGTTTTCCAAGCAAAATAAAATTCTTTCTTGGCTGCTATAAAGTTGAACATTTTATAAATGAAAGATAAAAAGGTATTTTTCAACAAAAACAATAATTATATCAGAATAACTTGTAATTCTCACATTAAATAACACATCAAAACAAATAATTGTAAAAAAAGATATTTATCTTGCTTTATATATTAAGACTAATTTCTATATTTGGACACTTGGAAATAAAGACTTTTAGAGTAAGATAAAAGAAAATAATTATGATATTTTATTAAAATAGCAGAATTAAAACAATAAAAGAGGATTTTTTTGTTACATACCAAAATTTTATTTATTTAATTAATAAAAAAGAATCAGATAAATTTGACTTGCTTGATTTTTAATAAATAACTAGTGCAATATTTTCTTTATTGTTTCAAAGCTACATAAATATGATTTACGTATTTCTGTAATTTCAAACAAATTGTAAAAATTTTGTTTTCAGGAAATGAATACAGAGAATAACAAAGGGCAAAGAAATTTAAATGCTGGTTGGAAAAATTTTCTAAATTAATTTATATATTCAACAGAAATAAATTCATAAACCCAATATTTTTCATAAATTATTTTTAATTAGAGAAGTTAAAATTTTCTAGAAAAACTATTTATTTAAATTTTAATTAAATCTATATTATACAGATTTAACTAATTAAGGTTTAAAATTTAATTAAAATCGATAATTATTAAAAAAATAATATTTTAGATTATAAATTTATTATAATTTTCGTGGCCATTACGAGATGCTCAGTCTACAGGTATTTTGAATGTATTTTAATAATCGAATGTGTGTATATTATGTATTTGATGTAAAAAAATAAATTAATGGAAAAATTATTTACATTTATTTTAAAATTTAAATAATTAATCATCAATGCGTAACATACAAATCATTTTAAAAAAACAAATCAATCGACATATTTAGTTAATAATTAATTAATATTTATTTGAGTTGTTTTAATACACCTATTAATAGTTTCCTTTAATACAAATGTTCTCAGCATTTTACTTTTCGTGGTTCATTTAATGTTCAGGAAAAAAAGTCATTTCAATTTTAGAAAATACTTTTTTTTCACTTAAGTAGAAGGCAACAGGAAATATAAATGCTTAACCTGTATGCCCGCATGTCAAATTGAACATCCAAATCTTTGTCCAGCCTCATGTTTAACTCTCCTTTCGTTTTTCAAACATTATTTAGTTCAGACAACCCTATCTCTAGCCCCAAAGGGTAAGAAAAACAAGTAATGATGGGAGAATATTTTCATAGAAAATTTTCATTATTCTTCAGCATTGAAAAATAAATCTCAGCTTTATCTTTTTTAGTTCTTACCATGTCATTGGCAAAGATAAGATCCAAATCCCACATTTCAGCTAAATGAACATAATAAATTGCCATTGGAAAGTCACCATACATTTGTGTACATATGCAGTACATAAATTCCCAGTACCTCTTCTATACCATTCTTTAGAAATTTAGCTGATAAGCGAATGACATTTATGCAAAAGTAGAAATAAAAATCTTATTGTATCATTAACAAAAAATACTGTAAAAAGTAGGGTAATGAAACTATGCAAACAATATAAAATATTTCAATATTATTTGTTTAAATGAATAAATAATACTAACGTAAACTTAGAAGATAAAAATCGTAAACTCTCAACAAGTAAAACAAAATTGTTTCAAATAAATTTGAAATTTTTGAGCAATTTCATAAATTTTAAATATCATAAGGTCAGCTAAAGACTTGTTTGATTTATTGTTAGAATTTATTGTAAGTTTAAAAACCACTGCATATTTTTTGAACTCATTTTAAGCCTAATGACAACTTTTAAGTATTTTGTACCCATAAAAATTTTTAAAAATTTTTTTTATATAAATATAGATTTTTAAAAATGTTTTTATTCATAAATAATTTCGATGAAATTTCTTTTGGTTATTGCCGAAATTTTCTCCTCGTTCTCTGACATCGATCAATCATCATCAATCTTTGAATATCTAAAATAATTAACTTCAAAATTATTATTTCACTTTTAAATTACGTTTTTTCAATGCTTCTCTACTACATTTTCCATAATTTCCGGTAACATATCATAATTTTGCAGATTTCTATAAAAGTTTTTAATTTAAATTTTATTGTATAAATTATAATCATATTCATGGAAATATGAAATGCGCTTGAAATATAGTCAAATTGCATTTCTTTATAATTAAAAATACCCATAATTTTTGTGCCACTGTGTGTATTTTTTATTATAAGGTTGTTGTGTAGTGTATGTATTTTTGTATTTTATTTTTTTCACCCAAATTATTTATCTGCTCTCACTTAATTTATTCCGTTCCCAATTTCAAGTAGGTGTGTATATATATTTTTCATTATATAAATTAATTATTTCTTATATGAAACCTTAATTCGTGGTTAAAAATTTGGTAATTTAATCTGTTTTGGTTGACTTGTTATAAGTTTTTATACAATAAAAAATTGTATGCAATTTTTTTAACATGTATGTAAACAGATAATTATCCACAAATTAACCCTATGTAATATTTATTGAAGATGTAATTTAATTTGTCGATATATATATTTAATATTTTTGTTAAAAGTTAGTTTTTCAAAAATATTTATCATTCTTTTTAATCTACATAATATTAAAACAAATTCAATTTTCTTTTTCTTTTTCCATTTTTCAAAACAAAAATGTCACCCTTTCAAATCAATATTATCGATTATTCCGGTGTTTTATTTGTGAAATTGTCACACATTAATTTTTTGCAAATTGAAAATTTACTCGAAATAATTTTGTTTATCTCTTTATAGAATGAAATAATTTTTGTGACCATTTCTAGACAAAATAGAATAAATTTTAAATATTTAGAGAAATTAAGAAAATCGTTGGTTGTTTAAATTAAATAAACTTATAATTTCATAATTTCCCATAACATAATCAGAACTCATTTTAAACAAAAAAATTAATTTTCTTTATTATATTAATCCTCTTGATATTTTAATTACTTAATAATTTGAACAAAACCAATTTCAGTCTAGCTCTATTTAAAGTTACTAAGTAATATATATTAAAACAAAAAAATCCAATATTATTATTCACTTCTGTTTAAGTGGTAGATACAACAGTTTTAATATCCGCATATTACATACATACTCAAATAAAAAAAACCACCAAATTGCATGAAACGTTTTCTAAACACGTCAATTTAAATCTTTGCCACCCGCACCTGGGGGGTTGGGGAACAAAAGACGAGATAACAGAATTATAATATATTTTTATTCTGAAAATTGTTACATTGTTGTATGTGGATGTGAAAAAAATTTTTTCTCTGATCCCGTAATTGACAAAAGTTCGTTATTAAAAAAAATCAACCTAACTCTACTTTTGTTCTCCCTTTAAATTCTATGCTGGTCTGTATTTATGATTTCATTCTCTTCTTCTCTATCTACTTCTCTATCTTTCTCTCTACCCAAACCAAACCAATCGTATTGAAATTGGATATAAAAATGAAATTAATTGATGGCTACCTTCAAATAAAAATAGATGTCCATAAAATTTTAGAATTCAATTTCACTCTCATAAAAGTAAAAATGATATTTTTTTTAAATATTTCTTTTAATTTATTTTTAAGAATAAAAATTCAAAGTTTGATCATTTGTGTTTTCAAAACTATTAAATTGTTTGATGATTTTGCCAGTATTTCAACACTTGGTAATTTGCTCAAACCAATGTCCGAAAAGGAGTCTGGTGAGCAAAGTTTCAAGTGTATATATGTGGCATTAAACCATTGACTGTGACCATTTAATAAAAATTACAGAAAATCCAAAAACAGAATTTTTCAATGAAATTTTGTGAATTAATTTTCAACCATTTTTTTTTATTTTGAATATTTTTTAGAAGAATACAAAATTTAAAATAAAATTATTTTCAGTGAAAACTTGTACAAAAAAAATTTTTATCAAAGCTTCAAATTGGATTGAAAAATAAGGTATGTTGAAAAAATTAGCATTTTAATGAATAAATTACAGATCATTTTTTGGTTTCTTCGGTTGTTTTCAATGGACAATCAAGACCCGACAAAAACTATGTTCGGCAAATCAGAGGAAATTGGGCCATTGGGGGCTTCCTATTAGAATACACCTATATTATATGAAATCACTTGTTAAGCATAGTAAAAGAGTTATTTATTTCGATATTTTATACAATTATAACAATGAATTCAATGACTTTGTGACTAAATATAAAAAATTCATATTTAAAAAAATTTATCAGTAAAATAATATTTTATTTTATATTCTCAAAAAATGACAACTTTAAGAAATAAATTAAATTATCTGAATTTATTGTTGTATTAAAATTGAACTTATTTTCTGATACTCACTTTTTGATGGATAAATTTGAAAACAAAAATAACTGTTTTATAAAATAAATAAATAACGAGAACAATTCGATACAAATTATTATTTAATAAATTATATTAATATAAATAATAATAATCAAAAAAATTTAAAAATTATTATTATTATTATTATTATTATTATTATTATTATTATTATTATTATTATTATTATTATCATTATTATTATTGTTATTATTTTTATTATTTTCATTATTTTAAATTACATAACAAACATAATCTACCTCAGTGTTTATCAATCGCCGGTCCGCTAAAACTTTAAAAATATATGTCGGGAAAAAGGAAAACTGTAATAAAGATTCTACTACCGTTTTCGACAACCTCGAAACAACGAAATCGTTTGAGTGTTAGTTCTGCCTTACGACTTGCAGTTACCAGCTTACATCCAATATCTGAACATATTACTAGCAAAAATAGAGCAACGATCAGATTGCTAGTCAAATAAATAATAAATATTTATTGCTCAATGTTTTAAAGATTCTTATAAAACAAAGAATATTTTAAATAAAAAATAATGCTATCACCGGTCCGTGTATAATAATTGCAGATATTTTGCTGCCCGCGATGAGTTTTGGGTTGTAAAACACTGATCTGACCTTTTATTTATAAAAAAATTACATAGTACACTAAAACAAAAATAAATAAAAATTAATTTAGTTAATTTAAAAATGAAATCCAATTTAAACAAAATGAATTTAAACAGCAATTTATAATTTTAATAAATCAAATTCAACTTAAAACCTGCCTGGCTAATTTAGTGACAGATTTAATGTATTTCTTATTTATATTGAATTGGCATTTTTAATTTACATAATTATTTGGTTTAACAGAAAGCTTTTCGTGATTTACACAATTTTATTCATTAGTCTATTTTTTGAAAAGGTCAGTAAAAGTTTACTTAAAACATAAAACAAGTGTGAATTTGAAAGAAATAAAGATGTCATAAAGATTTCCAATAATAATTAAATGTTTATTATTTAAAATCAATCATATTAAAACAACTTATTATTATTTAATAAGTAGCATTTTAATATTCATCAATCTCCCCTATTAGGTGATCTTCTAACGCTTTAGTAATTCGATTCTTCAAGGGGTCACTGCATTTGGAAATTTTAGTTCAACTTGGAGATGGGATATAAATCATAGAATTTCATAAGGTCCTTCACATTGTATCCTATTTTTTCGTTTATGTGGCTCTAATCTCCCCAACACTTTCTCTCCCACATCGAAAATTCTTGTTCCTCTTTTGTCCTGGCCCCTCTTTTTCATTGAGTTTGCTGCCTTCTCTATGTTTACTTTAAGTGACTTTAAAATCTCATCTTTTAAAACTAAACATTCCTTGAATTTGAAATTAAATTTATTTTCCGACCATAAAAAATCTTAAAAGGCGAAAATCCGGTAGAACTCGATTCTGGGTAATAGTTCACACCATTTGTTTTCCTTACACCCTCCTTTAAATGATGTCGTAATCATAGATCAAAACATTTTTTCTTTTGAGATACCACAATCAAAAACGTCATCTAACATCTTCACTCTTAATTCAAAAGTTGCAAAGCGCGCAGTTTGTTCTTGTTTCACATGAGCTAACTCGTAAATTTTATCAACAATTGATTTTTGTGAAGTAAGCGTGTCAACAAACAAGCTTCTTACATCTTCATCAATTAAACCTATCTTCAAATTTCCAATATATTTTTCCAATTAGATTTACCAAAATTATAAATTTATTAAATTAGAATAAAAACATTAAAATTTTTTTTTAAAATAAAGTTATTCATTCAATTACAATAAATGTTTTTTTATATTTAAAATCTAATTCTCATTTTAGAAAAAATGTTAATAAATATATGAAAACTTAATTAATAATTTTGGATTTTCGACATTTGACCTTGGCAGAGGTTTGTTTTGATAAACTTTAAAATCTTTTCGTTTGTCCATAGCGGAATAATTTATATAAATAAAATATCAATAAATAACAATGTTAGCCAATATTTATTCATAAAATATGAAATATTTCGACCGATAAACGACCATCGGCAAAAGAAAAGATTTTAAAGTTTATATTATTATTATTATTATTATTATTGTTATTATTATTATTATTATTATTATTATTATTATTATTATTATTATTATTATTATTATTATCATTATTATCATTATTATTATTATTATTATTATTATTATTATTATTATTATTATTATTATTATTATTATTATTATTATTATTATTATTATTATTATTATTATTATTATTATTATTATTATTATTATTATTATTATTATTATTATTATTATTATTATTATTATTATTATTATTATTATTATTATTATTATTATTATTATTATTATTATTATTATTATTATTATTATTATTATTATTATTATTATAAAACCTTCGCCTAACAAATGTTACATTAATTGAATTATATCAATTGATGAACTTTTATCGGATGCTTAAAAAATTGCGTAATTAAATGTAGATTTGTATCTTTTACGCCCAACAAAAATAAAATGGATGTTGACGCCTGAACAATTATACGAACAATTATTAATTTATTATGTTATCAATTTATTGAAGTCATAAAATAATCGAATTTTTATACTTTCATAACCTCATAATATTTCATATATAATTTTCTGTGCATGAAAGGAAATTCTTTTTTCTTCTGTTTTGGTTTTTTCTGAAATATTCCAAAAATATTAAAATCAATACTTATAACTATAGTTGTAGTAGTTAAAAACTAACTTTATATTTATTTTATATTTCTAACAATAAAACAAAATTAATAAAATTGATAAAATTGCAATTAAACAATCGCAGAAATTTAATTTCTAAAGTTTACCAAGGAAAAAATAATTTTAATTTTAAAAGCGATTTATTATTAAATAAATAGGTGAAAAATTTTCTGAAATAAATTATGCATATAAATTGCCTTTGAGTATTGACAAAAGTGAAACAAATATGATCTCTGTCAGTTTTAAACATGAATCAAGAAAACAATTTATCAAATATTTATAACGACATTATATATGAATGATTATATTTAAATGAAATTATGACAGGTAATGAGTAAAAAAATTCAGAAAATAGTTTATCATTTTTTACTAACTTTCGTTTGTTTTGAAATTATTTTCCAATATTTATTTGATTAAATAATATTATTATAGTTATAAATCACTTATAGACAGTTTTTGTGTTATAAATATTTTCATTTATAAATATAAATATACAAAAACAATAATTTTTATTTTTTTTTCATTATTTGATGGATTTTTAAAATTGGATGAAAAATAATTTTGTTTTATTAAATTGCTAAATAAATTTATTTTTAGACTTCCAATTAGAATTGTATATAAATGAAATAAGTAAGAAATTAATATTTCGTTTCAATAGTTTATATTTCAAAATATGGTAAATTACGTTTCTATAGTTACAACTACGGTTATTAATACTTCAATTTTCTGAAATTAATAAAAATTTAATTGTTTATTAGATTTTCATAAATTAAAAAAATCGACTAAAATTATTTTTTAAAAAAATTGTGTTAAGTTAAAAAATTTTCAAAGAGAAATAATTTCATTTAAATTATAAATCAGGAAATTGTTTGAATTGATTAAAGTTTCATTTATAACTGAATTTTTGTTTCAATTCATCAATCATTACAAATTATTACAAATAAAACATTTTATTTGTTTTAATTTCAGTTAGTGTTTTTAAATTTAGTTAAAAACCTAAACAAATTGGCACGCCTAGATTTTTACGGAATAATTAATAAAAACAATATATATCTCCATGAAAAAGAAATGCCATTGAAAATTTCTGAAAAACATGTAAAAAATAATTAAACTAATTTTATACTATAAAGAAACCATTTCTCTGGGGAATAAATTAATTGATGGGGATGGTTATGCAATGTGATATGTATTATGATAGTACATCGGTTTTAATGGGCGAGATTAGAAGCGAGGACCGAGTACTGGGAATTCTGTTTTCCTCAACGTCATTAATTCAGAAATTAATAATAAACTGGAACTTCCAGTGTTCTTATTGTCAGATATAAAGAGGAAGAAGAATTATATCAAATTTTTTAGAAAATATTCTTTTGATAAGTAAGAGTTCTTGATTGATAAAATCATAGATACCCTTCAGAACGTTGGAGGCAGATGGAAAAATTTCAGAGTATATATATTTTTGTACATTTAATAAAATATAAAATTATGAAATTTTGTCTTTTTCATAAAAAAATACTTAAAAATTAGCGAAAACTCCAAACCTTGATATAGTAACCATAGAAACGAACCATTTATTATAGCGGCCATTATTATTTTCCAGATGGGACAAAATCCTTCAGTCTCAGAAACCGTACAAACGAATCGATTACTTAATATATTCTATTTATTTGTAATTTTTTTTTGTTTAAATCTACGAAAAATAGTTTTATTTCGATCAAAAAATCGTTGATGGACTTTTTTAAAAGGACTTCTTTTGGTATGTTTATGCTGGAAGGAAATCTTTGAGATAGAAATGTTCATTACAAGCCATTCTAATAATGTAGCTTTTGAGGTAAGATTAACTTGTCTGTGGTTTTACTTCGTTTCCAAGTAACTTCATTTCCGTATAGTTTTTCAGTAGGGTTTTGATGATTTTTATTATTTGTGTAAATGTCATAGTGGTTTTAATTAAGATGAGCTAATTGTTTGGTGGTTGCCATCGATTGTGCATGTTGCTACGTTGTTGTCGATTTTAAAGGGTGGATACGGGCCGTCGTATTTTGCTTGTAGGCCTGAATCACTTACTCTTTGTATCCAAACAAATGAGTTGAAAAGACAAGATTCTAATTGACTACCCCGGTCTGTGGATGTGACAATGTCGGCCAAAAAGCAATATGGTTCAAAGGTAACTGAAACCGTTGTCAATTGGTAATGGACCGACTAAATCTAAGTGGACTGTGTTTAATCTATTTCCTTTGGTTAGTGTATTAACGGTCCTTTCGTGAGTCGAGTAGTTATGTGTTTCTAGCACGATTGACACTCTTAAACCCAAGGTTTAATATCACGTTGCATGAAAGGCACAACGACTTTTCGGCGAATCAAATCGCATTTTACTGATTAACCTGAATGTTGAAGTTCATGTGTTACATCAAACGCTGTGTATCTAAATTGTTCAGAAAGAATGACTAGATGTCTTCCTGGTAATCATGTGTCGAAGTATATTCTTTCTTTGCAGATTGCGTTCTGGTGAAAATATTTTATGTCTTTGCTTGAAGGTTGGTATGAGCGTAGTAGTTCTGAAGAAAAAAAGGAAATGTGTGTTAGAACGTTTATCGATCTTGTTAAACAGTCTGCGACTACTTTTTATTTTCCGTTTATATGTTCGATTAAACAACAGAATTTGGAGATGAATTTGATTTGTCGTTATAGCCTTAGTGAAGGAGTGTTCACGTTACTAATGTGCAAAAGATGTTTGTCAAGTAAATGTCTAAATGCTTTTATCGACTTAAGAATTGCTAACAATTTGCGATCAAATGTCGAGTATCTCTGTTGTGTGCTCGTAAGTTTTCGAAGGTCTGTTAATTTCTTTCTGTTCCTGGTACAAAATTGCACCTATGGCGACATCAGAGGTGTAAGTCGACCATTAGCAAGTGCATAAGCTAGTTTCTGAATGTTAACGAGTTTGCTTAGCTTGTGTAAACGTCTGTAATGTTTTTGTGTCTCAAATGATTAGAGTTGGTTTTGGCATGTTGTATTGTGTCGAACAAGGAGCGAGTATGCTAGATATTTGTGGGATAAGCTTGTGACAGAAGTTTATTGTTCCTAAGAAGCTTTGAAATTGTGTTACTGTTTTCGGTTGTGGGAAATCTTTGATTATTTATAAGCGTTCTTGTAGTGGACTTATACCATGGTTCGAGATGATGTGAATGAGAAATCTGAGTTGATGTTTTAAGAATTTATATTTTTCTTGGTTGATTTACAATCTATTTTGGTTAAGAGCCGAGAAGAGTTTTTTTAGGTGGTGTTCATGTTCTGTCGTATTTTCAGAGCTAATAATGACATCGTCAATTTAAGCCAGTTTTAATGGTAAAGGTGCAATTATGTGGGGGATATCGGCCGGGTTCATTGGTATCTGGTTGTAAAGTGTTGAGAACAGTTTTTCTGATGAAAGGTGATGGAGAATGTCGGAAAGTAACGGCATCGGATATGCGTCGTGAAAGAAGGTAGTTTCCTCAAGGTCTGTAAGTGACGTACGTTTTGATGAAAACATGGATTGGGAAAGCCTAGAATAGATGATGACCTCTCCTTTCACTTTGTTAACCAAACTGTGGGTGCTATGAAGTCTGGTTTCGTGAAAAATGGAAAAGTTATTAAAATAAGGGGAATGGCACGCGTCTTATAATTTAATTTTTAAATAAATTAATAATTGATTAGTGTTAAGTTAGTATTGAGAGTCTCACGATTTCAACTACTTAGATTTTTGACGATAATACCAGTGCGGCCACTAGTCAGAAGTAGAAATTATAATGGCAAATCATTGCACGAGAAACCATCACACAGAATTCAAATCGATCAACCTAACTGGTTTTCATCCACTTCAAACAAATATCAAAAAATGAAATGTAAAAATCAGAAAATGATCGGTTTCATGGTATGTTGAAATGTGTTTTTGCTTAACAAAGTTATAAATTAAAAGATTGAATAAATTTAAATAAAGGCTTTGCTGAATTAAAATTTAATTGCTCAAGTTGTAAAACATGAGTGGGTAATTTTATGAAACTTCTGATTTTATTCAAATATCTGACATTATTCAATATTTCTACAGTAATGAGAGATGTTTAAACGTCACGATACAAGAAGAATGGCGTGATGTATTGAACCAAATTATCGACAATATTAATCTTTTATTCTAAGATTAGATATCTTACACAGATATTGGAGGAATTATTTAATCAGGTGTATCCTTAATTTTATTAATGCAACACATTCAAACCGACTGCGTGGAACTATTTTACAAAGTTCTTGAAAAGAAGATGTGTGACAACGAAAAAATATGAATGAATTAAAGGATTTCATGTTTCTTGGTTTAACAAAAACTAAAACAAAAATAAAAACTTATTAGAGTTTATAAAACGATGAAATTAATAATGATTGTTAGACGCAATTAAATTCAAATCTTCTTATAACATTTATTATTTAATTATAAAATACAAATTCAAATTTTCCCGCTTAAATCTGAAAATTAAAACAACTGAGGCGTGGAAATTATTGATATGGTTATCGGCCATAAATATAATTAATTATTTAAAATACTTTAATATAATTTAATATAAATTTTAATATAAAAATTTAACACAATAGTTATTTCAACTAGCTGATTTCACTTATAACATTTAAAATATATTATTTTTAAATAGGAGTCTTAGAACTCCTTATAGTGATAAAAACATTTAATCAGCATCAACCTAAAGGAAATATCAGTGTGGTAGAAAGAATGACAAGGTAATCAAAAGAGTTTTTATTAAGCGTCACGAAGACAGATATTCAACAGAGACAGGAGTTCGAGATGATGTTATAAGATGTATTGTCGCAGCTTTACAAGATCCTTGTGCTTTGATAATGGATCAAATTCTTGAATTAAAACCTGTTCAATGTTTAGCCAGTGTTACAATTCACAAGCTATTCATAATTTTCGTAAGCAGAACAATGACAATGATGATCAATCAAAACAAATAGTGAATTTTGATGGCAGTCAGATAATATAAATAGAGAAATTTTCCACTTTGGGTAAACAAATTTTTTCTATTCCCATTTTTCATAAATAGTTCTCTTATAATGTCAGAATTTTTTAAAGCTTCATAGCCTTTTATTCTTTTTTAATCATTTTGATTAATGATTAATCGTTTTATTTATTATGATTTTAGATACAACAAATGTATGTGACGAATATTCGACATACCATTATAGAGCAGCCTGAGATAAAGATATTTAAAAAAGTTAATTAACTGAAATTAAAGAAAAATTATTTTAAAAAATAATTTAAAACCTTTATGTTTTCTCGAAATATTTTTAATGAAAATAATTTATGAGTTTCTTTTTCATATGGAAATGACCGCCATATCAAATGCTTAAATATCCCAAATAAAGTTACAATAAAATGGGACAGATAAACAATGAAATTATTTTTTTGGATTCAAATGAATCCATTTTAATAAAAAATTCAATATTGAAATGCCATAAATCAATATCAAATTAGATTCACGCTGGAATCGCATTTATTCAATCAATATTAATTAATAATTTTTTTAAAATAATTTTTAAATTAATAGATTTTTTAGTTTTGAAAATTAACTATTGTTAAAATGAACCGGAAGCAAAAGGACAAAATTTTTAATGTTTTATTCTATTTGAATATCACAAATTTGTACGGTTGTACTGAATAAACATCGAGGGTTCGATATCTTTCCATACCAATCGTCTGGATTCTGTACAATATCATAACAGCATTCAAAATACGTCTTCAAAATACGCCAAACTAATGTTCATAATTAGTCAAATAATATTCTCCACTCGTTAATATTCCTCGGGACATTACATCTTTCTTCAAGTGTAACATATATTTGATATAACATATTCCTTTAAATCCTACTCTCAGATTTTTCCTTTATCCTTAACTCTTGCGAAAAGCCGATTTCCTGCTACATTATTCTTCATACCAAACGACTTTCGACTGAAACAGTGTACAGAAACATTTCTTTCGGAAATGTGGTTTAAAAATATCCTTTGGTTGTTATCTGCAAATAAATAAAAAATTTACTGCAATCCCGGTTTTCTTTACTTAGTTCTCTAATGCCATTTATCATCCTGTCTTGATAATGACTCTTCAAATTCATTTTTTTCTTCACTAATTTTCTATTAACGTGATTTTGCCTTTTCGACACTTCTAATAACTACGTTCTCATCATTCGTTTTTAAATCCTGAAATTTATCCCTAACCCATTTTCCAAATTAAAATTCGAATGATTATTTATTTATTGTTTTTACATATGAAATTGTACATTTTTCATTAACTCTGTTTTTGATAAATTTCTTCTTCAAATTTATTATATCCTGAATTAAAATTTTATATATCTTATTCTTATGGTTTCATTAAATTTATTTTTTTACAATCTTAACACATTTTTGTTTTGTTCTTTTTCTTTGGTTTGCACAAAAGAGGTAATTATTCAAAAATCAGTAATCATCCACTATGTATAAATTACGGCAGAGGTTTTTTATACTATACGAAGTTGATTTCCAACTTACGTCACGATTAGGAAACCTACATACTGTGAATGAGACTACACAGATGTCGAAATTACTCAATCTGTATTGATAAATCACAGCTTGTCGACCTCTGAATACTACGACACATAATAAACCTAAGCCCTTAACCTAACCCTAACCCTAATCAAATTTTTTTTTATAAGATTTTATTGTAAAAATTAAATGATTTAACAAATCTGATTTGATAGCCATTGCTCATTTTAAACTTTCTTTTTTCTTAATTTCTTTTATTTTAAAAATTTAAAATATTGTCCACAAATTGCTCATTAATCTTTTTGGTCATTATTTTAAATAATTCATTAAATTATTTATTAAACATCGATATAACGGATGTTAGATAAACTCATGCATTTTTTAAATTTTGTGAAACTTGGAAAATATTTAATATAAATATATTTTAGTTGTCAATTTATGTAGCTTCAGTAATATTTAGTTTAAATTCATTATCTTAACGAATTAAAAAAATATATATGAAGTGAATAAAATAAAAATCTATTTCCATTCAATAAAAGTTATCTCTAATATAAAAATGAAATCAATAAGTTTATATTATAGAAACACACAAATTTACCTTTCACATAGATAAATTTGAAAGCAAACTTTCGATATATGGAATTATTGCACAAATAAACTCATAAAGATCAAGGGAACCAAATGATGGGTGGGTTGGTTTCGTCGTGGATAGTAAGCACACTACTTAGAGATGTCATAAAGAATTCTTAAAGAATTCTTTCACCGTTCTTTTAAGAATTCCCTTTTTCCAGGTCACCAAACCTACTCGGTTAGTCTTCCTTTTGTGAATTATTTTGATAGATTGTTGGAATGATTTGAGGATTTGTTGGTGATTAGTTTACACATTACCCTAAGGAATAATAAAAACTTAAAACAATAAAACTGTCCCGAGAGGACAGTGATTATTGTTTTTTACCATTGTCCTCTCAGCGGTTTTTTGATCCGGATTTTTTTAGCCTCTTTCGGGTATCAAAAAAATTTTAATATACAGGCTTGTCAGACTCATACACTAGAACCAATTTAATACTTGTAATGTGTATCGCATTACACGAAAGAACAAATGAATTCAAAAGCTAATCCGAAAGAGGTCCAAAAGAAATACCGAAATAAATTGAGATGCTTGCAACTGAGCTGCACAGAAAATATCGCAGCAATAAAAAATATTTAAAAGTAAAAGTCTCCTATAAAGATGATGTTTGGTCTGCAGATTTGATTTAAACCGCAAATCCTAAAAATAAAAATAATTATCGATATATCTTAACTATCATTGATTTATATACTCTACATGTTGGGGTTATTCCTTTGATAAACAAGAAAGGTAAAAACATTTAAGACGCTTTTGAATAATTATTTGAATAAAATCCAAATGGAATTCCTAATAAATTATATGTTGATTATGGTAAAGAATTCTATAACAAAACCTTTCAAGAGATTTTACAAGAAAACAATACTATTATGTATTCAACCTTTAATCAATAAGATGAAAGAACACAAGGTCCATCACCCAATCCAATTATAGAACGATTAAATAGAACACTTAAAATTTTAATGTATAAAAAGTTTACTGAACGAGGAAATAGAATTTTGATTGATATTCTAGAATCTAGGAAATGACCTTGCTTGGTCTCACTGTGTCGCCATTTGTACAGATGGTGCTGCAGCATTAACAGGTAGTAATAAATGATTTAAGGGGTTAATAATAAAAATTCCTCCCCATATAGTATTCAACCATTGCATGATACATAGAGAAGCACTAGTTGCAAAAGACATCGATGAAGAATTGCACAAAGTATTACAGGATGTTGTTATTGTAACTAATTACATTAAAAGCAACAGCCTAAACAGTCGTCTCTTTTCAATACTCTGTAATGAGCTATGTTCTGAGTATGAGACGTTATTACTACATACTGAAGTCAGATGGCTATCTCGCGGCAAAATATTGCGACGTAATTTTTATTTGAGAAACAAAGTTTACAATTTTTGGGTAGAAAAGAAACATATATTGGCACAATCATTCATTAATGAAGATTGGCTCGGAAAACTCAGTTACATGGTTGACATTTTCGAAAACCTTAACGATTTGAATTTGAGTTTGCAGGGTGAGAGTACAACCATTTTGACATTGAGCAGTAAAATCGAAGCTTTTAAGAATAAGCTGATACTTTGGAAAAGAGAATTAAACAAAAACAACACAGACATGTTTCCGTGCTTTTCAGAATTTACTAATGAAAATAATATAGATTTCATGTTATTCAAAAACATCATTTTTCATCATTTGATAAAATTGGGAGAAAACTTTACGAAAAGGTTCGAAAAATTTCCGGATAAAGAATTAGGTTGAATCCGTATTCCATTTTCGTTTGATATTATTAATTTCAATATCTCTTTAAATGAAAATGAACAGTTAATTGATATTTCAAGCGACGAAACTCTGCGTATTCAATTTAGGCCTCTGACTTGCCAAACATTTTGGTTATAAACTGAAAACAAATATACCGATTTGAAAAAAAGGCAATTAATATTTTGATTCAATTTGCATCGACCTACTCATGTAAATCCGGCTTTTCAGAATTAGTTGCCATTAAAACAAAATATCGATCTCGATTAGATCCAGAGGATGACTTACGGATTGTGATTTCCCATATAGTTCCGAACATGGAGGCGATCATGAGTTCTTTGCAAGCACAAACCTCACATTGAGTTCTTATGAATAAATGTTTAAATGTATTTTTTTTTATAAAATAAATATTTGTACTCATATGCATAAATAAAACCATTGTTCCACAAAATTATGTGTTGTATAAAAACCTCTAATAAAAGGAAATTCCAGAAATGGTTTCATTTTAACTACGTTGACAATTAAAAAAAACCTACTGTCTACTCAGGGGTCGCGACAAATTTTTTCAAAAAAAATGGGGGTCGCAAATGAAGATAGGTTGCTCACCACTTTTCTAGATGATTTTGTTTATTTTTATAATAATAAAGTTCATTGAATGATTAAAACATCAACAGAAGCAAGTAATGATCTTGATTTGATTAAAGAAATTACGTTCGAAAATAATTATTCTAATTATTCTAACAACAATCTAATTGAAAAACAAAATCTCGATATTGTACATAGAGTCAGAATATTCAAATGTAAAAATAAATTTGAAAAAGGAGCAATCAATCAATAGGCCTTCTATCCCTGGAGAATCAGAACAAGGTGTGAGCGAAGCGAACTCTGTTAAATCAAGACACGGAGAGGAACGACCTAATGGAATAGAACCTCTTTTATACTTCGAGCATTTAGGTAAATTAATAGCAAAAAATATAAAAAATGACTTCTTTAATTTGGATAAACAAGAGAAATACAATCACAACATTCAAAAGAAAGATTTTCTCGAAATATTCCCATCAATTGTAAGTGCTCAAGATCTAAATACCCCAGAGAAAATATATTTTAATATCAATCAATCCTCTGGATATTGAAAATTCGTGCTTGTACTTCAAAGTCAAAATATCTGGGAGTAGATTTGATGATGATTTAGCATTAAAATATAATTGGTTCCTGAATTTATTCAACGAAGTCGCCATAAAAATAGAACCCTCGGAACTCTAGAGAACCAAGCGTCATGGACAGATTCTGATTTTAAAAACCAATTTTAGGATTTGAGTGGATGGATTCCAGATTCAGATGGTGATACCGGGTAGATAAAATGAAAACATTGTTACAAGAAAATCTTCGGGGGAATGTATTCTTTAAAGACCTATTTGGAATCTTTCAACATTATAATAGAGTATTGTACATGATTCTCTTTGAACTCTCGCTTGTAGAGAACAATGATTTCAAAACCTGTATTTTCGGAACCAACTGTATTTTCGTTCTTGTTAAAATCGAATTTGAGGGTCTGACACTTAGTGCCATCAAGTACATGTAAACTAAAGTTAGAAAATAGTATAACAGATCGAATGAACGATGAAAAACCAATAACTCTAAATAACCAGAGAATATCCACAAACATTGAATTCAAATCTGAGAAAATCGATGTTAAGCAATAATTTGACTAAAATATTAACTAAAATAATTTCTCAATTTGAATTTAATTTAAGTTTTTAAATTATTATCCAATGAATTTTAAAATGAATAAATATAATTTAAGTTTAATTCAACTTATTAAAATTATTATCCAATGAAATTTGAAATCAATAAAATTAATTTGAATAATTTGTCAATTTGAATTGAATTTAATTTATTTAAATTATTATTCAATGAATTTTGAAATTAAAAAAATTTATTAAAATAATGTCTAAATCTGATTAAAATTTAATTTATTTAAATTAATATCCAATAAAATTTAAAATAACTAAAATTAATTTAAATAATTTCTCAATTTGAAATGAATTTATATTATTTAAATTATTATCTAATACATTTTGAAATAACAAATTAATTTAAATAATTTCTCAATCTGAATTGAATTGAATTTATTTAAATTATTATCCAATGAATTTTGAAATAAAAAAATTTAATTAAAATAATGTCTAAATTAGAATAGAATTAAATTTATTTAAATTATTATCCAAAAAATTTTGAAAATAACTAAAATTAATTTGAATAATTTCTCAATTTGAATTGAAATAAATTTATTTAAATTATTATCTAATGAATTTTGTAATAAATTAAATTAATTAATATAATGTCTCAATCTGAATATAATTTAATTTATTTAAATTATCGGATGATATCTTTTTTTGTCTTTATCATATATGTTATCGCTTTATGGTCCGTGCGCAGCATAAATGGTTTGTAAAATAATATATTGATAACAGTTCTTTTCATGTTTTACAATAGCCCAATTTATGTTTTGACATGGCCTGTGATACATGTGCAATACAACTTTCTTTTCCAGTTATTTATCTGTGATAAAACTAGCATCTGTATCCAATATCAATGTTATTGAAAAATTTGAAAATTTTAATGTAAAGAAAATTTTAAGTAAAGCACCCTAAAATATGAGGAAGAATATAATTAAATGTAAAATCGACAAAACATTAAAGTATATACAAATTATATACAAATTCATCAAGAACCGCACGAAATTAACATAAAAACAACACGAGAACATGAAAATTTTGACCGAAAATAGATTAACTCATAAAACCAGTAGTTTAACGAATAAAACTGGGTATAAATAAAATATTTCTAAATAGAAATATTCAATTAAAAAAATAATAGAAATATATTATCTATTTAATCCAAGAAAAACAATAAAATTAGAATTAGATATTACAAATAAATTCAAGGTCAAATTTTGTTTTATCCCACTAAAAATAACACGCAAGGTTAGGTCGACAAAATAGGTATATATACCGATTCATTTTTACATAAATTTTATCACTTTTTACTGGTCAAAAGCTCTTACCGTTTTTCACTATCAAAAATGTTATTCTTGAACAGAAGCGCTTTTGTGTGATACAGGAAGCTTGTTTGAGAGAAATTTTCTTTACAGAACCAACTTTGATCAAGGACTCATGTTAAACGAAGTGAGAATTTATTGCTGAATGATTATGATTACAAATGTATCCATTGTCAATGATGAATTATGATTATGCTAATGAATTTAATTATTACCAATGATGAAATATATGTATTCGAGCAGGTATATTATTCTAGTATATTATAACTGAAACTATATAGAGAATGTTTCTTGCCCACAGCCAATACACAATACAAGACAGCAAATATACATAGTTAACGTATCCGTATAAGCACAGTCCATCTGCAACGGAACTGTGACAGTAAAATCTGAGATAAGGGAATAAGTTTTTTGGCTTACTCGTCTTTCACCAGACTCCAGAAAAATCAATATTTTCGTAGTGCTCATTGAATTCTTTTGAAAATATCAGAATATCATCCAAATACACTGCCGCTAAATGTCAATTAATTTAACCTAATACAATGTTCATTAATTTTTGAAAGGTTGCCAGAGCTGCTGCTATCCCAGATGGCATTCTATTAAAGCAATACTGTTTATTCTTAGTATAGAACGCCGTCTTAAGTCTTGATTCCTCACCCAGCTCTACCGATAATATGCGTTCCCCAAATCGATAGTGCTGAAATATTTCGCATCACCCAGTGTATCCAATAACTCATTTGTATTCAAGATTAAAAATATTGGTCTCTCCGTTATGTTGTTTGATCTAAACATATTTGTATATCTTTTTTATATCACTTTCAGGACTTTATTCACTGTCCAACTGCTTCCACGGTTATTACATTCTTTTATAATTCCGTATTTTTTCATCTCTTTTATGTTTTCCTCAATCTTTTCAATTAAATGAGCTTTCTGTCTCCTTCGATTAATCGCAATTGGTCTGCCTGATGTTAAAATTTCGTGTGTTTTTAAATTGGTTTTACCCACATCCCATTTACCCATCATGAAAATGAAATTAATTTTCTGCATAGTTCTCTAATATTGCTGTCTTTACAATATTTAGATTCACTCGGTTCTTTTAAGTGCATTATTCCTGTAATATTTTTATCTTTCTTTGAATAACTGTTCTTCATTGTTAACATTATATCGAATTTTCTCAAGAAGTATATCCTTCCAATCATTTTTGGCAAAATTTATTTGGCCACAATAAATTCAATCATTCTCGTCTCTCTTGTCCCTACTATTTGAACTGCAACATTTACCTTTCCAACTATCGACACAGGTGACTTGTTTGCACATCTCAATTTCATAAAGTATTTTTCTATATTAAACTTCCTTATATTATATAATACATTTTCATCTTTCAAGCTGATATTTGCCCCTGTGTTAAACAAACAACGCAATTCGCTGTTATTTATCAATATAGTGACACTTGGTCTACCTGTTAGTTTGTAACATATTTTTAACACGAAAATTAACTCTTCCATTTAATTATCCTCACAATGCTTATTATTGTATTTTTATTATTCCCCTTCACCAGTCGTTTGATATCAATATTCGTAATATTGGGGTTAATCGTAGCTTGGTTTTTTGCAGCATACCAAATCAATCGTTTTGTATTTGTAAATGCAATATAACTGGGTGTTGTGCGGTTTCCTTGATCATAAGCAATAATTTCAGCTTTTTCATGTTGAAATTCACCAACCCATAAATAGTTAGTACTCAAATCAATACAGATAGCGTTACCAGACATTTAGGATAAATTGACAGCAAAATCCAACAACAAAACAAAAGATTAAATTTCAACCATTCTAAATGTTTTTATAATCCAAAGTTTAATTCACAATTATAAAAATTCATTGTAACACACAGAGCACCTCCACATTTCAAAAATTTCATCAAAAAAATATATCACTTTGATTCACCTTAAAACTCCATAAATTTCACAATTTCAATTTAAATTAATAAATTCCACAATTCATAATTTTTAATCAAAATAATTTTCGAAAGAAACCAAAACTAAATTGCTTCGGCCTGTATGTGCACCAAAACAACTAGGAAACTAGCATCCCTCACACAGACGCGAGAAACTAAATTGACCACTACCTGAGTCAAAATACTGACTATTTGTGATTTTAGCTTTCCTTATATAATAAAAATAATTCCTTTGATTAATGAATTCGAAACCAATTGGCATCCGTTTGACAGCTTAGCTTTGCGGCTTTTGTCAAATTTATAATACACCAAAATAGTTAATTACTCTAGCTGTACCTTCTTTCTAATAGTTTTCTCCAATTTCTCATGTTGCCCTGATATTAAGGTTCCCAGAATCTCAACTTGATATATTTTATATAAATAAGAACACTAACACTGGTTCAAAGACTTTTATTTAAATATAACACTTATACGCCAAAAGTAATGGTTACCTTCACCAACTTTTAATAATGATCCTGTATATCTTTTGATTGTGTTTCCTGTGCTAATTTTGTATTCTCGAAATTATGTTTCAATATCAACTACTGAATTTGCATCTCTTCTGGATTTACAATTGTCGGGGTGATTTGACTAAGAAATCTTTGTTTATATAATAAAAGATTTTGTTATTGTTGACATTTAAAGTTTCTTTTTCACTAACTTAATGACGCCTCAAATGAATTGATATTATTTTTATTATTATTCTTATTTATTTTCATTGTCAGTTAAGTGCCTTGTCAGTTATTTTATTATTTTAGCACTTGAAGTGCCACAAATTATTATTGACGCCTTGCGTCTAAATTTGAATTCTCATTATTATTGACGCTAAGCGTCTAAAGACAAACAGGAAATTTACTAAATAGCCCCTAGATGGCGTTTTACAATTAATATAATTATTTATTCTTTTTTAAGGGCTGAAATAAATATCATTTTACATCTGTTTGTCTTAGAGGGTGGGGATAATCAAATGAAAAGAAATTATTATCATATCACATTAAAATAGAAATCATCCAATTACAATCATTTACATAATAAAATGAAAATAAATAAATAAACACATAAATAGAATAAATAATCTTCTCATCAAATGCTACCAAAAATGAATAAATTAGCAAAATAAATCACAGATTGTCTAAATAAATGAAGTAATCATCAATTTTCAAATGCTGTCATGAATTTTCATTAATTGGAGTTATCGTCAGAATAAGATCATTGAATTGTTATTGCCATCACCAATTATCATCATCCATTGCTTGATCTACATATATTTTCATCTTATATTTGTTATATCCTACTATGTAATATTTTTAATTTTTAATCTGCGCCCGTCTTCTAACACTGATATTGGTTTTTCGAAATCCCTTTTATTTGCTTTTCTTGTTGTTTACCAACTCGGGTTTTCATTTAATTAATTAATTAACAATTTTCTGTTTATATACATCCCCTTGGTTTCCAACCCCTTGTAAACGTATTCTGTACAAAATATATATGACCCATTTTTCAAATTTTAATTTGGCAATTTAATAATCAAACAAATCACCAAGAAATGCCAAAAATATTTCGAAATTTCAAAACCTTCGATGAAAATGCAACCGACTC
The DNA here is from genome assembly GCA_022537955.1 of Schmidtea mediterranea. Classification (NCBI taxonomy): domain Eukaryota; kingdom Metazoa; phylum Platyhelminthes; order Tricladida; family Dugesiidae; genus Schmidtea; species Schmidtea mediterranea. The sequence continues at coordinate 87,174,936 of CM039680.1, forward strand.
TTAATATCACAATGATGAATAACAAACTAAAGGAGAAGTTCAAAGCTGCTTAAAGGAAAAGCTTTAACTTACAATTGAGAGGAGCTCTCAAGGCTGATATACGATCTAACTTAAGCCTTAGAATATAGACAGAGTTCTTTATCCAAAAAATAAGCACAAATACTTCTATGCGCATTGTGTTCCCGGCAGGAATGGTGGAACATAGGGAGAATGGTTATACGTCTAAAATCAGACAAGTTCATGTACCAAAAATAATAGAAACAAAAAAAGATAAATGGTGGAGTGAAAATACAAAAGGCAATTTAAATAGAACTGGTATGGAACGACAATTTCAGAACAGGGAATATAGAATTTATTTAAGAAATTGAAGCTAAATTTAGAAGTATATATGATAATGAAAGGACGAAAAACGCGATAGAGAAATTAAAATTTTCAGAAAATAAAGGAAAAAGCAGTAGTGAGATGTGTTACATCCAGCACACCCCCTACACCCTCTTCCCCTCCTGGTAGAAATTTTTCTAAGTCCAAAAGTACAAATTTTTCTGAGACTAAGACAGTGACTCCTTCAAGGTCATTTAAACAAATACCATGACTCCTTCAAGGTCATATGGTGAGTAATAATAAATCCTCAAGGTCATTTAAACAAAGACATGGCTCATTCAAGGTCATTGAAACAAAGACAGTGAGTCGTCAAAAGTTTTCAAGGTCATTAAAACAAAGACTGTGACTCATTCAAGGTCATCGGATGAGTCATAATAATTTTTCTAGGTCATTCGATAATTCATTATATTTTTCAAGGTCTTTCAACAAATTTCAAGGTCATTGAATGAGTCATCATATTTTCCAAGGTCATTCAAAATTTCTCAAGGTCATATTATTTTTTAAAAATTTTAAATTTAAAATCACTACTTATTTTTATAAGTAGTGTTTTAATTATTAATATTTTTTAATTTTTATTAATATTATTATTATTATTATTAATATTATTATTTATATTATTGTTAATATTATTATTAATATTATTATTAATATTATTATTAATACTATTTTTAATATTATTATTATTGTTACAAATTTTTCCATTAAAAGTTTTTAATTAAAGTTTTTTATTTATTATTATTATTATTATTACAAGTTTTAGTGTTTATTATTATAAATATTTTTATTAAAAAATTTTATTATTACACTTTTTTTTTATTATCAACATTAATTTATAAACCAAATAATATATACAAAACCTATATAATATCTGCATGCTCACTGCAAACTATGATATTAAAAAATAAATCTAAAAAACTATAACAAATAAATCTAAATATATTAATAAAATAGTAAAGACAAATTGTTTTCACAATTTTTTATTTTTTCAACTATATACAAAATTTTTCAATAAATATCAATTATATTGTCAAATATTTATGCAAATTGTTCATCGCAAATTGCAGGATCGGCTTTAGGCATTACTATATTACCGCCAACATCAAGGACATCAACCCCTCTATAATGACCATATGCAAAACTTGAGATTTTCCCTACCCAAGCTATCTTATCGTCATGGTTATTTATTGCGATTTTAGAATTTTTAAAAGTAAACAGCTGCTGATTTCGGGTCCCTATCCTAGTTTTAGGTACCGACATAATAGTATTGTTATTATAACAATGCAAATACGATTGGTGTTTAATGTCGGTTCCTGGTAATTTTACACTCTTAGCTTGCATTGTTGACTTATTTCCTAGCAAGCTTTAACATTTAGGGCGTAAGAAATCCCACTCACTATATCCTAACCCTTTACTCTCATCCTTGAACTTGCCTATAACTGAGTCAAGTCTAGAATATAAAGGATGAGAAGGATCATAATTTGAGGTATCTAATAGGTCATCCGAAATTATCGCTTTTAATAAAATATCTAATTTTAAATTTTTTATCTCCAAAAAGAAGCTGTCCGTATAACCAGCTACTAGATTTATATCACAATTATAAATATCCCGATATTTTTGTAATTCAACATACTGTAACTGGTACATACGTAGTTTGGATAAATCTAGAACTGATTGACCGATATAACTAGGTCTATCCAAACATATTGAGTCCTTATTAAGATGAGCGGCAAAAAGATCATCAGTAATCTCTATTGTTTTTCTAAATGCCGGTTTTGACGAATATGTAATTAACGTTTCAGCTGAATTACATAATCGCAAATTTATCCGCTTTTTAAGGTTCTCAACGGATTTAACATACAGACTGTTGTTATACAATTTAAATAAATCTCTATATAATTCACTAACTGCATTTGCACGCAAGTTAGTGTTTTTATCGATATAATTTTTAAAAATAGGAGCTTGCTTGTATTTAATAGCTCTATGTATTTATACAACCTTAGCCCCGAGAGAAAGATAAAACCTGAGAAGCCTCCAATGAAGAACATAGTTCTTCTTAGGATAATGCGTGAGTATTAACTTCTTAACTTTTGAGTTTGGTGGGCACATCGTTTCCGGTCCAATTGGAAAGTCATTTAAAAAGTCATGTAAATAATCTCGAATCTCGATAACAACTTGCATAGTATATCCATATGGAAGGATTCCGATATCCACATCATTCGCACATTCACTCAAAACCTCATCCAAACCATCATACACCAAAGTAAAATCAGCGTAAGGAAGACTTTGGCTGAGAGCCCAACCATACAGATTATTTATATCTATGTACAATAATTCTGTATCCTCTGAAGCAGCAATGTAATGTTTGTTAACAAATGTTAACCGATCCCGTATTCCACCTTCGTAAAGATTGAACATTTCCATGTCTTGTAAAAGTTCAATGTGTTCCGTTAATGTCATAAGCGCTGAAGCCCATGACATACCCAGAATTCCATAAAAATTTAGAGGTTCAAGACCATTGTAAACAATAGCCTTGGCACGGAATTGTTGAAAATAGTCCGCAAGGAGGAATACGTCAAGTTTAAGGTAAATTAACATATAATCACGCAAAGTCCTACAGTTTTGTTGCGTCCAGATTAATTGTGCCCTATCGTACTCATCTTCACTTACCCCCTCCCAAATTGGAGGCAACTTATAAGTAGTCTCAAGAACTTCTTCAGAAATAGCAAAATTATACGGAAAGATACCTTTACATTCAACTATAGAATCTTGAAGGACAGACGAAGTCAATGAAAGAGAAGTTAGTGTTTTCATAGCCTTAGATAACGAACAATTAACAAATTGCATACTGTCGATAAAGCGAACAGCCAATTTGTTAATGTGAACAATTAATGAAATAAAGTTTTCTGTAGAGGTCGGTATGATATCTAAATTCCATGAAGGACAACGATCGAGACCGTATTTTAAAATATGGTGAAGGTCATACCCTCTTAAAATATGAAAAATGATAGGTAGTAATCGATAAATCCTACGAGCTACATTACATTTTCGGCAAGCTGCCCCTAGATAATTACCAGTAAAATGGCAATGATCTCTAACCGGATGTACAATAGGTTTTTTACATAAATAACAGGTTCGACAAGATTTAAACTGTTGAACCTTATTGAAAGACATAGGCCCTATCAATTTATCACCTTCCGAATCATAGTACGGATTTATAATTTCAGTTGCAATTTCCTCAATTTTCTTAAGAAAATCAGGAATGCAATCAAGACCATAAAAGTAATAATACGATTTTGTGTTGGTGTAATTATTAATTAATAAAAAGCTTGCTGCAATAGGCATATGAATTTGATGATGTCTATCATCAAGTAAAACCGATTCAAAATCAGCATAAATCACAAAAGGTGGGGTGATATGTTTAGAGTAATTTAGGAATTCTAAATTTTTATTTTCGGGGAGCGTGTATAGGGTTGTGCCAGTCTGATTTTTGGCGCATAATGCAACATGTGTATTGAATGCATTATCTAATCTAAACCCATTAAGGCAATGTGGACACCAACGGCATCTAATTTGTATGTTACCGTCAGGGGTTTGATGGCACTTCATTAACCAGTTGATATTGGTCACTGCGGTATAATTATATCTATCCTTATTTTCAAGCAATAGTAAATAAATAGGGTTTCCGTCAGTGACTTTGGTTCTATGTATTAAACTTAAATGAGGAGGATGAAGGACATAATTATCTGGGACCTCATCAATTATAACAGTTGGTGTGTACGAAAACACATTTATTGCTAAGATTAAATTAGAATTTTTCTTTTCAAACTTTGGGATATTTATTAATTTCATGGACAATCCGTGACCTCACCATATTCTAACTCATCTAAAAACTCTGTATATTTAGAGACTCTTTGGGCATTTTCACCAATTATATCTTTCTTTAATAAATAAAGAATGGAGTAAAGGGAGTATTTCTCGTCATTATTTTTTATATTTACTATAATTCCTTTATTTTTCAATGCAGAAAGGGTTTTATTATATTTATGTCCGGACAGACGATTAATAGGAGCAAATTTAGTTAAAATAAAGTATATTTCCATAATATTAATAACACGCCATCCACTGCCTAAATGGGTGAATTGTTCTATTTTTTCATTAAGCTTATTAACCCCTTCGCTTAAAAGGTTATCCGAAAATGTCTCCGCATTATTAGAAAAATAATTGTCACTGATCTCACCATCTTTTTCAAATTTAATTTATATTGCGAATTGAATTTTAACGCTCCCCATTTTATTTATTTCTAAAATTAATTTATTACTGATTTGCTCAGTTAAATTTATTTTAATTAGTTGCGCGTTATATCAAAACGTAAAGTTTGATAAGGCCATTTAAATTTACTGATATGTTCGGCTCATTCTCTAATACAGAACCTCCAAATTGTATAATATCATAATTTATAATAGGTATAATATCATTACTTATAATATTTTCATTATTTATATCTGGTATAATATTTACATTATTTATAATATTTTCTTTATTTTCATTATTTACATTATTTATAATATTAGATTCATCATCATCACTGATTTCGATGACTTCTTTTTTAATCATTTTATTAGGGATATTAATTTTAATATTTTCAGCAGGTTTTTTATTCGTTTTATTTGATGTAGTTTTATTTTGCATTATATTCAAAATATCTATATCATTTTTATTAATTTCCTTAAACAGTTTAATTTTATTTGACTTAAAAGAATTTAAATGAATCGCATGTTCCCTATAAAATTCTTTATATTTAATGCTCTTGGAAGTTTTGCATATGGCGCATATAAAAAAGTCGATGCCATTAAATCTATGACGGTAATATTTTTTCATGTCTTTATGACATCTTTCGCTATGTTGTAATGATGAGATGCAATATTTCGGATAAAAAGTGCCTAATAAAAAATAATAAATTAATATATATGTTCAAAACCTACATAAAGTATCTAATAATTAATCTAAAAATGCTAACTATTATATTAAAACTTTTATTAATTCCTATAAAACCTATATTAAATATCTAATAAAAATAATATATATATACAAAACCTATATAAAATTTGCATGCAAACTAATAAATAATTTCTATATAAAGTATCTAATAAAATAATTCCTATATAATATTTGCATGCTCATTGCAAACTATAAAATAATTTCTATATAAAGTATCTAATAAAAAACTAAAATAATACCTTTATAATTCAATAACTATTATGGTAATATCAATAGATTTGTTTCTTTATAATTCAATAACTATTATGGTAATATCAATAGAGTTGTTTCTTTATAATTCAATAACTATTATGGTAATATCAATAGAGTTGTTTCTTTATAATTCAATAATTATTATGGTAATATCAATAGATTTATCATAAATCAATAACTATTATGGTAATATCATTAGAGTTGTTTCTTTATAATTCAATAACTATTATGGTAATATCAATAGATTCCTTTCTTTATAATTCAATAACTAGTATGGTAATATCAATAGAGTTGTTTCTTTATAATTCAATAACTAGTATGGTAATATCAATAGAGTTGTTTCTTTATAATTCAATAACTATTATGGTAATATCAATAGATTTATCATAAAACTTATAGTTATTATTGAAAAATAAATAGAACCTTATAAAAATTATTATAAATTATTGATATTTGATGTATTATTTTAATAATACTTCAAATATCATTAACTTAATTGTTTATAAATAAATAAAAAAACTAACGTTTATCCTCTGAATCCAAAGAATCGTCATCCTCTATAAAGAGAGGTCATTCATATCTTCCCCAGAAACGGGGGTATCCACAGAAATGTGGTCATCTTCAGTAACGTTGGCATCCAAATCAACTAAAACGTTTTTTAAATATATAGAAAAAATAAATTTAAAATTTACCGAGATCATAATTGTTAAGTTCACTATCTTCGATAATGATTACATCGTCATCTTTGATTGTAATAATTTTCGTATCTTTGATAGTGATTACATCGTCATCTTCGATTGTAATAATTTCTGTATCATTGATAATAATAACATCGTTTTCTAAAATAATTATTAAATAAATCACAAATAAAATTAAAATTTACCTATTTCATGCTCGATAACTTCATCTAATTGATTTTGGTATTCGGTTATTAAAAACCAATCTAAAATAATAAATAATATAATAAAAAATAAAATTAAAAATTCTTACCAGTTTCACATGTTAGAAGATTTCTTAGAATATTATTATTCATTTTTGAATTTGGCGAATTTTTGAATTTGGCAAATTTTTGAAATAATTGTGACAAATTTGGGATTTGTCAATGTTTATAAAGACAATCTAATTTTAGCAATACGCCCATATAGGTGAGAGATTTTTATGTATGCAGCCTATACTGTGTAGGTATTTTTTCTTTGTAAACCACATGCAGTCTATACCGTGTAGGCATGTGTTCTTTGTAAATCACATACAAACAAAAGTATGTATGTGTTTTCTTTGTAATTCACATACAAACAAAAGTATGTATGTGCTTTTTTTGTAAATTACATAGAATCTTGAGTGTGTTCCTTGTTACTAATCATGCACTTATTATGCACTGTCTTTGTCATTGATGTCATAATCATGCAGTGTAAATCACGCAATAATCATGCACGGTCTTTGTTACCTTTAATTAAATATTAATTAAACACATAATAATAATAATTTTAAAAAATATTAATAGTTAAAACAAAACAATAATAATAAAACATAACAATAATAAAAAAAACATTTATCAAACATCAAATCGCTTGGATAATAACCAAGCTAAACAATGTTGGCCACATGTTAAAGTCGATGGTTTTTGAAACATAGTTTTATTATACACAATAGGTTTACCCATTGTTGCAGTTTGGAAACCATTAAAGCCGGATAATAGAAACCCATAGAATCAAATACAAATATCTTGCTAGGTTTCATATATATTCCTAACCAATATTCTCCACCGAGATGAGACGATTGAGTATTGACGATTATGGCTTGATTATTACATAAATATGGAATTTTATCAAGAGGAAAAACCCCTAAAAATTCATGTTCTAGTATTTGTTTTCCAATTCGATAGACCTAAACAGAACTACATCAATAATATTAATAATACATTTAAAAACTTACTCCATTACAAATTATCATAAATAATCTATACATTCAAACCAACAATGTTTGAACTCTGTTCAAAATAGTACGGTTCTCTTTGCAGTTATTTGAACCTCATTTTCAAATACTCCATATATTACAACATGTACCGGTTTAATCGTATCTTTAGCTAACTTTATATTTAATCGCAAATTTCTATTTTGAGGTAATTGACTCTGATTTAAATCAAAATCAAGTGCCAAGACAAATGTAAAGAATGGATATTTGCTTTTAAAATCATCAGGAGTTATACCACAATTAAGGTTTTTATTTAAATAACCCATATTTCTCACTATACTCTGCATACATGTAGCACAATAATTATCATTTTCGAAATCTTGAGTATATGTTTCTCTATAATCACTATTTTTCGATAAAGTTAGCGATGTTACACCAAAAGATTTGAAAATTGAGCTCGATGTTAAGTATGATCCATTATATTGAGATTCACTTTGAAATGTTACCAATTTAAAGTTGGGGATTCTTCTATCTCCAAATATTTGTTCCTTATAGAAAGAAGCTGCACCTTTAGCAATAGCAAATTGAACAATTTCCTTTGTTTTCAATGGATATATTGCATGCTTAGAATTAAACCCCAATTGATGACCGGCTAATACAGAAGGCTCAACACGAACTCTTCTTACCAACAATTTTGCATCAACTAATTGAAGAATTGGTGCTGTGGTGGCACTTGTTAATGATAATGCAGAATCAGATATTTTCAATCTAATGTGTACATTAACACCTGGGAGTAAATATTTCGGTTGATCCATAAAATCGAGTTGTAATGATGAGCATATGGTAAATAATTTCGAACCCTTAATCCACTTTTTCCTATCGTCATCACTACCATAACCCATAGGAGTTAAACATGTATTTTTAGTATCGCTATTGTAATTTATAATAGTTTCTATTAGAGCTTTGTGAATATAGGTACTGTTACCACCCTCAATCTTGATATTATTAAATCCGAGAACTGCATCTTTAAAAAATGTATGATACAAGAAATTGTTTGATATTACATCACTAGGTTCACCCAATTGTTTTCTATCTTTATCTACAACTTTGATCTGAACAGTTAACAATATATCATTCAAATCTAGATATTCAGTTTGGGAACCATTAATATAAAATTCAATATCAGCTCTAATATCCATAATAGAATTCATCGGGAATACGTCTTCAAATGCTCACATTTCAATTACCACTTGGGGAGATGGTCTATCAAATAAACACAATTCAGATTTACCACAAATCATTTTTAAAATATGTCCTTTCATTCGTTTGTTTATATGATGTTTATGATGTCTTTTACGTTTTGGAGCCGGTGCTGGTTCCTGTTTTTGAAACATACCTGCAACACTAGGTAGAGCTTTCCCTAACTCGGGTAATGCATTTGATTTCAGAGATGGTAATATTTTCTGCTCATTTATTATCACATTTTTAGCGGTTTTCATACCAAAACTACCAAGGCGTTTAAGAATAGGAAGTGCAAATCTACCAATAGTGCTGAACCATCCTGATCCATACTGTTTACCAATAAAATATGGTAATTTGCCACCACTTTGGCTACCACTATACATACTAATAATATCGTTATTGGCCATCTAATTTACGAAAATGTAATGTCAAATGAGTTTTTGTATCTTTACTAAATTCAATAAATTTACCGCTATCATCACGAATATTTATTTCTATATTGTTTATACATGATGTTGATACCGGTAAGTACATGGGATTATCGATATTTATATTGAAAACTTCATCCTGGCCATGTTTATCAACCCAAACAGATTTCAAAAGAGGAACCAAAGAATCACCAACAATTATAGGATCGATGATGTTAGTATATATGAACATTTGTCTATGAAGTTTTATTATTTTTGGTTTGCGTACACCAAAAGCACTTGCCCGATATGTTTGCTTATCTAATCCCAATGTATTAGCCAAATTTTATCAAATGTAACTTCACAAATATTATTATTCAGACTGAATTTACATAATCCATTTTTAACAAATTCAATAGTTTTAAATATATGTAAACAATTGAATGAAATATATTTATGTAATTCTTCAAGTGTTTCAATATATAAATCTTTAGTAAATGTAAATGTATCTTCAACTTCATTAATATATGATACAGATATTTTGATTTCTTCTGTCTTATCACTACCAATTTGCTTGGCTTCATTAATATTTTCAAATATTATTGTAAATGGAGAAAAATCACAACTAATATTTAATCCATCTCTGTAAAACATTTGACAATGCTCATGTAACATTTGATTAAAAATATGATAATATCATTCAAAATTATTGATTGAGAAAATACCTCTACTGGTTTTGGGAACACGCTTCTTGTAACAGATTTTACAATGACTATAAAATGGGAATGTATTGTACACAAATTTAAAGTATTGCAAAGCAACTTCCCAATTTCCTTGTAAATAAATAGGATTTTGAAGATCAACCATAAATTTACTTGCATGATTTTCCGGATGTATTAGTGGGCAACTATTGCTCGGTAAAATTGTATAGAAACTCACTTTACTAGGTTTTTGATGATATCCATGAGGGTTTTTGATATGCGTGCCATTTGACATAGTATTGTTTTTCCTTACCCACCATTTTAGTTTTAAGTATTTTCTGAATTCTGAACACTGTAGGTGTGGAAATAACTTGTTATTCCTGTTCATAGAATTTCCCTTGTATTACATTGTTATCACTATCTTTAATAACATACATTACAGGACTCTGTTTAGTATTAATTTTAGTAATTTGAAATATCTCATCACTCCAATTACTATAGAAATTTTTAATGAAAGGTGAAGCATAGTGTAAAGAAGATTCATGTTGTGATTCAGAATGTCAGAGTGATGATGAAGAAATTATTAATGATACTGAAATTATTAATGATACTGAAATTATTAACGATGAAGAAACCCCTACTGAAAATTTAGTTGAGCCTAACGAATTTAAGACTTGTGATGACTATGTCATAGAAACTATAATGATAGAATATTATGGTGATGAAGCATGTACATGTAATAATCAATAAAACTTTAAGTTTTTTTATTAATAATTATAATAACAAAGAAATATTTATTAAAATTTATGATAAACTTTATTATATATATATATATATATAACCGATGCTCCAGTTAATAATTTTAATAAAAATTTGCAATTTGAGATATAAATATCTGAACGTTTGGCTTCTGTGGCAACTTGAATAACTGCTATTTATCCACCGTTTGTTTCTATCCATGGATCAATTTTTGTTTCTATTACCTAAATAATGATAAAAATAAAAGAATAATAAATAGTAATATAACTCTATAGACCATTGTAAATAATTTTCATAGTCGGATCCAGATTTTAATATCATGCGTTTTATATACATTGTTGGGGTTGTCGGTGAATTCGAATAGAAATTATTGTCGATCTGACTCCAAGCGTGCTTTAAACAACAGTAACGAACTCCAAACGATATAAACTTTATTGATTAATACACTTTATCTCCACTTTAAAATGACACAACGAATTATCAATCGATCACACTTAGTGCTTATTGCGAACCTTCGGGAAGAATAGCACTTTTCGGATCAATTGGCTTTACAATCACCTGACTACTGCGGTGGGTTTCTGAGATCGGTAACTCTGATTTAGTTGCTTTGCTTTGCTTTGATTTGCTTAATTTCTGTTTCAAATTTCTCTTTAATTCTTTTTTATCTTTCTTTGTCTTCTGTAATTCTTTGTCTCCTGCAAATTTCTTGTCTCTCGCAATTTTTGTCTTTCGTAGATTTGGTCTTTCGCAAGTTTTTTCTTAATTTTTTTGTGTGTACCGACTTCAATTGCGCTTCCTTTTATACTCCATCATTCAATAACACTTACTGATGTCGAATAGAATTTCTGATTTCTTTTAACGCTAATTCCTTTTGGGCCTCCATAATCACTGACATCTGTCCAGATAACTAATTTTTTGGAGATGCCCTTTCCCGGATTTTCAAAAAATATTTCTTCCTTTATCTTGAAAGGGCTTTCGAGATAATTTGCAAATTTTGCTTTTGTTTTTGTTTTCCAAAATTTGCACTTGTTAATTATAAATGACCTTCTTTGATTTAATTGTCTGTTTTTATTGATTTTCTCTTATTCCTTTCTCGTTGTTCAACATTTCTTTTTCATTCTATTTTTATTAAGCTCCAGAACCACATCTTACTCACTTCTCATTGTTTCCATTTATTATTTTTATCAAACATATAACTAAAAATCGATTGGAATGCCTTCTTTCTCTCTAATGTTGGCAAATTGAGAATTTTTTCATAATTAAATGGGATGTCTTCTACGATTTTCTCGGTACGGTTTACCATGAATTTTATGTTTTTAATTATATCATCTTCTTCTCTATTATTAGAAACCAGCTCATTCAACAAAGTTATAAAAAATTTAGTTTCTGGCATTTTATAAAAATATTTGAAAGTGTAAGCTTATTTATACTATATTGGACCAATCAGAATCATGCATGAACATTAAGAAGTTGCAATATTAAGAAAATATGTAAAAATATATAATGGAAATGACAATGATGATTTGTTGCCACTGTTAACTGGGTGTTGAACTTCTTTCAATGTTTTGCCACTGTCAACACTAACTTCTTTCATTATACGATTGAACTGATCAGTTGTTTTATTAGAATAAAATTTTATACTATATTGAACTTGATTCATCATTTCTTCATTAATTTTACGATTTTCATTCAATTCTAATATTGATTTTCGTAATTAATTTTTGATAATATCAATGGTCTTATTTAGATATAGAATATCATCATATAATTCGTTTTTAGCTCTTATTAAAGTCTCATGTGAGTTCAAATCGGACTTCTAAATTACTCACTCTTTCGGATAATCTTTTGACTGGAGTTTTCAAATATCTAGGCCTATCTATCATATATAAAATATCCATCAACACGGCCGTATCTGGACATACACATCTTGTTGAATTTTTACCTTGAACGGTTGCAACAATTGAGTTAGCCATATTAAAAACACTAAAACCTAATATTATTATTAAAATTTCTTTAATCATTTTCAAATCTATATAAATTAGTATTTATTGTTTATAGCTAAAGTTTTGTGTGTGTGTTAAACTTCTCATTGGTTTAAATTAGTATAAAAGTAATTGTTATTTCAATTTTTATCATTATAATGAATATATATGACTTTGTTTTTTATTATATATTATTTATAGTATAATAATAAATATAATAATAAATAAAAAATATTAATAGTTAAAACATTACTTATAAAAATAAGTAATAGAATAAAAATAAAAATAAAAAAATATTAATAATTAAAACCCTACTTATAAGTAGTAATTTTAAATTTAAATTTTTAAAAAATTATATGACCTTTTGAATGACCTTGAAAAATTATTATGAGTCATCCAATGACATTGAACGAGTCATGGTATTTGTTTAAACGACCTTGAAAATGTGATGAGTCATCCAACGGCCTTGAGAAAATTTTTGAATGACCTTGGAAATTATTATGAATCATCACATGACGTTGAATGAGTCATGGTCTTTGTTTAAATGACCTTGGAAAAACCGTGATGAGTCATCCAATGACCTTGAATAAGTGACGGTCTTTGTTTAAATTAACTTTAGAAATTACTATGAGTCATCACATGACCTTGAGTGAGTCACGGTCTTTGTTTAAATGACCTTGAATGAGTCATTGACTTTGTCTCAGAAAATTTGTACTTAGAAAAATTTCTTACCGGCAGGGGAGGAGGTATGCTGGATGTGACACATCCCACTACTAAAAGCTAATATTGGAAACAAATATAAACAAAAAGATGAAATAAGAAACCAATGAACACCGATATAACCGTAGTACGTGTTTTGAAAAAAATAGGTTAATATTAAAAAATTATAATATTATTAGCAAAATTATTTTTGGTCTTGCTGTAAAGAATTCCGAAAATCCCTTAGTAAAGATTTATTTAATGCAAAACTTTGGAATTAAATTTGAAATAAACATATGTAATATTTAAACAAATGCTATTTTGAAATTTATGAATTATAATAATCAAAATATAATAAATACAAAAATATAATTAAAAACTTTTCACGAGAACAATTGGAAAATATTTTGATCAAGAAATCAAGATTATTTTCTATTTTAATTACAAAAATTTTGAGTAGTATTGATTAAAAAATAAATTTTATCATTAATTGAATTATTAGTGTGGAAACTTTTAGGAATAGTTAGAATGAATAAAATTTAATTAAAAGCTACATATGAATATTAATTAATTTCTGAATTTTGCAAATTATTGATAAAAATTTGCATTAATTGATATTAATTTAATAATTTCAACTTGGATTTAAATGATAAAATCAAGTTACAAAATGAGTAGCCATTCAAACAAATCAAGTTGTATAAGGAGTAGCAATTCCACCAAATCAAGTTGCATAAGGGGTAGCCATTCCAACAAATCAAGTTGCATAAGGAGTAGCCATTCCAACAAATCAAGTTACAAAAGAAGTAGCTTTTCCAGCAAATCTACTGTCGATGTTAAGGTCCTAAAAACCTTACCTCCAAAATGTTACAGATCTCTGGAATGGAATAGACTAATGCAATATCATAACATGTCACTTGATTTACCCGTAGCAACATATAATTTATCAAAATATAGCATTTTTCCAAGTGATTCAGACAGTTCTGGAGATCATTCACTGGGTTCTTTTAATGCAGCTCAGTTGGAAAGCAAATATCGAAATAGCTTTGCTGTAAATATTGCAATAGACGCCCGACATTTTGACTATAATAATTATAGTGAAGTAAGATGTATTAACGACAGGTTGGTTGAAACCTTAGGTACTAATCAGTTGGCTATAAATAATCCGTCTTTCATTAAATTCGCAACGAAAAGATTTGATGAAAAAGAATATTTGCATAACAAGTCTCACATAAATTATCTGGAAGAAAAAGAGAGATTGCGAACTAAACCACCACCATCTCCTTTTGTTAATCACATTAATAAAATATACAAGACAAAAGATAAAATTATACCGCTAAATCAAAAAGAAGCATTCACGAGTAAATTTAAATCATACAACAGTCCAATCAGTCTATTTAGTTCTGAAAGCAAAATCCATTCCATCTTAGTGGATAATGAAGACGTAGATCTGCTTGATCAAAATGGAAAGAGTGTTGAAGATCTATTCAAAACTGCAGAATATTTTATTAAATCAAAATTAACTACAACGTCTAACTTGAAAAATATAGAAACATCTAAGAAACGATTTCGAAAGGAAAAGTACAGTGAAAATTTTACTATTTAATTGAGCAAAAGACTTTAAATATACATTTAATTATACTAAATATAGTAGCATTTATTCATTACAAGATGCAGAGTCTGGTGATGGTTTCTAAATTTATAATTTTAAACAAAAATATAAAAATAAATTTAACTTAATATTCTATTTTTAACTAATATATATATATATATATATATATATATATATATATCAGGTTGTTCGGAAAGTCATTTCGTATTTTTGGTGAAAATGAAACAGGATCTTTTTAGAGTATATAAACATTTTATTAAATTATATATTCTCCATTTTGGTCCAATACATTTTGGCATCTTTCGGACAGGAAATAGATTCTATGCTCAAAAAACTTCTGATCTTTGATGGAAAAAAATAGATCCAAGTGAAGTTCAAAAAAAGATCCGCTTGTATGTATATATATATATATATATAATTATAAAAATAAAATAGAAAACATAAAAAGTAGATAAAAATTAAAAATTGACTCCGGCTTGTTATGTTGAAGTTTGGTGTTAATCTCGAAAATCAACGAGATTGGGTTGTTTTAAAAACCAACGAGAATAAGAAAACGAATGAAAAAATATAGTTTGAAAGTTAAAAGAAAATTTTTAATTTTATTCAAATAAAGATATTTTAATGAATTCAAGATTTTTGAAAGGAATTAATGATTATGAAGGGTTTATTTAAAAAAATAATACCCCTCAAAAGGTAAAATTGTTTAATAATATCAAGAATCTTGGCCGTTTCTATTCAGCCAAAACTCAAATTGGTAGCAGAGCGTTGTTGCACGCACGCAATCTCAACAATATAAAGAAGATTATCTCGAGTTCAATATGTGAAGTTGAGATTAACATTAGATTTTATTATTTCAAGCTTTAGTTAATTGTTTTTAAAATAAATTTAATTAAATTTAATAAATAACATTTCAAAGCTTTAATTGTAAATTTAGTAAATAATAAGAAATCTTGGATATTCAGATAAAGTTATGATACAGCCCTTATGAGACTGGAAAACTATTATTGTGGAGAAAAGCGTAGCTATCAAAGTTTACTGAACATGGTAAAAATGCTCAAATCTGTTATGAACATCATTATAGTTAGGTTCAAAAATATGGAACGAGAGAGTGAACTTGGAAACGGCTTTTTATATCATGAATTACAAAAGAAACTATCTGAAAATCTGCTGAGACAATGGGTTAATTATCATGGGATGGTTGATGATAAAGAGGATGTTTAAAATCTATATAACAGTGGGTACAATGGAAATCTCAAATACGATAATGCCTTTATATTTTTGAGCGGTAACAATAAAATATTGAATTAAGAAAAAAAACATAAAAGAAAAAAGAAAAAAGAAAATATTTAAAAAATAAATCAAGTTTTATCATCTAAAACTCGAAAAATAAAAAAAATGCGTAAATTAGCGTAAATTATTATACAGAACCTTGAAATTTCAAATATTAATTTTTGCTGAATACTTGGGTAACAACTCAGTAATTTTTATTTATTTATTTAAAATGTTAATGTTCAACATGTTAGTGTTATTACTCATTAAAATTATTTTTATTGTATTTTGTTTTCTTAATTTTCTTAATATTTACGAATTCTAAACCAACCATTTGTTTTTATCACTTCGAATTGTCATTTTTACACAAATTAAATTTCAGGATTCAATTACGTTTACCGATCGAAACTCCATTGCGAAGAGCATAAATATATCACCATTGTTTTTATATAGTTTATAATGCACAAGAACACGAGTCAATAAAATTATTTTTTCTTTTACCCCAGATAATACCCGTGATTAGCAGGAAGTCACGGTGCAGGTGTTTGCTGAAACTGCCCAGTAATCTCTCTTCTCAAATCCTATAGCACAACCCTATAGTGCGTTATAGCTGTGAGCCGTGCATTCAGGCACTGGTAAGTGTTTTGTCTGGACACGACAACTCTCAGCTGGTGTGCATTGACTTATGATTTAAACGTGTACCTGCTATATAAATGACTTCACTTTGAATTTATTGATATTGATTAAATGATTTGTGATGCTGCGAATTGACAATGTTTATTTATGAACTTCCGACAATTATGTGAGATGTGACATGCCAAATAAACGTTTATGACTGAAATTTTGCATCGAGGCTTTTACTTGGATTCGATTAAAATGGTATCATTTATTTATTTTATTTTTCGGCGTACAGCCAAAACATACAGCAAGATAGCAAACTTTATATACGATTCGAGATGTGTAAGTGCGTATATACGCCAATATCTCGTGCCCGTGAAGATTCTGCCGTTCGTAACGCTGGAATCCAAACGTCAAATCATAGAACTAAATAGCGAAAGAGGGTAGCTCGAAAGCGGGTCTTTTGGATCAGCTTTCTTGCACTCAATTTTGATAAAATCAACATAAATTTTTAAGCGACAATCGGCTCAAAATCACCAACACCGAGTAGTCCAGTGGGCACTCATTAAATATAATTTGAACACAACTAGATCATAAGGACAAAGAAAAAGAAAGGGCAGTGGGGAAAATTGCAAAATTCTTGCAACAGTTAAAATGAATAGCCATCGGAAAAAGATTAATCCGAACGATCAAAATCATGAAAAGGAATATTTTAAATAATATGTAAGAACTAAATAAATTATGTTGAGTTGAGACGAAAAATATGGGCGCTAATTTTCTGAATTAATTAAAATACTTATCGAAAATAGCAAAGTAAAAGTGGAGCGCGGCTCAATTGTTTGTATAATATTCTGATAAAACTGTAAAATAAAGGCGGAACGCTGCTAAAAATTTCCGAAATAACAAAAATACTTTATCGAAAACTGTAAAATAAGGATGGAGTACGGCTAAATTTTTATATAAGTAAAATATTTTCACAAAGCTGAGGAATAAGGACAAATCCCTACTAAAAATTTAATAATAACAATGATAATAGTAATGATAATGGTAATTATAATAATAATAATAATAATAATAATAATAATAATAATAATAATAATAATAATAATAATAATAATAATAATAATAA
The DNA here is from genome assembly GCA_022537955.1 of Schmidtea mediterranea. NCBI lineage: Eukaryota > Metazoa > Platyhelminthes > Tricladida > Dugesiidae > Schmidtea > Schmidtea mediterranea. Next base: position 87,192,893 of record CM039680.1, read on the forward strand.
TAATAATAATAATAATAATAATAATAATAATAATAAATATAATGGTAATGGTATTAATAAAAATAATAATAATAGTAACAGTAGTGATAATGGATTAGAATAATACATGTAATAGTAACGATTATAATAATAGTAACAATAATAGTGGACATAGTAGTTATAATAGGGATAAAGGAAAGAGAGATACTGTGAGGGCATTTAACATAACAAAGGGTGTACAGGCCATGGTAAAAATCGATAATACGAACAGCGAGAAGAAGGACTATGGAAATAGACATTACAATGAATGATATAGCGGTATAGATTAACATACGAAAGAAATAAGAGAAGAATGGGACCTAAAAAATTGAAATCGAGCACAGGTCTTCTATCGGCAGCTCGTTGGACCCATGGATCGTTCGGTTAATTATAGCATTAGTAATAGCGCTCACTTTTTGCGGACGATCCACTCATTCAAACACAGTTTCAACGTTGCTTAGCAACGGGTGCCGAGTGGTAAGCGAAAAATATTTATATGGGGTTGTCTGGGTAACAACCGTATAGCTTCACAATCTCAGCACCCAGAAACCCACCGTACAAATTTGGGGACTCAACAGGGATTGAAAGTGGTTTTGTTGAAAAAATTGAGCAAAAATGTTAATACAACAATAAGCAAAAGCCAATGGAAAAGAAACATAACCAAAACTTTATTAGAACCCTTTCAGCCGAGATTGATGATTTTCTTTTGCAAGCGAACAAAGAAAAGCAAGAATCCGTTTATCGAATGAAACATGTCTCGACGACATTTTGTCAAACCCCAGAGAGATGATAAGTAAAAATTGGAACTATATTAGAACTATATAAAACGAGAGACTTGTAAACAAAACAGGAAAATAGTTTGGTGAAACAAATGGCTCGGCCACCACATACAAATCTGGGCTCAATAAGATAAGAGAGATTAGCGGAAAACTATCGAAAACGATGGATTTGTTTACAAAACGAAATGAAACAAATGACTCGACCACCGAGTGCAAAGTTGGGAACTCAGCAATGAACAAAGTGAACAATATACAAGATTTCTGTTAGAAACAATAACAAGCAAGAAAACGTCAGGACGACATTGGACAACTAATAATTCGTAAAAACATCAACAGAAAGATTTAAAACGAGTTAGCGGCTAGCAAACGGGAGAAGCAAGACATTTGACAGTAACCGCCGAGACGATATTTCAGACAATTGCAGGAGGAAATAAACAGAAGGAAATAAAACAAAAACTATGAAAAACGACCAACTTATCTACATGGAAAGCAAACTAATGAGTGAAAGAAATACAGAGAGAAAAGATCAGTGCGAAGTAAGAAGCGAAAAACTTTGTTTTATCACTCGAAGCTGAGATTTAACGATTATTGTGCAATGGAAAACCAACGTCCTGGAAAATTAAGAAACTACCAATAATCTCAGGAGCACACTCAACAGAGCATGAATGACGATTCTAGATGGAAACTAAAAATGATCAAAAACAATAAATGTTGGGACAGATTTCACTGAAACGCGGAGAGATAAAAACTAAAAAATATTGACAGAAAATTTGAAAAATGACCGGTTTGTCTACATGGAAAATAGAAACACAAAGTATGAATTTTTAGAAACTGTAGAACATAAATTCACTAAAGAGTAACCAGAATGTGAGTGATATGAGGGACAGGAACACCGTCAAGATTGCCTGCAAAATATGGAAAAAATCAACAGGAGAAAAATAGAAAATTTCACGAAATAAACAATAGTTACTGGCGATCCAAGAAAATTAGATAGTATCGCTATAAATAAATTAAGAAGGATATAAGGTATCTTAGAGGTTCTAATAATATGAAATAAACTTGCAAAAGAGAATAACAAAATCATAACAGATAAAACAATAACAAATAACCTTAGAAAATACATGAGCATAGTTGATCAAAAATGGAGGTATAAGGCAAAATAGAGAATGTAAAATATGATGAAAATAGGAAGGAACAAAACAGCCGTTTAGAAAGCCCACGAACGACGAGTATTGGAATAAGAGAGAAAACTATTAATACATGTAAATAAAATAAAATATTAAATACATAAAAATTTTAAGGGAAACACTTCAACAGGAAAGTAGAGACAAAAATCAAATTGTCAATAATTATAAAGGAAAAACCAGTAAAACAAGAAACCATAGATAAAAATAAAAATAATGGGTATGTTGTATAAATCAATTGAAATCAACATTTAAATATTATGCAAAAACTGTAGAGCTACGAATAAAAATATAAAAATAAATAAATAAAATTAAAATAAGAAAAATGGAAAAAGGTGGAAATCACGAGGGTTAAAGCGATTAGAAATGGGAAACCACAAAAATGTGGTCGTGTAAATATTGTGTAAATAAATTCCAGAACCATATAAATAACAATTAGATAAGAATAGCGGTAAGAGTTCGTGATAAATTGGAAAAACAGAAAGTCAGTTAAAATAATTTTAAAAGTAATAAACGATTAATTAAAAGTAATTAAATTAAAGATCAAAATTATTAGAGGAAATTCATAAAAAGGTTGCAACGATTTCGTGCCCCTACTCCTACGAATTGTGTATTGTAATAAAGTTAATGAGAAACTGTAGCAGAATTAATGATCGACCGGTTGTGTGAATTTTAAATAATGTGAGACTAAGTGAAGCTAAATTCAGTACTAAATGAGAAAGAGATAATCGATCAAGTTGGAGAAATTAATGAAAAGATAATCAAGATGATGAAGAAACTTAGGCGTGGATAAAAGGAAATGTTCTGGTGTAAATGAAATGAATAGTTAACAATGTGCGTAGATGAATAGAATGATGATGCTTGTTATAAATGAAAACAAAGGATTTGGAGTAACAACTGATAAATTGCTAAAATAATAGTCAGCAACCAGAGGAAAATGATGATTGTAAACGATTATGATAAGTTGAGATAAATAATAATAACAAATGAGATAACAATAGCAACCGAAAAGTGTAAAACATACGGAAAAAGCCGAAAACTTCATGAAAGCCTTTAAATAAATTCTGAGTGGACAAGCAAAACACAACTTAAACAGCGAAAGGTGAAAAATCACAGATAAGGTACGGTAAAAGTTTCGATGCATTTCATTTCTTAGAGTATTTTGTAATGATATTTATATTATACTATATTGGAATAATATTGGAAAGTGAGCTATCATAACGATAGTACGCTTATCCAGATGGGGAACCCTGATCAAATGTTGGGGAGTTTCTGGTGAGAGATTGATCACCTCTCTGGGGAACAAACCAACGCGATTACTACAATTTTTGAATTGGGAAAGTGAGGGGGAAACCAAAAATAAAAATGGAAACATGCGCATTATTAAGGAGCAGAAGGTGAGGAAGCCAAAAATCTCGCAAAGGTACCTATAGGAATAATTTTTCCCTAGCTGGTGGCGAGGCACCAGAGGACAGCGGTGAACTGTCGTGTTCAGGATGTTATCAGCCAAGGGACTGATAGCGCTGGGCCGCTCGATACACAACCCGGATACCCACACCGAGTATTGAGGACACCAACCGGTAGGTGAGATGTGAACTAACCGGTAAATGGTTCATACTCAAGAGGTCCTACTAAAGATCAGATCGGGCAGCCAAGCAGAGCTATAAATCTGACTCGAAACGGACTAGTGGTAGAAGGGAACTTTAACCACTACAGCGCCAAAACTTTCCTTTTCTTTTCACTATTCGGGAGATCAAGTAAAATGCCTTTGGAACTTGATTAAACATCTAGGCACTTCCATACTTTTATATTCTTCGCAGTACATAACCCGGATCCCACACCGAGTACTGAAGGAATGTTTTTTTTATTGCACGTAGCCCAGCAAGAAGTTCGGTACAAAAAAAGGATACCCACACCGAGTATCGAACATCCAAACGGCGGTGAGATAAGCGTAATCGGAAAAATGCGCTATCAAAAGACGACCAAGAATTTAAGTCAGTGTGAGGCCTCCAGTTTGTCAGATTAGACAAGTTACCCAACAGGTCACTGATGCAATCAATTAGGAGAGACGCAGATAATAAAAGACCACAGAGCGCCAACGGAGAAGAGATAATAGAGTTTAATAAAAAGGCCCACAGAGCGCCAGCAGAGAGAAAGACGATAAATTTATAAAGGCTCATAGAGCGCTAGCAGAAAGAATATAAGGAGAATTAAATAAAAGGCCTATAGAGCGCCAGCGGATAAAGTTTAGGAACTTAGTACCAAATTACTGAACTGATTTAAGGTCCCCAAACAGGAGATTTTCTGCAAAGATCCCAAAGCTCAATCATTAGGAAGCTGTAAATACTCAGAGTTTTTTCAGAAGGCCATCGCGGATCTTGAACAAATGCAAGATGATACTACACCTGACAAGAACATTCTGGACCAATGCTTTTTGATGTCTTACCAACACAGACACAACAAATTCTGGCTTTATCTTATCCAGAAGATATCTATAAAATCGCGAAAATGGCCGACATAATTCACGAAATTGTTCTTTTAGGAAGCAGTACAGTCCAATCAGTAAATAGTCTCCGGGTTGTAAGTCCACCAATCCTTTTAAACACAGAAGACGATCTCCTTCGAGCAATTCATGACTTGGCAGAATATATCGTGCACCTTAAAGATCATAGTTCACCCTCACCGAACTTTAACACTGACAAATCAGCATTCCACAGACGTTCAAAGTCTCCAGCCTCTTCCAATATCTGCTTCTATCATTCAAAATGTCATGAAAGCAAACTGTTATAACATTGGCTGCAGCTGGCAAAATAAACCTGCTACTATTAAAATTATTGACAAGTGTATCTACCACGCAGGGTTCGGGCATAAGGCCAGCAAATGTATAGTAGGTTGTAAATTATACAGTTCCTAATTTCCAGCAAATAAACAAAAAAACTAGTAGTACCATCAATTTTCACGGCTGAATTCGATGGCAAACTTCCTCCAGCACTTGATTTATTTTTAGTCACGCCAAATCCTCGTCTTTCAGTGTCGCTCTTAACTTTTCAAACACGCTTGCTTTTCTCGTTGACACCGGATCCAGTCTTTTTATTTTGCCATTGCAGAACGAACCTCTTTGTGATGATTCCATTTTATCCTGAAAGCCGCAAATAGAAGCATTGTCAAAACATATGGCTCTTTTTCAGCCAATTTCAGATTGTCATCTTTAAATCGTTCTGTTGTGTAAAAGTTTTGTGTCACTTACATTATCCATACAATTATCGGTGGTTAATTTCAAATTAAAGTTAATTTTTTTTAGTTTTATTAAATAATTAAATTATAAGAAAAATAAAGTTGTTTATCTGGATCAAATGTGGTGGTGGTTTTTATGTAGATTTTAAGTTTGGATTAATGTAATTTATTGTAATAAAAGATTTTCAAGCTAATTAATTTTGAATATTTGATGTCAACAAATTTGAATCAATCTGGTGAATACCTAAAGTTAAATGTAGGTGATTTCTTATTCTACACTACCATCGGAACTTTAGAAAATGAGTCAGACAGTATGTTTAGTGGCCGAATGAAGTTAAAAAAAGATACAGAAGGCTGGGTTTTAATTGACAGATGCAGAAACCATTTTAATCTTATTTTAAATTTTTTGAGAGATGGTGAAATTCCATTATTCGATAATAGTAACGAGCTATCTAAATTATTAGTGGAGGCAAAATTTTATTGTTTGGAAAACCTGGTCAAATCTATTGAAGCTAAAATCGGCCGTTTACATTGGGAGGAGGAAGATTTAACTAATACTCAAGCAACAATCATTATTGTGAAAGATAATCCAGATGACATGAAGATGGCGGACTCCAATGAGAATGGAGTTATTTTCTGTGAATGTTGCAGGAAGCACCATTCCGCAACAGTCTGCAGAGGTTACATGGAAATTAATACTTGGGTCAGATTTTTTGAGCTCTCATGATTTGTTAGTTGATTGTCGTTCACGCCTTTTGCAAACGTGTTCTAATGCAAATCTCGCTTTACTCACTGGCACAGCCGTCACTATCTTAGAGAAATATAAAAACAAACCTACAACTTAACTCTTTGGCATCTTATTACCATTTCATTGAAATTACCACTACTCTTCCTGTCCGTTGTAAAGTGCGCCCTCTTTCTAATCGAAAACTCGATTTTGTCCTCGCCAATTCTCTAAATTAATAAACAAGGGAATCATTAGAAGATCAAAATCACTTTGGTCTTCACTACAACATCTTGTTCCTAAAAATATGGCATTTTTTACCATGTGGCGATTACTTTCGATTGAATATAATCACAATACATGATACTTATACCATACCTTAAGTCAACGATATTCTTTACAGCTTTACAAACGCTTTAATATTGTCTACGAATAGATTCCGTCAAGGCATACCACCAAGTACTCTTCAGAGAATCAGACATTGAAAAGACGGCAGTGTTAAGCCCTATCGGTCTTTTCGAATATACGCACATCCCATTTAAATTTAGGAACTCTGCGCAAACCTTTCAAAAGTACATTGATCAGATTTTAATGGACCTCCCATTTGCTATTCCTTACATTGACGATATCCTTATCGGTTCCATAGACATGGAAACACATAAACATGGCTTAGACGCATTTCTCATATCACTAGACGAGCAAAATCTACAAATCAACAGTGATAAATCCTCATTTTTTAAAGATGAAGTAAAATTCTTAGGTCATATTATTTCTCGCAACGGAGTTCATGCACCTTCAGACAGACTTAACAACAATCGCAATTTCCCTATTCGTAAGACAGTAACTCAACTCAGAAGTTTTTTGGAAACAGTAAACTACTGTCATCGATTTATTCCAAAATTTCTTAAATTGTTTCAGTACTTTCTGATCTTTGTTCAAAGCCAAAGAAACTTTTAGTTGTTTGGTACGAAGCTTTGCAGGACGCATTTAAAAAAGTTAAAGCATCTTAAGTTAATATCCAAACATTGCATTATCCTAACAAAGATCTGGCATTACGGTTAACAACTGATGCTTCGAATGTAGCCATTGGTGCCGTGTTAAGCCAAATTAACGGTTTCAAAGCAGAATCAACAGAGTTTTTTTTCAAAAACACTTTCATCTGCCCAAAAGAGGTATTCATCATTTGATCACGAACTACTTACTATTTATCAATCCATCAAACATTTAAACATCTTTTGGAAAGTCATTCTTTTGACGTGCATACAGACCATAAGCCGTTGTTGTACCTGTATACTATAAAAACCCCTTCACTTTGTGGATACATGTGTTGGGCCGAGACACGATTTTGTTTTTATGAATCGGTAACAGCCCGCAAATACAACACGTAGATTTAAAATCAGACCCATAAAACATCAATTAACCATGCTAAAATACGAGAAAGAAACAATAAAAATATAAAATTGAAAAAACACAAAAGTAAATTAAAGTAATAACAAAGTGCAACAAGACCCGCACGAAATAAACATAGAAATAACAGGAGAACATGAAAATTTGACCGAAATTTGACAATTTACCAAAAAGCGAAAAGTCCACGAAAGTGGAACTAAGATTAAATAATTTGAATTGGAAACAATTCAATTAAAAGTTTAAAAATAAAATTGTCAAATTAAATCACGAAAATAATAAATTTAAGATTAGAATATACCAGAAAATCACAAGGTCAAATTTTGTTTTACCACATCAAATTTACCACGCAAGGTTAGGGTCGTACAATAGGTATATATACCGATTCATTTTCTCAAAATTTAACTCGTCTTAACCAGTCTTAATCGATTGTAACCAGTTGAAACAGTCTTGAACCAGAACAATTTATACGATTTTTAATGTGAGTAGAGGAATGTTCGAAGACTTTCTTCTCGTCGCGTTCAGACAACCTCATATGAGCTCTGTTTGGGCGTCGGCGTGGGGAAATATTTGTAATGAGATTTCGAGAATGCTATATGTATATGCTTATTCAAAATAAAATTTGTAAAACTGAATAATTATGTCGAAATGTTTCCGGCCCACAGCTGACACAACACTGCAAGATAGTAAAATCCACACACCCCAATCGAATTGTTTAAGTGCGGTGTAAGTCCGCCAATAATTCGTGCCCGTGAAGGCTACGGCGTGAGAACGCAGGAGCTGAAACGTAAATATTAATTCGTATATGGAAAATGGGTTGAAGAGGGAATAGTCTTTTGGCTTGTCCATTATCACTCATTTCCTGAAAATTCGACCTAAATTCTAATAAAAAACAAATCGTCTCAAAATCAAAACACCGAGTAGTCCAGTGAGCACTCATAAACTCATAACATCAATACAAAGTTACCTAGGATAAATTAAGGGAAGATGACGGGGAAATTAGCGTTAAAAAATCGTTGGTATGTCCATAACTTGTATTAATGAAAGACTAAAATAAGTGATTTAAATTTTAAACTCAGATTTTAATTTGAACGCATACTATATTAATACGATAAAAATCCACAGTGTTATAATCTCGCAACTAAAGTGGTAAATTGGCAATAACCTCAAAGGTTACGATCACCATCTGACCAATAATTAAAGGGGAAAATTTAAATCCTCAGTCTCGACCCCAATATTAAATAATCGTGCAAATTTGGCAACGAGATTCAGCGTCACATCGGTAAAAATCCTTATAAAACTAGAGGGTCGACAGGCCAGTCATGTGTAGTTATGAAAGTTGTTACTTGGAAATAAAATATTAAATTAACAGTAACTGGATAAATATGACGATTAAACCAAAGAAATTTTATTGAGAAAATTGAATGACCTTAAAAGGTTTACCGACGAATATATTGATAAAAACACAAGCTTCCAATTAAGAACTAAGTTACCTTGTGAACGCCATCCCGACATAACTGACAGTAAATATGAATGAGACAAACCAAACACAAGATAAAACTCATACAACAACAGGTTGGATATAATAAGGAAAATCATACAGCAGACGAAATATCACAATAAATAATATTCCAAAGATTTGTCCTTGTATTAGGCGTTGACGATACACCGGAGTTACGACAGAGGAGATTCATGGGAAATAGGCACAGCGATCCCTTTAAATTGAAATCGAAGGAGAAATCAGCCAAACGTAGAACTAAAATTTGATAGATCTCCCGATAAATATAATAACAACTAGAACATACAGACTAGTCCACGAAATAACTTGTACCAGATCCCATCAACAGTTCACATGTAGGATCTCATATCATGAATAAGATTGTCACAGCAAACTAGATTATTTAGTTATCATTAAAGAGAAATCAACCGAAAATTACTCACAGGGAATTTTGGAAAGTTTGGCCAGTACTGAATTTATTAAAATTTGTTAGGATAAAATCCGACAAATACAACTCGGCCGATGGAGAATCGACCTGACATTTCGCTAAAATGTCAATCGATAAAAAATTAAATTATAACTAGCAAACAAAGTTTTAACCATCTATTCGGTTATAGAGACGTAACGGCACATCTCCTTAATAGCAACTGTGTCCAACCACGTCTGGCACACCACTGCCTGACGAGAACTTACACACCAGCATGGGTATAATTAGTGTGTCCACGGAGAGAATTATTGAGTACTATTGAAATGTCTAGAAATCCTAACAATTAAGAAATGGTAAGCTTAGCAATTATAATCATGCTATTTCACTCGCCCGTCCTAGATTGTTACCCAAACCATGGACCAAATGTAATTATAAATCGTTACTATTGCATTAAGGGGAATCTGCCAAAACTAACAAGATAAACCACAATTATTGTGTCGTAATTATCGATTGAATGGAATAAAGTTCAATTTTTCTCTGATAAAAGATGACACCGGATACTCTCCTCACGAAAAAATAAATAGTGTCACCCGAGCTGTTAATGAAATAGGCCACCTAAATTCGCAAATCTTGACTCCCACAAATAAAACGCAAACTATGCCAACAAATCTCCAATAGTCCTCGCTAAATGCAATTAACTCCTATCCGGCGAATATTTGTTTTGCGATTTTCCAAAACGAGCCAAATGGAGGGCTTTAAAAGCCACCGCAACCCAGACGTAAAGGTAAAAATGATGAAAATTAAAGCCCATCATTGAGATGGAGTAGAGCGAGTCTAAATAACTATCAGGGGGCTCTGGCCAACTTGATTAGTGTAGAAAGTTAAAGTTCCCCATTCGCAGCCAACCTTATCCGCAACCAGTTCATGCCCAAACGGGTACAAACCATCAACGATCGTGGAGTTGATCAGTGAATTGAAATACATTATTAGCTGGAAAAGAATCAACCCTATTAGTCTCTCGTGTTAACCATACGACGAAACCCAACCCAACTTCGACGCAAATCAATGCTAAAGATAAAAATCACAAACCGCGCCGATTAGGATGGAGACCTTCCAAACAATCCTTCGCCCTTCAGGTCAAGCCTTACAGCGGAAGCTCGACAAAGTCCGTACGGCCAACAAGGATCTGCAACGACAGCTCATCCAACTAACTAAAGAAATACAACAAATCAAGGCGACCTGGATCGAAACAGGAAAGGCAAAAGCAATTTACCAGAAAATGACCGCGGCACAACGAGGGTGGGCTGAGGAGAAGCAGCTCACCCAGTAGCAGAAAGTTCAGATATGCGGCCTTGAGGTAGCGTTATCGGCGTCCTAAGAGGGTAACGCGGTAACCTATCCTCTGGTATTTGCGCCAGCTTAAGTGGCCTACCGAGAAGCGACTGGCGTCACCAAGCCCACGAGTAAACCGATCAAACATCGCCCGGGAAAGTAGAGCGAGCCAAACGTCGTGCCGCAAAAACGAAAGACTAACAAGCATAAAATTGGTTTTAATAAATGTTTTGCCTAGATCAGGGCTTCTTAAACCATGGGTCGCGACCCCATTTGGGGTCGCGTAGCAAAATTCTTGGGTCGCGAGAGATAAAAATACAATTTAACAGAAAATGTTTTTTAACTTGTAAAATTATTGTTATGGTGGGTTACAGGGTTTCGTTATTTGTTTAAATCGTCTTATTGTTGCCCCAGTAACGCCATACAAAAGTTTTCTAGCTACCACTCGGCACCCGTTGCTAGGCGACGTTGGAAATGTGTTCGAGTGTGTGGATTGTCCGCAAAAAGTGAGCACTATTACTAATACTGTAATTGCTCGGACAACCCTCGGGTTCAACGAGCTGTCGATGGAAGACCTATGCTCGCTTTACTCTGTCCCTTGTGTAAGAAAGTTCACAATTTATGTCGACCGGTAGCGATAGAACGATGGTTCGATGACACGGGGTGAGTACTCGTGATGATAGTCTCATATAAATCATATCTTGTAACCTGTTACTTGGGATTTGTTTAACAATGAATACAGACTTATTTATTCAAACAAGAAATGAAAGAAAATATACACAATATCAGTAAGTTAATACAATTGGCTTGGTAGACGTGCGGCTCTGCGTCGGGCACGCTCCTTGCGTCCCCGCCGGCGACTACTTGATGGTGCGGTTGATGGATTGGCTGTCTGGGTGACCTTACTGAGGGGATCCTGGTATGCCAACTGAGAAGGGGCGAAGATAAGCGGATAAGTTACTGCTTCCCCTTCCCGACTGGCTGCCAAGGTGACTTCTAAGCCCCTGATTTGTGTTCGGAGACTCTGGTTGAGTTGTCGTTCCTCCGATCAACCCTTGTGAGCGGCAGAGAGCCTGAGATAGAGAGCCTTCGTCTTCTTCGGATCCGACCAGGTTGACTTAATCTGCTGAGCTTCTCGGGTTATTTGCACGATCTGGTCGAGAAGGTTCGCGTTTGCACGTCTAGCATGGTCTAGTTCGGTTTGCAATAGTTGAGTGGATGTCATTGCTACAATAGAAATCTTTTAATTTCTTTATAAATCAAAATTCTGTTTACTATAAAACATAAGTTACTAGAATGAATTTGCATACAAAGAAAAATAAAATGAACAACATTTTCAAATTTTAAATTTTAATAAAACTAATGATACAAGTTATTGTCTATGCTCCCGTTGTCCGAGGAGTCAGGGTTCCGCGAAAAATTTCCTGACTCCTTCCTCCGGGGAGTAGCCTGGGATGACAGCCACTGGTCGCCTGGTATTGCGGACCGGTCGGGTCGGATACGTGTCGGCGATGCGCCCGACGGAGATGTCCTCTTCGACATTGGCTAGGTACATCCTGGCCTTGACTACGTTCAGGTCGACCTGCCCTTGTATCTTTTCCCAATGGGCGAGAAGGTTCCGTGCGTAGTCTCGGATCTCCACAGCGGGGTATTGCTGGTTAACCCTCTCGTTCGCCCAACGGGGATCGTTCTCCATACCTAACATCTGCAAGGCGGTCAGATGTGGTCTCTTGGTTGGAGGCTGCTCGGGGATTGTTGTCGGTCGGGTTCGCTTCCAAGCCCGACGCCATTCTTCGGCCACATGGGCGGGAATCCATTCGAGAGGCATTGGTTCTTCTAAATTATCATTGTAGTTTAGCAATTAGGCATAACGTATTTTCAAAATAACTTATATTAATCGTCACTTGGCGCATTAACGTCAAAATAATGTTTGTCGTCGAATAATTATTGTGGATGAACAATTTACACTACTCTTATGGTGTAATGAAGGGTTGAAAACAAATATCGATTTATTTATGTCTCGCATGAATGTTCCTAAGGCTATCCAAGTCGTCTGTGGTAATTTAATAACTGGCAAATCAGGGTTCACGAGGAAACAAAAGTTTAGTTATCAATCTAAGGTTTAGGTAGGAGAGACATTGATTGCTTTAAAAATTTATACTATGAACACTAAATCCACTTAATATTTATGTAATGAAAATAATTCCTTATTTAAAATTTGATGAGAGGAAGTACATATTGAAATTCGTGAAACCCGGAATAATTATTACTGGTTATTCAGAAAATTATCGCAATCGCGGATCGAAATCTTTACTAAAATAACAATAAAATTTTACACTATGATAATTAGCAACCTTTAATCTACGCGGTGTCTACAAATTTTGGCTTATAGCGCAAAAAAAATGATGACAATTCTTGATGAAATAACATAATCTTTGGTTTCAATATTCCTAAATATTCCTGATTAGCTATTTTGAAGATTCGTGGGGAGCAAAATTAACCATTAGTTTAACGTTTGTGGAATCAGGTACCTGAATTCGATGATATAGGAATACTATCGATTGCATTTTTTAAGTAATTAATTTTAATTTATAAACGAATTTATGGAAAAAAAACTATAATGGCCATTCCCCTTTTATCAAAGATTTATAAATTAGAAAAAATAAATAATTTAAATGAAATTTTACAAACTACCTTGGATTGGCGAGCTTGATTCCCCTGGTATTTTCCCTTCTATTGTTCGATTCATATTCCAACGATGATAATAATTTAGAAATCAATAATTGTCTAGATAGAAATCCAACCATATAAATTAAGATAAGTGCGTGTGCTTCCGCTGTTATATAGCACCTTCGTGGGTGAAAATTGTTTATGGTAAACCAATCTCGAAGATCAGAATAATTCATGATTTCCGGTTGGACATAACCTTTATCGATTTTTCAGGTTGGTTTTAATTTTGATTTGTTGGTAACTAATATTTTCATTTTATTAGTATGCTACCCAACTTTACGTATTTTTCCTACGTGTATGGAATGAGCGGGGCGATGAGAAACTCAGGTAGGTTTACTCTCTTTGTTTGTACCACACCAGTTTATTTTAGGGAATTATGCGGTTTGGTCAGATTTGGTGCATTATGGATTTATTTTTTAATTCGGGGCTTATCAATCTGAACACTATTCTGAATGTGCGATTCGATCGGGGTTCGTATCTATGCTATGGAATTTGTTATCAATTTTAGTTTTCGAGCAGGTTGGTGTTTTAATTACTTTACATGATTTTTACCGAAATGTTAGGGATGCTCTGAAGCTCTGCCAATGATTTTTGGGGAATACAATTTTGCTCGATGGATTTTCGTGATTTAAGGCATCGTATTTTATTACATTTATACTATTGGATTTCAGCAAGGGGTTCAATTATTAATCGGGCTGTTTGCTGAAAAATATATTTAAAATGCACTTGCTATACTTGGGGAGTGTATTCTAATCTGAAGTTTGTTCAAATTCGCTATCGTAGATTTAGGGCAAATCAGTGGTAAGCCTACTATTATGTATTTAATCAATTTATGTAAAATTTTGTAATGTCAATATAAGTTTATGGTCTTTCTCTTTAATTTTTCCTCGATTTTAAATTTATAGGGCAATAGTCGCGCCGAATCTCGAATTTAGGATTAATTTCTGTATTTTATCCGTAGTTTATATAATAATGATTAACACAAAAACATCATGGGCAAGTTAAATTTGTTAAGTTAATTCGATTCATATCAACGATTTCATTTATTTACCCCGTAACCTTTCCCTTTAATTGGCCTTAGACGCATTTTTATGTTTACATTATAGTTAATGAGTGCCCAATGGACTACTCGGTGTGATGATTTTGAGCCGTGTGTAAAATATTTTAGGTCGAATTTACAGAAAGCGAGAAGCGAGGAAGTAGCCAAAAGACTTCTTCCTTATTTCTCGTTTCTTCTATACGGGATAATATTGACGTTCCAACCCCTGCGTTCCGCACGCTGGGTCTTCACGGGCACAGATCATTGGCGATATTCCACGCGCTTACACGAGTCTGAATTGTATATTGATTTTACTAACTTGCGATATGTTTTGGCTGTGGGCCGGAAAAATTTTGACATATTAATTAATTTTATGAAAATCAAATTTTTTAACATCATAAATATTTATTGATATATATTAAAAGCAAAATACAAAATTACTTGACCAAAATTAATTCATAAAAGCATAAAAAATGCATCTCCCCCCACGTCGACATCCAAGCAGAGCTCTAAAGAGGTTGCGAGAATGTGACATGGAGAGAGAGTTTCCAAATAAAACTACTGCTCACCTAAAAAAATAAAAAAAAATTGAAAATTTTAAAACAAAATAGTTTTTGGTTCAAAATGGTTAAATTTTATGTGAAAATGCATCGGTATTTATACCTATTTTCTGTCCCTAACCTCGCGTGTTAATTTTGATGTAGTAAAACAAAATTCGACATTGTTATTTTCTAGTGTATTCTATTCTTTATTTTTATTATTTTTTAATTTATTTTAATAATTTTTTATTTAGAATTTTTATTGAATTATTTCTAATTCAAATTCTTTGATTTAAATTTCATTTTCATGAACTTTTATTAATTTATCAACTTTTGTCGAATTTGTTGGGTTTTCATGTTATGTTTGTGTTTGTATCGTGCGGATCTTGTTGCATTTTGTTTTTATTTTGATTTATTTTTATGTTTATTATTTTATATGTAACTCTCTTTTTTCTCATATTTGGTAGGGTTTAATTGATGTTTTAATAGGTTTATTTTAAATTTGCTTGTTATGTTTGCATGTTGTGTTACCGATCCATTTAAACATTTTCCAAGGCCGTATGTGTTCTGGCCCAACAGTTATAAAGATAAAATAACAATTATCGTAGATAAATATATCATAAAATCTTCTAGTTCGGAAAGATTGTTTGTACCTGCATTTCTATTAAGAGTATTGTAATAACTTGAATAACATTTATTATGAATTAGAATTAGAAGATGTTATAGGAATTTAAAAAAAATATAAATTTATTTTTCTTTTATGGGGTCGTCAAGAAACTCGCAATCATAAATGGGGTCGTGAATTACAAAATTTTAAGAAGCTCTGGCCTAGATTGATCTTTCGAATTAAATTTAATAAGTGCAGAGTTTAATTAAATTAAATCATGAGTAGTTTTCTGAGAGAGATTCCCAATGAACGTAAAACTAACCATGTGAGTAAGGGACCAAAAATTAAGAAAGCGCCCATGAACCTTCCAACGGTAGTGCGTTGAACCCATTCTGAGGTCTGGCCAGAGTAGTTCCTTCGTGGCACTCACCTTTGGCGATCTCAAAACCAATGGTTACACCACCAACGTTGCTAGCAACGGGTAACCATTTGGGGTAAAGAAAAGGTTATAAATGGGGCCAAGGTCACTCTAACCATAAACCCCACACATGTACCACAAAGAAATCCTGTTACCTGTTGTTGGATAAAGTTATAACTTGTGCCACCTAGCTTCTCTGATAATTCGTTGATAAATAACTGACATGACTCCTTTGTTCCACATTTTCTTCCTCTGGGTTTGTATCCAGACCTTTGGTAGCGTCAAACGATGATTTTCTCGTGTGATTTCAAGAATTCTACCTACATCATACAAATCACAACCATTTGTACATAGTTTCAATTATTTTTCTTATAGTGGAATTAGCTATTCTTTAATAACTTTTATAAGTTTACTAAATTTTAAATATAATACATATTTCGATGATCTGTATGAGCTAGTTAACTCTGTTGAAGCATCAAAATGTCTTCAAAATTTATTCATGATTTGCATTTTTGGGCGACTTTATGTCAAGGGCGTAATTTATTGCCTAATTGTTAGTATTTTTCACTGTCAAAATTTCGTGAACCGTGATTGCCTGCAGGTATTCATTTTTCAATTCTTCTTTAGGTTAAGGTTCTATCTAATGTCCCAAATTTTATCGAATATCAATTTTTAACTAGAACACGCACACATTTAAGTTATGTTAATTTTTTGATTTATTATTTAAGGTGCAATATAATATCCGTTTAGGTTCAATTTAATATCCCTTGGTATATAAGCTTATTGATTTTTTCCTTATATTGTGCAGTTGTTATTCGGTTGAAACAGGTGTAAATGACTTCAAATATTACCATCAATTATTATATCAATTTTGAAATATATAAATATTAACTTAAAGCCTCGAACGAATATGGCATCTAAAATAGAATTGTCTCCACAAAACTATCGTTGCCTGGAATGGAATTTTCCTTCTGCATTATCAAAACTCTCCATTATTTCGCCTTTAATGACCGAGGACTCCTCCATATATGTAACGAAAAATAAATCCATGAAACAAAACCGCTCCGGTTATTTATATGATCAAAGAGAAAAAGAGGATTTTTATCGTCGATATTATTCAATATCATTTAATATAAATCCAAATAATTATCCTTTAGACTGCGTTGAAGGTGCCAGAAAAATCCAAAATAACCTTTTACACAATTTGGGTTCAGATGACGTTCAGTTAAATGACCCAGAATATTTTGAAGACAGTTTTCGACGATTTCAATTTTTAAAAAATTATTATGATGATCTTAAAGTGAAAAACAGAGAGAGAAATGAAATAAAACGATCTGTGAAATGTATGAATATCGTGGATGAAGAACCGCCGCATGTGAGAAAGTTGAAACTTACCTCTAAAAGCTCCAAGAATTCTTCTCTTGAATGTGATCGTGATGAAATTGAAAAGGAAAACGAATCAGACGAATGCAAATCATTCAATCCAGATAGCATTGAGCCAGTCAGTGATGATAGCTTTAGCATGTCTTTTGAACAGTTATACCAATGGGCTAGAGCTTTAATAAGAGCGAATTTGATTGTAAAAGAATATAATGTGAGAGAAATTAAAAATGCGATAAATAGGCCATTTAAAAAGACTCATTTGAATGATTTAAAATCTAAAGACTTGACAATAATTTTATTAAATTCCGATAAAAAAGCAAGTGAACATCCACCCAAACAGCCATCTATTGTGGAACAAGCTTTAAAAAAGTGTCTCTGTATTTAATAACCAAATTTACCTGGATTATTGTATTGAAATAAAGTATTTATATGTACACAAATATATAAAGAATAATTAAAATTTAATACCAAATCACTAATAATTATAATATTTATTAGTCTATTTATTATTATATGCTACTGTTAATTTAAAAGTAATTAATTTTTAAAAATATTAAATGACTAATTATTCATGAAATGAAATATTTTTTTAAAAAAATTGCGAGACAATAAATCCGTTTCAATAATTTTTCGAATTGTGAGATAAGAAATCTGGTAACTATGTCTCAAATGAAAAATGTTTGATGGCTTAAAGATTGAATAAAGGTAAAATAAATTTTTGATTTATATACATTGAACAGTGGCGTAGCTAGGGTCTTCTACGCCCGGGACAAAATACAAAATCTGCGCCCTCTATATAATATTTACAAAATACATTAAACGTAATAACTCATACTTAGTATTTGCATATATTTTGAGTCTATGATGCATACATGCGTTTCAGTATATTTGTTTTTTATGCATATTGCACATTAATCATCATAATAATGGTATTATTCTTTCTTTATATTATCTCTTACAGTGTGACGTTAAGTTTCCCCACATGTCCACGCAATGACAAGTTTTGAGTGACCAAAATTTTTAAACAATTTCGTATTCGATTCAAAACATCTAGCCATCTTGCAACCTCTTTTGTTGTAAGCTTCATTTTGGCGCCCTGTACCTCGGCTCCCGGGAATGTATGTACCCCCTACTCCCCCTAGCTACCCTCTGTTGTTGGGCTATTATTTATTAAGTTCGTAACTTTCAGACTTTTCGTGTCTTTTCTCCTTAAATCAACAAGACAAACCTAACACAGAATTCGTTTATTATTCGTTTTAAAACTCAGAATTACACTGTCTTATTTGCAATCCTAACGCAAAAGACCCAATAGGATAATAATTACAACGGCAATTATTTCTAAATTTTGAAATGATTGCTTCGAAAACAATATGCGGCCTTTGATAATCAATCAGAAGAAGATTACGGCTGATATGATACATAAATTAAACATGATCGGAGTCGAAATTTGAACCTGACTCGAGTTGCATTAGGGTTAAGATAAAAAATTAAAATGTATACAAAAAGGAATTATTATGTTCCAAACACACATAAAATCTGAAAATCATCAATGAGACTCAATTTTAAAATTAAAATACGTGTTGGGCCAGAACACAAACGGCCTTGTAAATGTTTAAATGAATCGGTACCACACATGCAAATATAACAGCAGATTTAAACTCAAACCTATTAAAACACCGACTAACCCTATCAAAATGCGAGAAAGAAAACAATCAAACATAAAATTATAAACACAAAAATAAATTAAAATAATAACAAAGTGCAACAAGATCCGCACGAAATAAATATAAACATAACACAAAAACCCAACAATTTGACCGAAATTTGACAATTTATCAAAAATGCGAAATTTCATGAAAATGAAATAAAAATCAAATAATTTGAATTAGAAATAATTCAATTGATTCAAAAAGAAAAATTGTCAAATAAAATCTCAAAAATATAAAATTAAAGACTAGAATATACCAGAAAATTCTAAGGTCAAATTTTGTTTTACTAAATCAAAAAGAACACGCAAGGTTAGGGTCGTACAATAGGTATATATACCGATTCATTTTAACACAATTTTTAATCAGTTTTTTCATAAACTTGAAAACAGTTTAGAATCGTTGAATCATTTTACGAATCGTTTTTTCAAATCTTGAAACCAATGTATGTGGGAATGTTGTTCAGAACTCTCTCCACGTCGCATCCTCGCAACCTCAATTGAGCTCTGCTTGGATGTCGGCGTGGGGAGAGCGATGTATTTATGATGATATTTATGAAGAATGTATCGGGTATATTATATTTTAATAAAATATTTAACTAGTATCAAAATATTGTTTTGTTGTCGAAATTTTTCCGGCCCACAGCCGAAACACACTTGGTGGGCTACTGGGTTTCATTGTTTGTTTGAATTAGCCCGTGGTTGCCCCAGTAACGCCATACAAAATGTTACTTCAACTACCACTCGGCACCCGTTGCTAGGCAACGTTGGAAATGTGTTCGAGTGGCTGGATTGTCCGCAAAAATTGAGCACTATTACTAATACTGTAATTGCCCGGACAACCCGCGGGTTCAACGAGCTGTCGTTAGAAGACCTATGCTCGCTTTATTTTGTCCCTTGTGTGGAAATTCGAAATTCATGCTGACCAGTAGGAGAAGGACACTATTTTTCCGACGACATAATGAGAGTACTCACGACCTTCCGATGATCATTCCATTTTTAATTATATCAAGAATATACTAATTCTAATTTTGATTTAATCACAATTATAATTTTAAAGAAAAATGCAGTTTAATCTGTCAAGTCATTTATTCAAGATTATTTTTGTCTAATAGCCGTTCGGCTTTGCGGCGGGCACGTTCCTTGCGTCCCGGTCGACGACTGCTGGATGGGACGGTTGGAGAATCTTTGGCCGGTGTAGGGTCGTGGGTCTGAGTCTGGTAGGGTAACTGGGATGGGGCGAAGATGAGCGGGTAAGTTACCGCTTGCCCATCCCGACTTGCTGCCAGGGCGATTTCCAGCCCTCGGATTTGAGTCCGGAGACTTTGCTTTAACTGACGCTCTTCTGCCTAGCCCCTTTGAGCCGCTGTTAGGCGTTGGTAGATTGATTTTAGTCTGGCCGGGTCCACCCAGGTAGATTTCACTTGCTGTACCTCCTTGGTAAGCTGGATGATTTGTCCGTAGAGTGATTGGTTGTTCTGTTGTGCTCGGGATAGTTCCTGTTGCAATAATCGAGTAGGATCCATAGCTAATATAAACGAAACTAAGTATAGAAATTCATGTTAAGGGTATAATCACATCATATTAGTGTTAATTTAAACAAAATTCATGTAGTAAGAAGAAGGATTTTATCGGGTAGAAACAACTAACAACCAGTTTACAAATTTTATTTTTAATGTTGATATAAGGGTAGCAAGAAATCACCAGTTACTAATTTAAGATTGATTAATTTAAGACAAATGGGATTGTCACAACTGTTAAGGAAATTGACTCGCCACCCACTCTTCAGATGTGAAGCCGGAAATTGTCATCGTCGGCCTTTTAGTATTGCGGTTCTGGGCCGCGTTGTTTGGTGGGGTCTGTTGGGGGTGCCAGTACGAGTTGGCGATCCGACCCGCCAGCAAATCTTCTTCTACATTTGCCAAATGCTGGCGAGCTCGGGCCACCTGCAAATTCAGGTCTCGTTGTTGCGACACCAGGTTTTCTAATTGCCG
The DNA here is from genome assembly GCA_022537955.1 of Schmidtea mediterranea. NCBI lineage: Eukaryota > Metazoa > Platyhelminthes > Tricladida > Dugesiidae > Schmidtea > Schmidtea mediterranea. The sequence continues at coordinate 87,213,908 of CM039680.1, forward strand.
CCGGGCCTGCTGATATATTTCTTCCGACGGGCTCCATTGAGTAGACGTGCCCACCCCCAGATTATCCCGGTCGAGGAATTTCGACGGCGGGAAATCCGGACATCGTTCTTGGCGGTATTGGGCACAAGCCCATCTCCAGCGATCTGCGAGGGAAATTGTGGAATTGATAGATAAAATTAAACATTGTTAATAGTGTATCCACTTACGGGAAAACCTCAGCAACGCATTTATTGAGATTATTTAACTTGTAGTCTTGGTAAACAGTATTTGATACGAATTATGATTGCAGATTGATGTTGGACATAATTCCCTTGAAATATATTTCAGGTATTTAGCGTCATAGTGTTTCTTCCTTTATTATTATGGTTTTGGAAAAATGTATTCCATGATTATATATATATATATTATAGATTAGGAAGATGTCACATCATATTGTCTTATCGTAGATACCATTAAGACTCTTATTAATCAGATCTTTTCCTTGAGTATTGCCTCATCAATCCTCTAGAGGTTCGGAATCTCGATTGTGGAAATATTTAACAATATGCAACTCCTCCAATATTAATAGTTTTTATAAACTCGGGATAATATATTAGCAAATTAATTCTAATGCTGATTCACCATATGCATCAGATAATGCATTTGTGAATGAGATCTTGAAATAAATATTTTAATCTACAATTTATGAACCAGATTTGTAAATATTAAGAGACAAATATCAACTATCGCTTTCCTCAATGAGACTCAGGACCTTTAACTACAGGAACTATTATTCCTTCTAACCGTAATCCAACGACATATTGTTAACATTGATATGAAACTGTCCAGGTTGATAACACTATACGCTAGCATCTAAACTATCTTATGAATGGTATCTTATGATTTAAAACAGTTTAATAAAATTAACATTGGTTGTAAAAAGGAAAATTAAAATCATTTAATAAGATTAATAAGAGACATCGCAATTATAATCATTTAATTATCATTAAAGACGATAAGTATAAAATTCAAAATGAGTTACCACTATTTACAGCGACCAATTTTCTCGGTCCTTCTCCCTCCAAGAACGTTCCTGGTTTTATGGTTGTCTCCTCTGAATGTGATGTAAATTCCATTATGCAAAATTTCCTGATCAGATTTATTGATTCGTTTCAGTCAATTCTCCGGATGCTGAAATTATTAAATCATTAATGGTAAACTAATTCTGATTATTTAAGTCGTTGACCCTATTCACAGTTAGAATATACATCCTGTCGAATTTGTCGGTTTCCGATCATTATGGAATGAAATGATCAATGGTCGATTATTGATTTTCGGCGATTGTCGACAACTCGACATTCCGTGATTTGGTACGTTTTCTACTTTATGTATCAGTTTTTTATGTTATCAATTCTTTTTAGATATTGTTAAGTATCTCTGTTTGGTTTGCCGAGAGTGATTCTACAACGGGTTCTGTAAATGGTTGGTATTCTAATTTATGATTTTTAATTTCGCACAAATTTAACGTCGTCATAGGAATTCGGGAGTTACTCCTTATCAACTATGGGAAGAATCATTTTAATGGAATTTTATTGCTTCTCGATGACGTTCTTTACTCTTTAGCGGACGATGGAACAATTATTTTTATTGGAATAAATTTTATTACTTTTCGATGACGTTCAATTGTTTTATTCAATTCTCGTTTTCTTATGAAATGGTTCAGGAAAATGCATTTTCTCGTACTTTGATTTGGATTTAGATTATGGTGCTGAAATCATGGGGTGCAATCATTGGATTTTTCCTTCAATTACTTAAGTAAATTATGGTTTCTCTTTTCTTGCATTCATATTAATTATTAATTAAAGTTTAATTCCATCAATTTAATTCATTTACAAATTTAATTTATCAACGATTCTATTTTTTAATCTATAACAACGATTTCGGATTAGTTCAGTTTTAATCGATGAATTTGTATTAATTTAAATTTTAAGCAACGAATTTATTTTATTTTATCTTTAATCAACAAATTAATTTATTTTTAATCAACGAATTTACATAATTTTATCCTTAATCAACAAATTAATTTATTTTTAATCAAATTACTTTATCTTTAATCGACAAATTAATTTATTTTTAATCAAATTACTTTATCTTTAATCGACAAATTAATTTATTTTTAATCAAATTATTTTATCTTTAATCAACAAATTAATTTATTCCCGTACCCTTGCCCTTTAATAAGCCTTAGGCGCATATTGTGTTTATATTATATTTAATGAGTGCCCACTGGACTACTCGGTGTGATGAATTTGAGCTGTGTGTAAAATAATTTAGGTCGATTTTACAGAAATGAGAAACGAGGAAGCAGCCAAATGACTTCTTCCTTATTTCTCTTTTCTTCTATACGGAGCAATATTGACGTTACGACCCCTGCGTTCCGCACGCTGGGTCTTCACGGGTACATATCATTGGCGATTTTCCACGCGCTTACACGAATCTGTACTGTATATATTTTACTAACTTGCGATGTGTGTTGGCTGTGGGCCGGAAAAATTTCGACAAAATGATTTTATTAAAGATATAAAACAATTTTAAATATTATAAATATTTATTAACATATTAAATAACTAAAATACAAAATTACTTGACCAACAATAATTCACAAAGACATAAAAAATGCATCTCTCCCCACGCCGACATCCAAGCAGAGCTCAACCGAGGTTGCGAGGATGTGACGTGGAGAGAGAGCTCCAAAATAAAACCATTTCTCACCTAAAAATAAGGCTTCGTGATAGATTTTTAATCAATAATTCAAAATCAAATTTTGATTCAAAATGGTTTGAAAAATGGTTAAATTTAATGTGAAAATGAATCGGTATTTATACCTATTTTCTGTCCCTAACCTTGCGTGTTAAATTTTGATGTAGTAAAACAAAATTCGACCTTGTTATTTTCTAGTGTATTCTAATCTTTAATTTTATTATTTTTCAATTTATTTTAATAATTTTTCATTTAGAATTTTTATTGAATTATTTCTAATTCAAATTTTTTGATTTAAGTTTCATTTTCATGAACTTTTATTAATTTATCAATTTTTGTCGAATTTTTTTGGGTTTTCATGTTATATTTGTGTTTGTATCGTGCGAATCTTGTTGCATTTTGTTATTATTTTAATTTATTTTTTTTGTTTATTATTTTATATTTAATTCTCTTTTTCCTCATATTTGGTAGGGTTTAATTGGTGTTTTAATAGGTTTTATTTTAAATTTGCATGTTATATTTGCATGTGTGTTACCGATCCATTTAAACTTTTCTCAAGGCCGTTTGTGTTCTGGCCCAACACACTACAAGATATTAAAATCTGGCACACTATTCGAAATCGTGTAAGTGCGTGGAATATCGCCAATGATTCGTGCCCGTGAAGGCTCCGGCGTGATGAACGCAGGAGCTGGAACGTCAATATTATTCCGTATAGGGGAAGAGGGGGAAGGGGAAATAGTCTTTTGGCTGCTTCCTCGTCTCCCAATTTCCATAAACTCGACCTAAATTATATTCACATACGGCTCAAAATTATCACACGAGTAGTCCAGTGGGGACTCATTAATTATAACATGAACACACTGCGCCTAAGATCAATTCAAGGGAAGTTAACGGGGAAATAAAAAATGGAATCGTTGTTCTGAGTTTAAAATATGTATTGTAACAAAAGGTTAAGTGAAATATTGTTTAAATTTAAAGATGTCGTTACACACCAAACCCATTAAGTAATTGTTATAAACCCTCGTAGTTATAAATTTTTAATATTCCGTTGAGAGTCAATAAGATCGGTTGAGTAAAGAAAAACAAAAATGATACGGCTACTATAGACCTCTAATATCACGTTGAGAATAAAAGTAGACTGCCTGAGTAAAATGAATTAATATCCTTAACATAGAGGCCTAACGTCACACTTTGAGTAGATAATCTAACGCGAGAAAAGTAAAGTAATGCAGTTATTGTACCACTTAATACTATGATGAGAGTCAATGATGTTACCCCAATAAGCGTAAATTAATGCGACTATTCTAAATGTCGGATACCGTGTTGAGAGTCAGTAAAAATTACTTGAAGGAAAAAAATAAAATCATACAGATATTATAATACAAGGTATTGAAGTTAATAAACCTTTCTTAATTCAAATACGGTAGTAATTGCGACTTCAAAGATAAAATTTTAGGAAGAAAAGGTAAAGGGAAGTTAATATCTACGGACTCTCAATAGGGTGTTACGACAAACTGTGGTAAGAATAATATGACTTAGATTCAACAAGAACTATTTGCGAAGAGAATTGATTGATGTAAATACGACAGCTTCCCTAAACGCTATAAAATCCATAAAATTTTGTAACGATAATGAATGACTAAGGTGAACTCTTAAACTCTCCAAGGTAACGTATGCATTTATTTTATTATCATTTTAAAAATCTTTCAAATGAATATTAGGATCGTAAAATTCTTACTATAGCATGAGATAACAAATAAATTCAACCCGTGTTCATGACAGCCACAAATATTTCACCACCCAAATCCAATAGCAAATCAAAATTTTATTTAGCTAAATGAATTAAAATAAATCTCCAATCGACAATTCTACCGAGAATAAATTCTGTTATCTAGGATAGACCGAGAGAGGTGGCTAAAAAAGGAATGAACCGAATCCCGTTGTGATCACGTTGGAAAGGATCTTCCTGGATTTTCATAAACAATTAGGAAACAACATCTACAGAGAAATCCAAATAAAATCTTACGTCATACTATCCATGCCTGCAAATACCATTTTTCCAGCGAAGGCAATCGGTTAACCAAGGCGAGCGAACTTGAAATCAAAAGGAAGGTTGAAATAAAATAATCACAACTTTAACCCTACCGTCATTGAAGTCTAAAATAACTATCTCAGTAGTGACACGTTGAAAATTGTGATCGTTTTGTAGTTATCGCCAATTTTATTTGATTACAGAACAGTCGTCGAATACACCGACGAGAAACCGGTGTGTCGGAATTTCATGAATAGTCAGAGAAGCGAAGATAAAATATCACAAATTCACACACGGAAAGATATTGAGCTTTAGAAACATTGATCGTGCGAAAATACCTAAATTTCTTTCTCACTGTCTAGAAATACCAACGAATGGCGCCAGACAAGAATGCACAAGCACACACCAACAACCGCATGCTTTCTCGCTTGACCAATAAATAGACAGCGCTAGGACGAGATCAATAGTACATCTCGAAAAATTTTAAAATGCAGCACCGTTCTAACAACTCGGATAGAAGTACTTCAACAAGAACCCCTAAAGGAGTTACCTCGCTGGACTTCAGCTCGGGCGTCCAAAGTAAATTATGTTTCTTCTTTATAAATTTTTCTTCTCATGTATAAGTCTTAGAGGGAAGCAACGCTGTCCAGCAGTGATTTACGCTAAATCATACCGAACTAGTGCCATTTAATCTTAGAAAAGCTTTTTAATTTCAATAAACTTCTCATCGATTTTCTCTTTGGTTTATAACAAAAAATAGGGTAAATACAATCGATGACTTACCCCACCATTACGAGGAGTATTGAACAACCGTTACCATCATCGACCTAACTTCAATCTGTGCGACGAAAGGAGACTACAAATGTCAATGTAATTATGTTTTGTCACGACGAACAACCGCTTATCTAGATGGCATGGGAAGAATTTTTTAGTTAAGATTCACGTTATTCCAAGTGTCATGCCTGAACCGTGGTAATATTTTATGGGGAATGGGTCAAATTCTGGTAATTAATTAGTATCGTTTTTATTTTTATTTTATGATAAACTAAATCCGTAATTCAGTAGTGATATTAATAAGGCTCAATTTTGAGAATTTTTTCATTGAAGTAGATAAAATTTAGTAGAATAGAGTATTGTATTTTCCAATAATTAATAATGACGAGTCGAATTTTCTTTAATAATAAATATTCAATAAATGGGGTCATAATTTTCGCGTCAATCATAAATTATTTAATGAATATGATCGTGATTTTTGTTGTTTTTATAAAGAATCATTTAATGGGTAGAATAGAATTAGATTTTTGTTGAGGGTTGACGATCGCCACAAAATTAAATAAGATTATTTATTTAGAGGTAAAGTAAAGTATTATTGATTTAACAAATCATGATGGATTAGGGAGCCCTTAGAATGAACTAGAAATTAAGACACGCCCTCGTTAATCGTTAGTAGTGGCTGATTTTGAAAGTTTTGGATTTCCACCGTAAATTCAGTTAAATGGATTAACAAAATAAATAATTTTCTTAATTACATAATACATCACGGCATGACAGTTCGAATAACTTTGGAGCTCAAGTTAAAGGGAATTAATGATTAGATCGGACAGCTTCTGACGGCCCCGCCCTAGTCAATGTACGTGTCCATACAGGTTTGATTGTATCAGAAATTTTTTCCACTTAATCTAAAATACTATTTACTACAAAATTGCAACAGTCTAAATCTACTCGGATGGATCAGCGTATTCTTTAAGACGCCGTATCAGCCTATCATATGAATTTTGCGTATCGACCTTTTACCCCGCTCCACAGATAATTCAAGTAAAAGAATTCTTGGAACACTTCCGCGAAACCCATAAAACTGTTAATGTCGCGCACCTAGTAACTACTGAACAGCCGACGGCCAGAAAATTTAGATGATAAATTTTATTGGATTTTATTTAGGTGAATCAAGAGTCACTGTCCGATTTCCCGCGCAGGCCGCTGATCGTTGGCGACAGGCCGTGTAGGACGCGGGCTTTACCGTATTTCAGGCGAGAGAGTTCCACTCCGGTACTCTACGACAGACGGAAAATATCGAGCTACCGTTTGTAGCGATAAAACGGGAGCCGGGCCGCAATCCGGCCAGGGAAATTCGTGAACAGGCTGAATTCCTCCTCTCTCGTCTCGAGGAACATCAGCGCCAGACCGATCTCCAAGTAGCCAGGGCCAGGCTATATCTATCAAATGTAGAGGAAGATATCGCTGCGGGTAGAATTGCGTGTACCGACGACTACACACCGCCGCACAGCTCCTCTTTCAATCGGATTGACGCACGGTCGAACGTCAGTTCCACGAACCTCCATGTTGTCGATTCCCCGAAGACCCTCCCCAGCCACATGAGAAACACAAAACAACCAGTCTACGTACATCGTGAGCACCCTTACGCTCAGCCGGCCCAAGAAGAAAGCGTTGATAGGTATCACCGAACTCATCATTCCCGCCAGTGATCCACCTGCGAACTATGCAAATTAACGATAACGTTTAATAAAACTAAATTTGAATAAACAATTAGTTGGTATTCGATTTTCTCATCTTGTTTTTTTTGAATTAGTTTATTAACAATAATACTTGTATGGTTAATTAATTGAATTAAGATTAGTAGACAAGAGTTAATTTCACCTTTTATAGATATGGAATCACTGAGGGTTCTACAGCAGGAATTGGAGCACGCGTGTATAATCAACAAAAGTTTCTACGAGCAAATCCTCCAGCTATCAAAGGAAGCCCAGCAAATAAAAGCCACATGGGTAGAGCCGAAGGTAGTAAAGTCGCTCTATCAAAAGCTCACGGCCGCGCAAAAAGGCTGGTCCGAGAAAAAGCAGTTGAATCAAAGTCTGAGGACCCAGATAAAGGGGCTAGAGGTACCAGTGTCCGCCTGCCAAGAGGGAGCAGCAGTAACATATCCCCTCGTCTTCGCTCCTGCTCAACTGGTGTACAGAGAGTCAATAGCAGGCCCAAAGATCACGCCGAAGACCAACGGTTACCGGCCTGGACGAAAAGAACGAGCCAAGCGCCGAGCCGCTCGAATATTAGATCGCACGTAATTGACCTACCGAGATGTGTTGCTCCATTTATGAAATATATATATTTGTTTAAATGTTATTTAGAGGATTTGATAAGTGGTGAATCGCAGAAAGTAGTGTGAAGACATTAAAATGTGGGAATGAGAAGTTTTCATGAGAATTATGGCTATGAATGATGAAATTAACGATATAAGGGGACCTAAAAATTGAAAGCGAGCACAGGTCTTCTATCGACAGCTCGTTGAACCCAGAAATTGTTCGGTCAATTATAGCCTTTGCAATAGTGCTCAATTTTTGCGGACGATCTACCCACTAGTACACAGTTCCAACGTTGCCTAGCAACGGGTGCCGAGTGGTAAGCGAAACACATTTATATGGGGTTGCCTGGGTAACAACAATATAGTTTAAACAAACATCAACACCAAGTAACCGATTAACCAGTAAATGATTAATTATTTGAGCTTTCCTCATACTCAGCCGCAATCCACTGACGGTCTGGTATCTGGGATTACTGGGGAACGGATCTAGGCCAGTGGACTACCCTCACACGGCTAACTCGCCTCCAATTCACTAGAATGAATCCTAATGGTGACATTTCGTTTTATTTTCTTGATCCATGTGTATGTTATGACAATAAAATAATAATAACAAAAAAATATAATATATCTTAATGATTATTGTAGCAAAGTTTTTCTTTTTTCTTTATTAAACAATTAAAAACAAGGTACATTCCGTTCATGGAGATTTTATATTAAATAACTCTACCAAATGAACATTATCCTTCCTCGGTCAGTTTCCTCATACAAACAAAACTTCTATAATGTCTAAAATGAACATAAAATTCAGTAAGTTAAAATTTTATTTTTAGATAATAATATATCAAAATAATCTACATGAATAATAAAAAACAAAATCAACACATAAAATAACAAAAATTAAAACTTTACTCACTGTATTCTTGCGCAAATAAATAATGATAATTACAGGAGTTGATCTATGCAAATAAAACTAGTAAAAAATTGAATATAATTTTGATTAAATTTTGTCGATTTGGCATCAACTTGTATATAGCAGTTTTCCACTTACATTTTTGATGAAATAAAACACCTTTTTCCCAAATTGGCAAGTTTGGCCTTACTTATCTGATTTTGATCTTTTCTTTTTATTCAAGCTTTGAATTTATTTTCTAAAATGTCATTTTTTTCTATAAATTTGGAGCCAATTTGATGAATTTAAGTTTTTGTCATTTTATAATTATTTTTTATTGTTAATTTGTTAATATTTTCTATTAGTTTTTATTCTTTTTTTATACCTAATAGTTATTGGGTAATCTTTTCATCAATTTTTTTTTGCTGCTGCTGGTTTTTATGTAATTTCGTGCCAAATAAACCAAAATTGTGTTAATTATTGCCCAAAAGGGTTTAATCATGAGCTGAGATAAGAATACAAGAAACACTGTATAAAAAATCCATAAATATCATATCGAATAAAAACAAAATAAAAAAAATCCTCCTAAATAAAATGTAAATTATTACAAGTGTTTCGATAAAGACCGTCACAAAGTTATAAATAAATCAATGATAAAAACATAATTCATAATAAATGTCAAGATCGTCATAAGATCTGAAACTCCCATAGGATTGCAAACTTCATAGCACATAATTGTTATTCGTTGTTTTGTACATGAATATTTATTCTATTGTGTATAATTTTAATTTTATAATTTTCCCATCTTCTAACAAACTCAAAAGAGTATAATGTGAATTTATTATAAGGTTTTCGTTATTGAAGATGTGTCATTCCTCCGAAAAATTGTAAAAAGAACTGATAGTTATTTTTATTGTAAATGGGTAATCAATTGTGCTTAGTAATAAAAGTTCATATTGAATTAGAGTTGGTTTTACGTTGATTTCATATCTTTGGTCATTGTTGGGGTTGTTAAATTTAAAATAGGATAACTTTCATATGATTAAAAAAGAATGTTGAAAATTCGAAACCATAACAAATCAACACATTTTTGAATAAAAATTTATAAACAGGTAAACGGCAGTGGAGATGATAGTGAAGATTATGGCGAGAATGGATTCATCAGGATGTGTTTAGAAAGGGGCAAAATGAAAGAAAATCGGTAATAAATTAATTAAGAAAAACCCGAGTTAAGTAAACAAAAAGAAAAGTAAATAAAGTGGATTTTGGAAAATCATTATCATGACAGAATTTATGATTGAAAAACAGAAAAAAGATTAAGTGATTTCCAATAATGAATATTAAAAACTTTGTTTTAATATTCAGAATTAATTAGACACTTTTTGAATTAAATAAATTGTTATATAAATTATGACTTTTGAAGAGATTGTAACTGGAGACCACGCCGAAAAAATCGAACCGATTCATGCGGTATCAAGAATTCAAAATTAGAAACTGATTATGGAATCTTTGTCTAAACAGGCAAAATACATTTTAAATTTTAATGTCAGAAGATTTGACGGCCGAAGCATGACGGAAGCAGAACAATGGCTCAAGGGCATTGAAGATTGGATGCTACTTAATGATTTGAATTTAGTATGTATTTTTGACTTACTTGTATCTGAAGATGCGTCTATCCTCTGGAAAGAATTTAAAGACATCTACACAACTAATGAAAATGATCGACAATGGTTTATCGACACATTTACAAAAATGAAGTCTATTATGGATAAAATTTGTGATTTATCATCAGTGAGACAAATTCACGATGAAAGATTCCTTCCATTTGAAATTCGAGTAAAGAAACTCGTTGACCAAGTTTATGACTGTGAAATTTCAAAAAAAAACATCGTCAAACTGATTTTATGCAACAGAGTTCGGAACGAACGTTTGAAAGAAAATATATCGACGAATGCCAATATTACAAGAGACGAAATTAGAAATTTAGCAAAGGTATATGAAGCACACGAAGGTTACGATACGACAGAACGATCTGAAGAAGTCCAAGCAGTAGTTAAATCGGCATCCCAACGTTACTCAAGATAAACCTAAGCAATGAATACAAAAATCTTTTAATAACAGAATATACCCAAATCGTCAAACTTACCAAAATAGAAATGAAAGAAACGAAAGACAATTCGATTAAGTAAAACCAGTGGCAGAACAATATAATGAGAGGATAACTACGGAGCGTAGACCACACCCTTTAGTTTCAATGAAACATATCGCACAGAAGATTTATAATAGATGTTGTGGTTTACCAGAACCAGTAGAAGAAAGGTTAAAACCTGCTCAGTGCTTTTGTTGTGGACAAAATGACCATATGTGATTCGAATGCTCATTGAAGGACAAGTGCTTAATATGCGTTAAGGAAGGTCATTCATTTGGAAGTTGCAATTTGTTAGTGAAATCACAAAGTAATACACAAACACTAGAACGAAGAGTTTATTGTATACACAAAGAAAACGATGATAGATCAATTGAATTGATAGAACCACTCATTCATAATGTTGAGACGAAAAAAACCAAGAAGACCCTGTTGCTTACATTTCTTCAGTAGGGTCGAGACAGTAGATGAGTTTAAAAAACAAAATGTTGAAAAGAAGCATGTGAAGTTTAAGTAGGATCATGACAGAAAGTGGAGTATGATGGAAATAAATGGATTTCATGTAGAGATGCTATGGTATTCAGTAGCTTCAATCAGTGTGATGGGTGAGAAATGTTGGAGATCGATTGGCAGCCCCATATTGATGGACAGTAGAATACGGTTGAGTGGAGTATTTTCATAAGAAGATGAGAAACCTCTCGGAAGCATCAAAATCGTTGCAAAATGGAACAAAGAATTTCGTGAATTGAATGTTATTATTGTTAGGAAAGTTCATCCAGATTTCATAGGAGGAGTAGACATCATGAAAATATTTAGCATGGAGCTTAAGAAGGTCAATAATATTGAATCCTCATTAGTTAACAAGAGATTTACAGATTCCGATCGGTTAAAGATTACGTTATTGACACTCAAGTTGGACAAGAATTCAAAGTTGGGTACTATAATATCTCAGTTTAGCAAAATTTTTATGCATCCAAATTTGACTTAGGTCATACAAACGTAATAACACATGAAATAAAGACTTCAGGTCCTCCAATTTTACAAAATCCCAGAAGAAAACTCATGCATTTAAAAGGCAAAGTTGAAGAGTTAGTACAGAATTTATTAGAAGCTGGAGTTTTGAGGAAATGTCAAAGTCCGTGGAACACACCATTAGTGATAGTTGGAAAACCAGATGGCTCTATAAGAATGTGTCTAGATTTAAGGTTATTAAATTCGGTTACAGAAAAGTTTTCATTTTCTATGCCAGGCATGCAATTATTATTGGATTGCTTAAGTAAGTCAAAGATATTTTCTTCCATTGACTTAGAACTGGCCTATTATCAAGTGCAGTTGAATGAAAATTCGCAAATCAAGACGGCATTTAGTACAAAAGAAGGACAATTTTGTTTCAATAAGTTACCATTTGGTTTGTCAACAGCTCCTGCCACTTTTCAGAAACTGATGCATCAGATATTGGAAGGATTAGTTTTCAAAGGAGTGATTGTTTACCTTGATGACATTTTAATATATGCTGAAAATCAGGAAACTCATGATAAACTCCTATTCGAAGTATTCACACGCATTAGAGATTCCGAGTTGAAAGATCATTCCTAGGTTTAACAAATTATTATTGACGATATATCAAGAATTATTCAATGATAGCAGTACATCTGTACGCCGCAACGACAGTTAATGACAAAATGATTGTTTGGACTGAAGAATGTAGGAAAGGTTTTATCAATTAAAAGAAACTCTTATGTGATGCACCAATATTAGAATATCCAAGGGCAGATCGACTATTTATCATTGATACGGAGGCTAGTTTTGGAGCCATAAGTGCAGTTTTATCTCAGATTAAGGAAGACGGCACCGAAGGAGTGATAGCGTATGGTTCAAGACATTTGACGAAGCATGAAATGGGATATTGTGTTACTAGAAAAGAATTTATAGTACATTTTAGACAATATTTATATGGGAGAAGATTTGTAGCCAGAATATGACATTTATGAATACAACAAAAAAACAATAAGCCCACAATTTCAGACATGGATGGCAAATTTATCCGAATACGATTTTACGTTACAATATAGAAAGAGAAAAGAACATGTGGTGGGTTACAGGGTTTCAAATCTTGCTTATCTTCCTGGCGACCCTGGTAACGCCATACAAAATGATACTCATCCACTTGGCACCCGTTGCTAAGCAACGTTGGTAATGTGTTCAAGTGGTGGATTGCCCGCAAAAATTGAGTACCATGTGCTAGTACTATAGTTGCTCGGACAACCCTCGGGTTCACGAGCTGTCGATAGAAGACCTATGCTCGTTTTGCTCTGTCCCTCTTAACTATCCATGATTAATGCTTAATTGAATACGAAATGAATTGACGGTGTTGGTGTACGGTTATGTTAAATTAATAATTCGACTACATTTAAACTATTTTATTCGGTTCATATACAACTGTTACTGCTGGGGGGTGTTGGAGTTGAATTGCTCGACGTCGGGCACGCTCCTTACGTCCCGGTCGCCGACTGCTGATTGTCGTGTTGGATTTCTCTGCCGACCTGGTAGCTGCCTGCGGCACTTGAGTGGGGGCGAAGATGAGCGGGTAAGTTACCGCTTCACCTTCCCGGCATACCGCTAAGGCCACTTCAAGTCCCCGAACCTGCGTACGCAGACTCCGATTGAGCTGGCGTTCTTCGGCCCAGCCTTTTTGAGCTGCGGTGAGCCGTTGGTAAAGGATTTTTGTTCGTTTGGGGTCTAGGCAAGTCGCTTTGATCTGCTGCATCTCGCGAGTTAGTTGCAGGATCTGACTAAGTAACTCGGCATTCGCCTGCCTCGCGCGATCTAATTCCGTCTGTAGGATCCGTAGGGAGGACATTACTGAAATTAAACGGGTTGTTACACGTCGATTTATGATAGAGCTAAAGGTTTAAATTTATCCAAACAAATCAACAGTTCATTTTCTATTAAATAAGAAAACACACGCAGTTCTAATTATAATTGTTATCTAATCACTACATTAATGTCTGCTAGTCATTCGTCCGGACAATACCGTTCTAAACTCTTCTTGAGGGCTTCCACCGTGTAAGGTCGCCTAGTATCCCGAACCGGACGAGGTGGATGGGCGACGGCGATCCGCCCGGCAAGTCCACCCGCTCCTGCACCCTCTCCCACTGGGTGAGGAGGTCCTGCGCGTTGGCGAATATCTCGGCCGCTGGGTACTGCTGTCGTTTTAGTTCCTCGGGGTCGTTATAGAGATCAGGCGTCCTCCGAATAGTAGGGTACGGCCATTGCCGACGAATTTTCCCGATCGCCCCTGCTCTCCTGGGCGACTCCTTCCTAGATGGCGTGTTAGTTGAACTGGAATCTGTCCTATCTAGGGGCATGTTTGGCTGAAAGCAATGTAGTATAATCAATTACTGGCTTATGATAACAAAAAAATAAAACGGATCGTCTAAATTGTGTGCGTGGTTTATTATTTGCCTCTCTACTGGTTAGGGGATGACTGTTGGGCTTTCATATCGTTCGATATTACGTTGTTGAGATGAGTGGAAACTGGCGTTCGTCCACTTATTGTCATTCGTTAAGGTGGGTGGAACTTATCGTTGGATCTATAGTAGACTTGACGTTGATATCAGGGTTTAGGAGTTACGGAGGGTTACGGTTTACTTGTTAACTCTTTGCGCCCCTAAAATGTCTGATTTGATCGACCTTTCCTATTTAGATGGGTTTGATCATATATCCCTCATAATTAACACACGTTCCTTTATGTGTACCTTGTATTGATAGTTTAGTTACTAGTTGAAAGAATAAATGAGATACTAGCTAAAGATATTAATGGGTTAACCGATTAAATAACGATTGCGATATTGATAAAAAAAAAATCTCAATTAAATGATGAATGCGATGTTAATTCAAAATATCCATAATGGGTGTGATCTTAATCAAAAATACCAAACTTCCGATGTTGACTTTAATTATCTCGATATGGAATGCGTTTGTTTATTTATCAACGGTGCAGTGCCGATCACGTTGGCATTTAATCATTTTTCGTCAGTGTCTATTTCGGATGCGCACCCATCTCGTCATCTACTGAAATTTGATTACGCGACCTGATTGATTCTAATTTATTCAATCCATATTTCTTATTCAATAATTTCATCATTCGGTCTTATTATCTTAGAATTGTCAAATTCGGTCAGATTGACAAGGGTAAGCCTATCGTCATAGTTGTTTTCCTCTAATGCTCTTTTAGATTTTTAGTGCCGAACACGCGGTCCTACCATGGATCTCTCCTCGTATCATTTGGGTCGGTTATGCATTATCGGTTGGGGATTATCTTAGCCCTCGGTAATATTGGTCGATAGATTTTTCAATCGCATGAACCATTAATCAGAAGTCGTGTCTCCCCGTTTGGGTATTGATGGACATCGAATATCGCACCTTCCCCTGCTTAGTCAGTCAGAAATTTCATCTCTAATTTCTGATTTCGGACACTCGACCTACTGGCCTATGGATTAACTACTGCCAATTTATGATCTCAATTCAGTCGATTTATTTATGTTGGATTTTAATTGCTATATTAAAGGTTCATTTGATTTTTGTTTTCTTTTGTGTTCGTAAGTCATTAATGCCTTCATAGTCGTCGACATTTTATTTCATTAATCTCCTGAATTAGGTTGATGGTTCGAAGGGATTCTACTCGGTTAGTATGAAAAGTGCCGTTAAACTAAACTCTGCTGAATTGTTTTTTGACGATATTAAATAGATTTACTCGGTAAAATCGATTATACTTAACAGGGAATTTATTTTATCTCACCTAACTTTATTAATTTTCTTTACTCCGATGAATAATTTTTATCTGATTTACTTTCTCAGTGAACCCATCTGTCGACATTGGATTATCACTCTAAATTACTGCTAACAATTCCCCTGTGTTATCGTATCTTTCACCTACGGAGTTGGTTTACCCTTCATCTAACTAGTTTAAAGTTTACCGGCATTTTGGGTATTTTTCTGCATTCAAGTTCATTTAAAATTGAGTTTGGTTCACTATTATTATCCCCAAGAGTGTTTAATCGCTTCGAACCCTCGATCTTTATCAGGAGTTTAAATTAATCACCCAACTTATTCTACAAATTAGTTCACGGGTTTAATTCTATCAGCGATTTTTAGTTATTATAATACACTTTTCATAGTTATTTTTATCTCGTCTACTTTACTCAAGGAGTTAGTTTAGATGGAACTGTAAATCACCTATATTTTCGATAGTTATTTTATTAAAGTCTACTTTAACACTAGAATATCTATTTTTTAATTACGACAAAAATCTGTTAACGTGATGGATAAGTTCAATTTGAGGGATTCGTCAAACTATTTACGATATTTAGGTTTAATTTTGATGAACTAATCTACTACTAGTTAAATCAATTTTAAATATCAATTGAATTTATTTATACCAACGATTTCAGTTAATTTATCCCCGTACCCTTTCCCTTTAATAGATCTTAAGCGCCATTGTGTTTATATTATAGTTATTGAGTGCCCACTGGACTACTCGGTGTGGTGATTTTAAGCCGTTTGTAAGATAATTTTAGGTCGATTTTACAGAATTGAGAAACGAGGAAGCAGCCAGAGACTTCTTCCTTATTTCTCGCTTCAGCTATAGGGATAAATATTGACGTTCCGACCGCTGCGTTGCGCACGCTGAGTCTTCACGGGTGCATATCATTGGCGATTTTCCACGCACTTACATGCATTTGCACTATGTTGATTTTACTAACTTGCGTGATGTGTCGGCTGTGGGCCGGAAAAATTTCGACATTTGAAAATTTTAATTTTATAAAACATATAAATTAAGTATACATATTCATAAAATTTATTAATCATAAAACAAGTAAATTTACCCATTATCCATTCCATAAACCATCAAACATAAAATAAGGCATAAAATAACATAAATACCTCTCTCCCCACACCAACGCCGAGCAGAGCTCCATCGAGATGCAAGGTCGTGATGTGGAAAGAGGGTTCCAACATGAATGATTCTCACCTAAATAAAAATTTTGTTGAAATAGATTTGAAGTATTGGAAAGTAGTTGAAAATTTTCAAAATAGTTTTAAAGTTTTAACACTTTTCAAACTGGTTTTTGGTTTTCACAATAATGGTTGTTTAATGTGAAAATGGATCAGTATTTATACCTCATTGTGTGACGTGTGAAATTTGATGCAGTAAAACAAAATTCGACCTTGTTCTTTTCTAGCAAATTCTATTTTTTAGTTTTTATATTTCTTGATTTATTTTTTTATTTAAAATTTTTATTGAATTATTGCTAATTCAATTTTTCAATTTAAATTCCACTTTAATGAACTTTAATTGATTTTTCTAATTTCGTCGAATTTGTCGTGTTTTCTTGTTGTATCTGTGTAGGTATCGTGCGGATCTTGGTGCATTTTGTTATTATTTTATTTTTATTTTTATGTTTATTATTTATATTTAATTCTTTTATTTCTCAGATTTTATCGGGTTTACTTGGTGTTTTTTATGTTTTATTTTAAATTGCGTGTTGTATCTGCGGGTGTGTTTCTGATCCATTTAAACATTTTTGAAGGCCGTTTACGTTCTGGCCCAACACATGTAAATGCTGATGGTATGTCTCGTTTAAATAATACCATATGCTCTCACTGTCAGATGAAACACAAAGATGCCAAAGAGGCGATATGTTGAACTCGGTACATAAATAGTTTACAAGGAAGTTCAAATATTATGAAAATTATTAAACATAAGCAAAACGAAGACAGAGTTACTTCAGAAATCATATCACATCTTAATGGAAACGAGGCTCACATATCTTATGAAACAATCAGTAGCAGTATATTCAAGTATTTGAAGATATTACAGATATAAGATGACGTATTGATGATTAATACAGACAGAAAACTTGCAGTGGTTGTACCTGACTCGTACGTAAAATCTTACGTAAAATAGTAGTGGATATTGCATATATGGAGACAAAAGAAACTAAAAAATACATGATAGTGATAATAGATCGTTTTAGTAAATTTGTCAGTTTATCAGCATCAAGTACACAGGATGAAGCAACAATTTTGAATGTTATTTTGAATAATTGGATATATCGTTTTGCTAGACCTGAAAGCATTCTTACAGATGGAGAAGAATTTTTGAAGGATTAATGTTTCGTGATTGGATGGAGAAATTTGGTATAAAACAAGAATTTAGTTCACCGTGCCAACATCAATCGAATGGTTTAGCAGAGCGAATCATAAGAACAGTTTGGGACATGTTGGCAACATCATTGGCAGAGATTAAAACAAAGAATAATTGATGTAGATTGTTACCAAATATTGAATTTAGTTTGAATACTATAATACAAAACTCGACAAAAGTCTCACCTTTTGAAATTGTATATGGCCGGAAAATTAATTTATATTCGGGAGTAGGACATATACAAAAATTCAGAGAAGAAATTGAGAATGAAACGAAAACTAATCTAGTAAAGGCAGCTACAACTATCAAAATAGAGATTTAGACAACTGTGGTACTCGAGTTTTCATGGTGGGAGAGAAAGTATTAGTACGCTTGGAACCACATAGACGAAAAAATTTACAAAATTTTTAAATTCTTATCGCCAAAACAAGTTGAATTACAATTTCCACACTTAATCAAATCAAGAAGAATCGAATGGCTGAAGAAGTACAAAGAAAAGGAAGAGGAGAGTGATGTCCAATAATGAATGTTAAAAACTTTGTTTTAATATTCAGAATTAATTAGACACTTTTTGAATTAAATAAATTGTTATATACATTATGACTTTTGAAGAGATTGTAACTGATTATTACAAAGGAAACGCTCGGTGGGCAATTAAATATTTCTTTCAGCGATGAGAAAATGAAAAAGCCGCGAAGAAAAGATTGTCAAATAGAGATGATTAAGTGGAAATACAATTAATCAATACGATTATTTCCACTATATAAAAAAAACTCCAACTCAGAATCAACCCACATTTTGCCTCAGGTAGGGACTAGAAAAACGTGAGAGTTGGATATTGTTTAGAAAGAAATTTGGGGAATCAAAGAATAATTTAAGGAACTCGTCAGTAGGAAAGTCAAGACTTGATCTGAAAAAATTTTTAAAATCTATCATTTCGTGGTGCAGTTATTTTAAATCTTATCAGGTGGAAATACCATACAAAAACCGGTCAAAGTGTAACTGTGAATCTAAAGAGTTAATTCCAAAAACAGGACAAAACTTTTATGCGTACTATTAAATCCAGAAAAAGAAATAAAATCATAAAATACCGTTCTTTGATCAATATTTATTTAGCATATTACAGCAGTAATTCCTCTGTGATCGAAATCCAAGGAGTCAAAAGCAAATATCAGTTCCATACATATATTGTTGAAAATTTCCAGCTCGATAAGCACACAACTTGATGATTGGATGCCAAATATTTTGTATGGATCACCGACAGTCGGTAGTAGAAATTTTGAGCCCATAGGCAACAATCAGTGATGGGCCCTAATTGATCTACAATTGTTTAACAAAATAACTTGTTATAACAAATAATTTATTCATAATTTAATTTTTGATGCATGTTTACGACTACGTTATTTTAATCTATTTTCAAGAGAAATTTAATAATATATACGAAGCAAGGACTACTATTTGTAAAAATTTAATTTTAATTATGTAATCTAGAAATGTAATCTAACCCATAAATTCAAGTAAAAAGTTTATTTAAAATTAATAGGATTATAGCTTTTGGAACAAAGAGCGGGCCCTACTCTTGCTATATGGTAGCTACACCCAAGAACCAACTAGAAAAGATCCACTGCACGAAGTTTGATTATTAGAGGTGACAAAGAGTTAAAAAGCACTGAACTCCTCAACAATAACAATGTGAACAAAGATTCAGTGGATGATATTATGTCACTGGAATAAAATTTGAATTGATAGGGTGACGTCAAATATTTGACTGACTGATGATCTTAATGAAATAGACATGAAGTAACCTGAGAACCGACACGCAAACTATGAAGTGACCGAATTTATCATTATCAGGCGAGCAAAGCACGAGCGGCTCTGAGTGTCACTGATTAACAGGAATGATCAAAATGTGAAATCATCATAAATTGAAGACTCAGCAGCGCTGTATCGCTGACAATCCTCATCGGCATGTAAACCATAATCTCTTATCCAATTCGGAATTGTAAATAATATAACCGATTTACTTCAAAGATGGATTTAGTTTGAAATGTAAATAAAATAAACCAATTTACTTTAAAGATAAATGTAACCATTAGGAAACGCTAAAGCTACAGAACTTCCCAAACCTGACAAAACTATTAAATCGCTAAGAATTTAAATTTAATATTACAAAACTTTAGATAATTTACGAGAAGAAAAACGAATAATTTTATCTATAACTTATTATTTTAGTGGAGAAATTTATCACAGGATTTAGAGAAGATATTAATCGGCTTCAAAAGAAGAAGGACAAAGCAAACCAACGGGCAGAACGGCTAAAAATTAAATGCCGGGTGATGGATGCCACCTGGTTTGGACCAAAACAAATGAAAACATTGCACCCAGCTAAAGAGATTTTAAAAGAACAAGCAGCCCAGTACCTAGTGGAATTCCGCACCCTCAAGTTACAGCTCAAAACATTCGAATCAAAGACAAAACTACGTATAGTGGACGACGGATACATTCAAGAAATTGAAACCAAGTTAATATCCTTGGAAATGTTTCCACCGAATCAAGATAACGACTGACCCATCATTTCGGCCCCAGTAAATCTTCCTTGGCAACAGAAGCGCTGTAAGCCAGTGAAGATGGAACTCATCCACGGCGACATCGAATAGTATTAGTATTATAAAATAAAATGTTTTTCTTCACCTATTTTGTTATAATTAAAAATTAAAAAGTTTTGAAACTATTTGTACCAATTAAAAAATTATTAGTATAGGATAGGACAGGAAATCGGACGCAGCTCGTGGATCCGCAGACATCCCAAGGTTTTAGCAGTACAAGTAGTTGTGCTCACCTTTAGCTGGTATTCCACCCATTTGGTACAGTTCCAACGTTATTTAGCGGCGGGTCATAGGTGGTAACCATCATTATTTTAAATTTTGTATGTTAGTTGTGCTAACAAAAAAATCTAGGCCCTAGAAATTAAATTTTGTAACCCGCTACTATTAGAGAACTTGTGGCAATGATGGTATCAAAATTTACGAGTCAGCGCTATCCCAGTCACTACACTGTTTGAGAGTAAAATCGATCTCAAAAGGGTAATATATTCCGCGGTGAACAGTAGATGGTTATGTCCCCACTAGACCACATATCCCCCCCCAGAAATTAAAAAAAATTTCTAGGTCTAAAAGTACAAATTTTTTCTGAGACAAAGACAATGACTCATTCTAGGTCATTGGATGAGTCATCAAAAACTGTCAAGGTCATTCAAACAAAAATCATGACTCATCAAAAAAAAATTCAGGGTCATCATAAATTTTAAAATATAATTTACTACTTATTTTTATAAGTAGTGTTTTAATTATTATTTTTATAATATTTTTACTACATTACATATATACAAAATGGTATTCTTCAATATTTAAATTACAAATTTCACATTTACGAGTAGTGGTTTTGAAACAAGAAGAACAACTAATTATATATCCACAAGGTAAATATATAATAATAATGCTTATTTTTAAATTTGCGTAAAAGATGGTAGTACTTTCATGGTAATTAGATTCAAAATCTACGACAAATCAATGGAAATTCGATTGAATCAGAAATTTAAAACAAGATATGATATCTTTATTGCACAGTACTAATTTGATGATAATTGATTTATTTTCAAGTATTTTTACATAAAAAGCCGTGAATCATATATGATTAACTAAAAAACCTTATTCATCCATCTGAACATTACATAAAGTACTCAAGTCACATTACATAAAGTTATGTATCCCCATTAAAATATTTTGTTAATATTTAATCAGCATTCAATATCAGAACTATTTTTCTGTCAAATTATTAAAATTTATGATTATAATTATTTTTATTATTATTATTATTAACTATTTTGTTGAAATTATTTATTGCAGTATTTTTTATGATTTTGTAATAATTTAATTAAAACATTTTTTATCTTTACCATAATAAATATAAATAATTTATTATTTGATGGTAATATTTAAATTATTTTTCCTGGTTCATTACTTCGTTTCAATATTAAGTTGATACAACATTGTAACAATTTACATAAAACTTTTTTATATTGTTTTACTTAAATATTTTAATGAATTATGATAAAATTTATTAATTTGTGTGGGGTTTATAGGCTGGTTAACCTTGATCCCAGATGTAACTTTCTCTTTGCCTCCAATGGTTACCCGTCACTAAGCAACGTTGGTAATGTAACCACTGGTTTTGAGATCGCCAAAGGTGAGCGCCATATAGGAACTACTCTGGCCCGACCTCAAACTGGGTTCAACGCACTGCCGTTTGAAGGCCTGTGTGTGATTTTATTTACTCTGATCCCCTTCTCGTATATTTGGCCTCTCTCATTCTACAGACTAAATCTTTCACTCTCTGCTATTTACTCTAACTCGTCCTGTAGTCAACAAAAAAAATCAGTAGAATAGAAAGAAAACATTTATTGAACGAACAAATCAAAACTCATTTTATTCTGCGTGTTGAGAGGCCCGTGTTGAGCGCTCGTTTCTTCCTGGCCGATGTCTGAGTGGCTTATTCACAGGTTTCGGGACCACGGTTGATTCTTTATAAGCCAGTTGGGCTGGTGCAAAGACCAATGGGTAGGTTACCGCGTTGCCCTCCTGGCACACCGATAACGCTAACTATAGGCCCCGAATCTGAGTTTTCAGGCTTTGATTAAAATGTTTTTCTTCGATACAACCTCGACCTTTTGGTAGAGGGTCTTTACTTTCTTCGGCTCTATCCAAGTGGATATTATCTGGTGGACTTCAGCAGTCGATTGCGTAATTTGTCGGAGTAGATTTTTGTTTGACTTCTGGGCCTTGTCTAGTTCCTTTTGTAAGATTTGACTTGAATGCATATCTACAATAAAAGAAAAATTCATCATCAACTGTACTTTCTATGTCAGAATTCACATAGTTTATTGAATTTTTCCTACGTTTAGGGCTTATTCTATAATTTTGTGTAAATGATGAAAAGAAAGGAAAAATACAGTGAAGACTAATATTTATTTTCATCTAATTCACTAAAACTTCTCAAGTCTTGGGCGGCCTTGATCTCCATTTTTTCTGGGTGGTTTACGAGCATATGGGTGCTCGCGGTTGCCATTATAACTCCGCTCTTCATCCCGCATCTCCTTGGTAAGTATTCTCCGTGGGACCACCACGTTCATCTCTGTGCAGCTTTCACCCAGACGTGGGTCGTCTAAATTGTAGGATGTATTGTACGGCGGTGCGTACCCGTCCGTGCTCGAGATGACTCCGGTCGCGATTGCTTCGTTTATTTCTGCAAGGTAACGCTGAGCTCGTACCACTTGTTTGTTGGTCTGGCGTTGATGTTCTTCTAAACGTACCAGTAGGTATTCTGCTTGATCTCGGATCTCTCGGGTGGGATTTCGGCCTGGTTCCCTCTTTATAACAATATAGGGAAGATCGATTTCTCCATGCTCCCGTTGAGCACCTGCGCGGGATTCTCTTACTGGCGAGATTGAGAACCCCGCGTCCCACATGGCTTGGCGACATCTGGCGGCAGAATGTGCGGGAAATCGCACCGTGACGCGAGATGCGTCAATCCAGGAGTTGTCTAAAAAAATTGGGTAGAAATTATTACTATACTTCGTAGATAATTAATCACGTTAAATGTGCAGTCATTTAGAGTCGTTATTTGTGGTCGGATAGGTAGTTATAGGCGGTGATGGATGTTCGGATGGCATTTTACTTAATTAGCACTGAGTTACTGGGCTGTTTCCAGGTCAATAATCTAACTCGGGTGATGGAATTTCTTTTCTCTGGACACGGTTT
Source organism: Schmidtea mediterranea (assembly GCA_022537955.1). Lineage (NCBI taxonomy): Eukaryota > Metazoa > Platyhelminthes > Tricladida > Dugesiidae > Schmidtea > Schmidtea mediterranea. The sequence continues at coordinate 87,237,837 of CM039680.1, forward strand.
GTGTTGGTTGTTGGTCGAATTTCACTATTTTAATGTGTTGCATTCTTACATTACTTTGTACACTTCACCGGTATTTTGGTTCTAATTATCTTTTCATCCTGCTGTCATTTTAGAATATCACTTCTTTGGTGAAATCTGTTATACATCTTTTCGTCATGAAACGAACTAAGACAGGTCGATCTTGAACGAAGTTTGTTTGAAGCTCAATGAAATTTCGGCTTTAAGAAATGAAGAGGCTCATCCGTGAAATGTCGTCTTGGTAATGGCGTACGTGACGGCTGTATGATTCATGCGGTGAATATATTCATCTCAAATTGGATTAGTTACAAAAACGAAATGATTTCGTGACTCCTGCGTTATATGAGTATGAATCCAGGACGAGTTTATGCATATATTTATTTTGTTCTAGACAAGACATAAAAACACAGCAAATAGATTTATTAATCGGATGCATAACGTTCTTTATCAGGACTAATTTGGTAGTTTCTGTTGGAGGGGATTTTCGCACTTGGGCAGCTGGCAATTGATCGTCATCATATTACTATCTTGGTCACATGGTCCTCATATAAACATTAAAAATAAATTTAATAACGATCAATGTTTACCTTCCTGATCTTTCCGAGCTCCGTGGCTAGAATTTACGTGATTGTTATTGGGTCGTCCATAATTTGGCTGTTCATTAGAGTAATTCATGAATGCGAATAAATGGCAATTGTTGTGGTGTTCGGATTTGTATATCTCCACTAGTGCCACGTCATGCGGGTGAGGATGTGACATTTAGTGATAATAATTATTGCTAGATTTATTTTTTGTGCCCTAAAATTAAAGTCCTAACAATTTTTCTTTTGGGTTGAATCATCGATAGTGTTTCTATGCGTTGCAGAGATATTGTTCTGTGTGCTTGTCATGTAGTGGTTGTTATTATTTATTTATTTTCCTGACTGGAATTTTCTCCGTGATTTTCTTGTTTTCCAGGAAGATTGTTTACGTGGCAGTTAAACTCCTATTTAAAATGCTCTCATTTTCGGCAGTTTGGATATTATGTCTGTGGCATTTTTATCAGTTCGGTCTCGCAGGGGGCTTATTACTAATGCGGTTCGTAGATTCGACAGGGATGAAAACTGCCGCTCTCTATCCGAAAGTGTTTCATTTAACAAATATCCATTTTCTCGGGGTATTCTCTCAAAGCAGATCGACAGTTCACTCAGCAGATATCTAACGTCGGTGGTACGGTTTAGGGTCTCAGAAGGTGGTCCTCTATCAATAGCAGTGTCTTCGTCAGCGAAGAGTTCGCGTTTATGTACAAAGGTGGTGGATAACAATGCTGATCTTAGTCGCTTTGTTTGAATTCATCTTATTATGTTGAATATTATTACTATCCAAATTCATTGTTCTTATTTATTTATTGGATAACTTTAGCGATGGCTGATACTAAGCAATAATTAATTTTATTAGGATCTACTGTTACATTACACTAATTTTATGAGTTTCGTTACAGGCGACGGACTTCCTATATGAGTTTTCAGTGCAAGTTTTATCGTAGCGAGAGTCTTTTGAAGTTATTTATTTAAATTCCGAGTTAGTAGTTAAAATTTCGTTAAAATGTTTTAATGAGGATATTTAGTGAGTTCCTTTATTGTTGAATCAGATTATATTACTACCAATATTAATTCTCATCAGGATCAATCTTTTTATTTCCAATTCTTGGGGGTTCGTGATCTATTTTTTGCGTGGGTATCAATTCTCGTCACACTGTTATCCAATATTTTCTCCATTTCGGATGAGTTCAGGATTTTTATTATTTAGCTGTATTGTCAACCTTTAATATAATTAAATAATTAAATAAATTTGGCAACGATTTAATTAAACGATAACGCCAATAAAAAACCTTTCGTACGATATATTTCGATAGCACAGCTATCACCTTCAGGTACTCAAAACCAACTAAAAATATTATGCATTAACATTTAATTTAAACAAATTATTTTTTATTAATTTAATTTTTTAATAAATAAATATTTTTAAAAATATATTTTAAATTAATTTTAAATTTTAGATTTTTTACTTATATTCTAATTTTTAAAAATTAATGTAATTTAAAATTTTCAATTATTTTAATAATATTAAAAAAAACAAACATGATTTAACATACGTAAACTATTTAAAAACATTCAAAACATTCGTAGTCACAGCACTCTGCACATTAATCTTTGGATCCAATGACCTGATCAGCAATGCTTCACATATCACTCGTTCCCAATAACTATTAAAACTTCTCAACAAAATTCTAAAATCAGACATTCCTATATCACTTTTACAGCCTCTATTGTGTTCACTAATATTGGTCAAACCCTTCAATCGACAATGCTCTAGAACTCGAGTACAGAGATGACGGGAAGTCTCTCCAATGTATGTGGCATTACACCCATTACATGTAAATTGATAAACGAGATCAGAACACAATCCAACCGGAGTTTTTGATTTATTAATAAACATATTGCGTACCTTACACGAATTAGAGACGATCTTATACTCTAAATTTCCTATCAGTTTACCCAACTTCCTCTTATAATTTGTAAAGCCTTCAGAGTACGGCAATACTAACACATATTTAGGCTCAATTTTTTTTATATCCATTTTTACCATCACCCAGATCAACACTCAAATCACACCCATCCGACAAATTACATTCAGACTTTCCACAACATGGATCCTTAGGATTTTTAATCAATTTATCAACAGTTTCTTTTATCATCAACAATAAAAATGATTTAGAATATCCATTCTTTATCAACAACTCAACCAATTTATCAACACTTTTTACCGAATTAGCAAAAGTAGAAGATAAAGCCCATGAACGATAAATCAATCCTTTCTCCATATTTCTCTTATACTTAAATTCACAAAAACTTTCTGGAGAAGTATAAAGACCAGTATCAGTTGGTTTTCTATAAATCTCTGTCTCATACTGTTTATCTTTGCGTTGAATTAACAAATCCAAAAACGCAATTGATGACTTTCTCTCCGTTTCACATGTGAATACAATGTTTTTATGTAAACTGTTCATAAAATGCAAAAACGGTTCTACATGTTTCTGGTTTTCAAATATAAGAAAAATATCATCCACATACCTTTTATAAACAAAAGGTTTTTCAAATTGGAAAGAAGCAATTTTCTTTTCCAAACTAGCCAAAAATATTGATGCCATCGTTGGTGCTAAAGGGGAACCCATAGCGACTCCATCTATTTGTTGATACCATTCATCATTGAAAAGAAAATTGACATTTGAAGTAGCAAATTCAAGAAGTTTTCGAAATGCCCTTCTATCCAAAATGTGATGTTCCGAATCATTTTCATTCCACAACGCACAGCATAAGTCAATTGTCTCAACCAGTGGCACATTCGTAAGCAAACTACAAACATCAAACGAAACCATAACATCATTCATACTTCGTTTTTGTAGCTTTGCAATACAAGAAACAAACTCAAAGCTATCTTTACATTCAAACTCTGATCGCATTAACGGTTTTAATAATCCATCTAAAAACTTTGCTATTTTATACTGGGCAGTACCAACCATCGTATTTCTATTTCACTAAATCCTCTAGATTTCCCGCTTATATCTTAATTAATTTGTGTTTGATTCATTTCTTAATTAAGTTGGGTTTACAAATCTCTCTATAATATCCTCGAGGAGTAAGATCGTTTGGTTCCTTATTATTGGGATCCTTACGTTAGTTTGGGGGAATACTGTAACTATTAAATTTCGTTAATCGCTACTTAGGGTCAGATTTTATGTCTTTATTAAGGGTTAATATTTACTAAGTTTAACGCTCATTTAACTTACGAGTTGGAAACTTACACTATCATTATTTACGACATTTTACCCTTACGGTATGGATTTACTGATGCTAATGCTCACTCGTTAATCGGAGTTTTACATATTATTTCTAGGATATTAGCTACATACTTTACTGATAATAACTTTACTAATAACTTTACTGATATTATTGTTTATTTATTAAATACATGATCATAGCAACGATTTTTAGCACCCGTTCCCATTATTCCCACTTTATTTGACCTTAAGATTATTTTCTGTTCATGTTAGAATATTACGAGTGCCCACTGGACTACTCGGTGTGATGATTTTAGCCGACAGTCATTTATCATTTTAGGTCGAATTTTCGGGAAATGGGATGCAGAGGGGCAGCTTAAAGATTACCTCACCACTTCCCAATTTCCCCGATAACGGATAATATTGACGTTCCAGCTACTGCGTTCTCACGCCGTAGCCTTGACGGGCACAAATTATTGGCGGACTTACACCGCACTTACACAGTTTGGTTGGAGTGTGTAGATTTTATTGTCTTGCGGTGATGTGTCAGCTGTGGGCAGGAAAAATTTCGACATGAGTCATTTTATTAAAATTTTTATTGAATATAATTGGCATGATACATCGTTTAATCATAATTCGCATTCATCTGATTACACATCTCACATTCAAACCTTTCCCACGCCGACACCTCAAACAGAGCTCACATGAGGTTGTTTGGGTGCGACGTGGAGAAAGTTTTTCAAACGTTTCTTCACTCACATTGAAAATATTGATTACTACTGGCTAAAACTGATTACTGGTCAAACTGGTTCAAGTTTCTAATAACTAATTAAAACTGCTTCAAGTGTGAAAAAACTGATTAAAATTATGTGAAAATGAATCGGTATATATACCTATTGTACTACCCTAACCTTGCATGTTAAATTTGATGTAGTAAAACAAAATTTGACATTGTGTTTTTCTAGTATATTCTAATCTTAATTTTATTATTTTTGTAATTTAATTTGACAATTTTATCTTTAATTTTTTAATTGAATTGTTTCCAATTCAAATTATTTAATTTTTGTTCCATTTTTATGGATTTTTGCATTTTTTGGTAAATTGTCAAATTTCGGTCAAATTTTCATGTTCTCATGTTATTTTTATGTTTATTTTGTGCGAATCTTGTTGCACTTTGTTAATTTTTTTAATTTACTTTTGTGTTTCTTGATTTTATATTTAATTGTTTTCTATCTCATCTTTTAGCATGGTTAATTGATGTTTTATGGGTCTGATTTTAAATCTGAATGTTGTATTTGCGTGTGTATTACCGGTTCATTTAAACAAAATTGTGTCTTGGCCCAACATTTGTAACAAAAATATTATATGAATATTCAATTTGTTTTAGAATTACTTGATTACAAAACATCTGTACATAGATCGTTAGAACCCAAATTGGTATTATTTCATCATAAAAATTATATATTTTGGTCTAATATTGTTTTGATCATTTGTTTCAGTATGATTTTTTATTTATGCTTTATTGCTATATCCATTAATTTAAAATGCAATATCGATGCAATGTATTACTCAAACATCGAAATTATGAGGAGGTCATGGACACATTAAGGTTATGTGCATAATATCTAATTTTTCAGCTTTATGAGTATCTTCAGTTTTCACATTTTTAATTTCAACATATTTTTAGAATCTTTATAGCAACATTATACATTGTCATTGCATTGGTTACACACATAGTATAAATGCAATGACAACTTTAATCATTATTTCGATACGCAAACCGATTTTATGATAGTAAAGAATTATAGCCATACTTTACATTTTCTCCGATTTTCTATCACCTACAAATTTTCAATGCCAATCAAATTAAGCAATACCCAATTATCATGCTTAGTCGCAATAATATTGGATGCAGATTGTAATTTAGTAAACGAAATTCTAAATACAATGAATATCAAGAAGCAATAACCATATCTTGGCTACGAGAATGCAAAGTTTTATATTGTTAATAAAATATTTTATTGAAAACTTTCATTGGTATACAAATATCATTATCCAAGAGGATACAAGATCAATTCAAATGATGCCATGACTCCAATTTGGAAATTCAATAGTTCTACAATGTCATTTTAATAAATATTTTCATAAAATATCTGGGTTTTTATTGTGTAGATTAGTTTCCGTCTGCTTTTTTATTGATTTATTGGGCGAATTATTTTTCTTTTTATTAATTTATTATGTGTTACCCCCTCTTTACTCACACTATACCCACATGATACCCATCTGTTACTAATTTACACATAGTGCATCAATTTACTCACTCGAACCATAATTAAATATTTGCACATAAAATATATACTTTAAGTTAAAATTAACTTATAAAATATAGTTGAGTCCAAAGTTTAAGTAAAAACTTTATAAATTAAATTAATATTATTATTGATTAGTTTATTTTATCCACTTTTGATAATTTAATAGTAAACATTTTAATACTCTTCAGTTATAAATTTTAGATCTTTAAATATAAATGTTGATGATACACGTGATGACAAAATGATTGATAATAAAATTATAATAAACGAAAATAATGTTAATGAAATGGTAATAATAATAAAAACAATAATAATTGTATTAATTAATAATATTAATAGAAATCTGTTTTGAATATTACAGATTTTTTTGCGGAGTATCTTCAGTTTTCACACTTTTAATTTCAACATATTTTTAGACTCTATAGCAAATTTCTGAAATGCATGGATAAAGTTATGTTTCAAAACAGGTGGACGATTAACAAAGACATTGTAATACAAATGCATAGTTAACAAAGACATGAGTAATTAATACATTAAAAAACGATAAATATTTATATTACTAGATTTTAGAAATATAGTTGCATGATGAAAATACTAAGGTATGTTGCTCCACAATATACCAAAACAATGCAATTATGTTAATTAGAAGTATACATGCGCTCTTTAAATATATAAAATATCAAGCTTTCAATTTTGACTTAACAGTATTAATAATAATAACAATAATAATAATAACAATAATAATAATAATAATAATAATAATAATTGATAATAATAATACTAATAATAATAATTTGGTGAATATTACAGATTTTACTTTAAATTTGTTATATCACTTATAAAATATAATTAATAAATATGTTATTCTATTTGATAAACACAAAATAATTTAGAACAATTATATTTTATGAGCATCTTTTTTCACATTAATTTAAACGTATTTATGAATATATCAAATTTTCAACATATATGGATTATGTTAGTCCATGATTCACAATGTAGATGCAATACAAGTCCATGTTTAACAAAGACTTGACTAATGAATATATATTAAAAGCTATGGTTTTATTAATTGATTTTAGAAATATAGTTATGAAAAAATACTTTACAAATTATGTTGATTAAAAGTATACCCACGCGCATTTAATATATCAAGTTTTGACTAAATAATAGTATTATTTTTTACTCCTTTTATTCGATTCCGATAAGTTGAAGTTTAAATGAATGAATTATTTGTTTGTATTTTTAAATATAATAATATCTTGACATTTTATTTACAAGCTGGTAACAGGCAGCTGTAATCTTGCTAGTATGCAAATAATTATTTTGGTAATAATAAACATTAATTAATTTAGTGCCTATGACGCTTTGTAGTGTCCGCGACTAAAAGTTGTGTAATGTGTAACTACCCGACAAGCTAGGCCTAATTTGTGCTATGAAGCCCAGATACTTTTTGACCCCACTTGGTCTGTCAATAATAAAGCGTAAACTTCATATTGGCCTCTCTTATCGTAAAATTTTATTGTGTTTTTAACTATATTAGATTAAATTTTTACTATTATGACTCTTAGCCGCTAGGTTTTTAAATATTTGATTATAAATTATTTAGTCACTTATTATCAAAAAATGAATTGGAATTTTAACGAAAATAGGTATGAAATATAAATATCTTTAAATTATATCACTTATTGTATGTATTTTCTTAAAAATTGTCTAGAATCTTTCTTTTATCAGAAATCCCATGTGTATCATAAATTAGGTGTATTTTCTTCAAATAGCGGTTAAACAACCACGACGATAAGAGAGCATGGGTTGATAAAAATGTTAGTTTAGCTTATGGACACCATAGAGGGCTTGATGCAATTAATAGTGTTCATAGTATTCCAAGAACTCAGCAATTTCAAGATATTTTCAATGAAATTCTGGCTTCTGAATTATCATCATCAATAAAAGGTTTTATCAGACGATTTCGAACAATTATGTGATAAAAATTGGTATATTATAGAAAAATAAACTTGTAAATTTTCATTTACTTATTTTATTATATTTTGATTATTTTATTATTATTTGTTTTTATAAATTAGGTACTTTAGAAACAAAATAACATTTATTACATATATACAGAATGGTACTCATCAATAATTATACCACAACTTTCACACCTATTAGAGTTTTTAAAACATGATGAACAAATACTGATATGTCCACATGGCAAATATAATATATTGACTTTATTAACTAAACAACTTGAAAATGTAAGATATTGTTTTTGTACTTCATCCAGTTTATCCTTGATTTATATTTCGATTTTATCTGCATTATCAATTTAGGATTGAATAACATCCCGATATTTGCCAAACCTTAAATCCATTCATATAAAGAGTATATTAAGCATATTAATTTCCGTAGGATTTATATTATTTAGAAATAATATACAGCTAGATAATTTCATTAGTGACTTGTTGAAACCGAATAATTCTATGAGAATTTGAAAATTGTGATGTTTAAAAGACTTATTTATTTTTTATAGTAATAAATAATGAGAGGTTTCTGTCAACAGCTTATCGATTATTAAAACGGTCTGATTCCATTCAATACTGAATTCCGGTATCTTAATTTAGAAGATTAATACAATTAATAAAAATAAAAACTCTGTATGATTTAAGGGTGATTTTGAAATATCTAATGCCATTTTATGAAAGTAAATATTATTTAACGCTATATACATATATATATATATAAAATATTAATACTCATCGGCAAAAATCATAACACAGAGTAGCCCAGTGGGCACTCTTAAAATCTATTATAAACATACAAAGCTCTTAGAAACAATTTGAGGTTAAAAGGAAGGAGGCTTATGGAAATCGATGTAACGGAACTATCAAATTAAAATCTAGTAGCTAATTTATGATAGCAGCTAAGAATTCAAACGATAATTTAACAAAATATAGAGGTGTAAAATGATTAAAGATATATAAACATTACTGTAAACTCATTAATTATAACCTAGCGATAACTAATTCATAAAAAAGACGAATTGAACTCTATGGAATGAAAGATATATTATCGTGTTGTAAATGACTATCGTGTGGGTTTTTATCCCGAATCAATAATAATAATGAAATTAATACTTTAATAACGATAATAATGATGATAATATTAATAATAATAGTAATACTAATAATGATCTTAATCATCATGACAATAATAATAACAATAAAAATCTGTCATTGAGTTTATTTTAAGGGCTGCTTGAATAAGCTTTTCTCTTTCTCTCTGGGATTCAATTAATTTTCCTCGTCATTTGAGTTGCCATTTACCACCTCAATTAGATAATGAAATCAAAGGTAGAAAATAATGCTGAATAAATAAGGAAATATACGAGGAAACAGAGGATTTAAAGGTAGCCTCCATTCAAGTATCCATTTTTTAATAATTACCGTAAGTAATACTTCTAAAGTCGACTTGAACCGCAATAATCAGCCAATGAACGATTACTGAGCATAGAAATAAAATACTAATTCACCATCGTAACTAAAAGGCAAACCCAAATGATTTATTCACAAAAAATTCACCATAAGACGCTCTTTACCATACCGGTCTATTTAAAGTCGACGATCAGGGATGATCACCATAACGTTTCCGAACACTGGAGCAGTAAATCCATGGCCTGGGAGAATGCCAGTCGAACGGAGAGAGCTGAGTTGAGAGTGCCGCCTCGTTAGCATCAACGACAGCCATAAGAGCAGGATATGCCAAGCAAGTACCTCGTGATCTTCGTATAGCAGGGAAAGCGAAAGCTAAATTGGAAAAAATAAATTAATATAATGCAAAATAAATTGTTAGGTAGAACCTCACTAAAAATTCTGAGAATCATTGAACGAATTTGTGAAAATAAATCCCGCAAACATTCCATTTTGTCTCGAGAAAATTCAAATCATATCCAGAACGGACACACAGACTTGGACGGAAGAATTTGTAGAATATTCATTATTAAGACAAAATCTACTGCAAAATCTACCACCCTCACGATAGATGGAAGAGAAACTCTGTGAGCAGCTAATCACCAAATTCCGCTGCCAATTAACTCTCTTACCAGCCACGTGACAGAAAAACAAACCAATAGACTATATAAACGTGAACTGGATTACAATGAATGTCACACTTATCTCGTTCTCAACCGAAATTATGTCTAAGTCAACAACACACAATTCAGAGCAATATGAAGTAGAAATGTCAGAGAAGATCGGAGCTTTCACCAAGGAAGACAAAAGAATACAGAAACGGGCACAGATCCATCAGAAAAAAATCAATATCAATCTAATGCATCACCACGAAAGAGTTCGCACCGAAGAATGCTTGGCAGGTAAGGCCGACCTTGATTTAATATTTAAATGCGTGTTAATTTAATATAATTTTTAATAATAAATTTAATATAATAAAATTAATATAATAAATTTTGTCGGTAACACAATTTCATAAAAGTAAACGCATAATAGTGATTTCGATAACGCCATTTATTTTCGTCGTTGACAGATTTAGAGATGGTTGCCTAAGAATAGCTATGCAATGATGAAATTAGTTTCGGATGTCGAACTCCTCCACCAAATGCAATTTTCAGCTAGAGATAACAAGGCTCAAAGGATTCAAATCCGTGGATTGGAGGTGGCCGTAGAGGCAAACCAGGAGGGGAGGGCATTCACGTACCCTCTGGTATTCACCCCGGCACAAGTAGCCTACCGAAATCAGGAGGGTCCTGTGGAACGACCAAATCAACCAAAGCTCCGGACAAGGCCAGGAAAAGCCGAACGAGCACGGCAGAAGTTGCGAAAACAGCACAAAAACTGAAATTTCCTTGTGATGTAATGTAAATTGTACTATATTATAAATTGTATTTTTTCTTTAAATTTGATTGTGTTCTAAGGCAAACATGTTGAGGATGAAAATAGTCCATAGGAGAAATGAATGACAACTAACATAAGTAAGTGAAGAAAGTAAGGGACCTAAACGAGTAAGACAAGCACAGACCTTTCATCGGTAGCTAGCTGAACCAGCTGTAGACCGGGTCTTAGCAGTTTTGGAAACAAAGCTCACCTTTGACGGTCACAGAACCATTGGTTGCATTACCAACGTCGCTTAGCGACGGGTAACCAGTGGCGGTCGCATAGTATTATATGATTGGGGTCAAGGTCATAACCACCACTGACCCCACAATAATAATAATAAAAGGTTGTAATAATAAAAATAATTATAGTAAAAGAATAATATTAACTTGTAATAATTAGAAAATAATAATATTAAAAATAATAATTAAAACACTACTATTATAAAAATAAGTACTAAATTATATTTTAAAATTTTTGAAAATTTATGATGACCTTGAGAAAATGTTGAATGACATTAAAAATTTTTGGTGAGTCATGGTCTTTGTTTAAATGACCTTGAAAAATTATGATGACCCATCCAATGATCTTAAATGAGTCATTGTCTTTGTCTCAGAAAAATTTGTACTTTTAGACTTAGAAAAATTTTCATACCCCAGGGGGTTATGATGTCCAGCGGTGACATGGTCTAGCGGTGACATGACCATCTACTGTGAACAATGGAGATGGAAGGACGCTGTTTTAGATAACTCAACAAAGTCTCATTGCTCGGAATTTTAAAATTGTAAATCAAACTGCACTGCACTTTTTGTTGTTTATTTTGAAGGATCGATTTAATTACTAGGCGTATGACATGTGAAATGTTTAGTGGGGAAATATATACTTTATATTAAACCATTAAATTTCTATAAGTAACACGTAAACTTTGGTTCGATTCAAAATATGTAATTTTTAATCTTATTTTGTAATTATTAATTGAATAATTTTGTCTCCTTTTATTTGTTGTTTGGCAACCAGGGATACTTTTAACTGATTGTTGTCCAGATTTATGTATTTTTATAGTATTTTAGTATTATAATTTTTATAAATTTAAAATCTTCTAACAAACCCAAATGATGATTTTACACATTTTTTATAAAATTTTCGTTATTGAAGATGTGTTATTCCTCCATAAGGATTATAATAAGCACTGATAGTTGATGTAATATTGAATAATTTTCGTGTCTAAAATTGTTAATTTAGTTTGCTGACTAATAAAGTTTTTTATTGTTCGGAATTCACATTTTTGTCAACTAAACACGCTTTCTAATCAGATCAATAGTTATTAATTCAAAATTTTACCAACAACCCAAACATTACTATATTTTATTTTATTGGACGATTTATGCTGTCTTGCTTCGAATATCATAGTTATTTCTTATAAGAATTTACATTATTTTTAAACTGATTTAATTAAAAATGATTTATAATGAAAAATAAAAATTTAAAATTTTTTATAATATTGAAAAATAATTAAAAAATATTTGAAATTAGCCAATTATTATTTGTAAACGTTTGTTTAAATACATCACAAAGTAGAATATTTAATTATGTAAAATTTGATTGCTGGCTTTTACGTGTTTTAAATTTTATTATGGTTTTTACTTTATTTCATTTATTGATTTTATCAAAATGTAAGATTTGAGATTATTTTGGATATTTTTATGTATAAAATTAGTTATTTATTTTGGAGATTCGAAACCTAATGCAACAGATACTAGTCAATCATTAACATGTAAATTAGTCGTTTCTTGAAAATTTTAATCACTTTTGAATTAAAAATATAACATTAATACTTTTTATTAATGCTTGAATCCTGTTAAGTTAGGTAAAACTAAATAGCCTATTAAAACTTTCTTTCTAACAATATTAATATTTTTTCCCCATATTTTTATATTGACAGTTAAATTAAAGTCTATATTTGCAATTAAATTGCAGAAAATACTATAATATGCTGAATTAATTTGCAATTGGCATGTTTATTTTTTAATTTAAGTTTGGTGTTCTTCGTATTTAATGGCTACTAAATAACTTTATTAATAGCTTTAATTACATTTTTGAAACAAGCTTCAATGTCAATTTTATTGATTTATGTCAATTTATTAATCGAATTTACACATGATTAATTGTAATCCACGGATGATTACAGAATTGTTTATCCCCGACCTACCAATCAATCAGTACACTCATTTATATATTATAACAATCATTCATGTTTAAATTCATTTAACAAATCTATTAATATCATGTTGCTTTCTAGTATTAATGTTTACGATTCCATATACTGTAAATTTCAATTAATTAATAAACATTCTTAATTTACATTAAAGTAGACCTTTATCACACCCCACGCACGTCTTTGAATTTCCATGGCCAATTATCTATTAATTCAAAACATGGAATAATTTGTCTTAACTAATTACAGGAGATTCACTGTATATGTCAAGTGGTTAAAATAAGCTAATATTTTGTTATCTTGATATTGGCTTAAGAATGTATAATTGATGCGTTTTCATTTCTTTTCATTCTGACAAAAGATCAACAACTTAATTCTATGCAACTCCAATTTTAATTGACCCAAAACTTATCTTGGACAGCTAATTATCTCTTTATACCCGTATCAGTGACGATATTGCCACTGAAACGCATTCAAATGTTCACAGCACTGAATAACAATACTGATGGTTAAATAACCAACATGTGGTATGAAAATTTATGAATTCTGTGCATTTCACACAGACATATATATCGAGAATTTTCCTTTGTACCGATTTATATTTTAAAAGTTATTGTAGAAGACCAATCAGATTAAAGCTGCGGACCGGCGATTGAGAAACACTGGTCTAAAGCAATCAACAAATGAGTAATGTAAAGAGGGTTATTTTAAAGTGTTGAATAAGAACGAGAATTAACTAGTACTAATAATTTCATGCATTGCCATTTTATGGCAGAAAAATGAGAGCTATAGTAAAAAGAGTTATTTTTTCATGAATCTTTTGAAGCCTAAGACCAATCTTAAGCGTGGGTTAGGTGGAAAAGGATCACGACTGGCGAATTTTTTGACGCGGCCAAATTGGAGGAAAATAAAGGCATATGTGGCATATGATCATTAATAATCAAAATTTGAATTCAGGTTTAGAAAGTTTTGAGCCGAAAACTATTCCTTGATCTCTGTACATTGAACTGATAGATATACTATCTTTTCTTGTTTATCAGTTTACGACAATTCTTTAATGTTATTTATTTGAATATTAACGATAGAAATGTAAGAAACGTTGGTCCATCACTCAACAACAGAGTCTGATTTAAGTAGAACAAATATTGCAAACTTTAAAAAGCTAGTACAATCTAGAGGAAATCTAGTACAGAATTGCAAACTAATACACGATTTTCATTGTTGGCTTCAGTCAGTTCATGCGGTATCCATTTTCCTTTATGAATCATTTTCGTGTCTTGTAAACGTTTGCTTATTGCTGCCTGAGTGACATTTAACTGGTTTGCAAGTTGTTTTTCTGTTGGAGCTTAGTTTCCCTTCAACAATTCTTTATTTTCGATTTTTTTTGGCATCAAAATCACCACTTTTGAATCGTTTAAACCAGGGCTTCTTAAACCATAAGTCGCGACCCCATTTGGGGTCGAGTAGCAAAATTCTGGGGTCGCGAGAGATAAAAATACAATTTAACAGAAAATGTTTTTTAACTTGTAAAATTATTGTTATAAAGATAAAATAACAATTATCGTAGATAAATATATCATAAAATCTTCTAGTTCGGAAAGATTGTTTGTACCTGCATTTCTATTAAGAGTATTGTAATAACTTGAATAACATTTACTATGAATTAGAATTAGAAGATGTTATAGGAATTTTAAAAAAATATAAATTTATTTTTCTTTTATATTTGTATGGGGTCGTCAAGAAACTCGCAATCATAAATGGGGTCGTGAATTACAAAAGTTTAAAAAGCTCTGGTTTAAACCAAATTTCGCAAGTCTTTTGAGTTGGTGCATGGTCACCATACGTTTCTTGAATAACACGAAAAATTTCTGAAACTTTTTTCTTTTGATTAAAGCAAAATGTAATGCTTCCCGCAAATGCTGTTTGTTGGTACGTAATTCGACATGTTTAAACGGGATTAAAAAATATGTTTACGCTTTCATGAATAATGACATGCTAAATTTTAATTCAGAATTTTAACACTAAAGCGCCGTAAGTGTCATTGTAAAATAATGTTTAATACAAAAGTTATGCCATATCTCTTAGAAAATCCAAAGAACTAAGTATACATTCAATATATCACTAAGTTATTTTTTGAATAAGGACCTAACGGTTTAAAACGTCATATTTGTGTTCTGGTTATTAGTTTAGCCAAGAAAAGGGAGAGGGTGAATGCTGTCCAAACGCAAAAAATCAATAACTAGTTCTGGACATGTAATTAACCAATATTTCCCAAATAAAAACATTTGAATATGTAAGAGAAAAATAAAAAAAAATAATTTTAAAAATGTGTTTATTTGTTTCTCAAAAAATTGAAACGTGGTTTTAGTTTAAACAAAATCTTGAGGTCTTCGTTTCTAAAAGTGTATCGTAAATAGAATATTAGTATGGTAATATTTTTTATCATACTAATTCAAAAACTAACTACCTCACACTCTCTTGCTATATTATTCATTTTTATAATTAGATCTGCAATGAATTTTCTGTGATTTTTTAATGGGACACCCATCATAAAATACAATGTAATACTTATCGCCGTACTTTACAAAATCAGAATTTATTTTCTTATAGTAATTCGATATTAAACGTATCAGAAAATTGGTACAATCTAAAATGATATTTAAGTTTTGTGATTTATTTTCATTCGAAAAGTAAATATTTAATTGTGATAATAAAAAATACTAATAATAATAATAATATACTACTTTGAAAGTGCATTTTCTAATGAGTAACTGTGCATTGATGACATGTTTGTTAATGACTCTGTCCTTGTTTGTGTATGAATAATTGATAACAAACTCTACATGTTTTCAATGTGGCTTTTCATTGAAAAATTTTCAACCATTAAAATATAATTATAAATAAAATTCTACAAAACAGTTACTCATCTCATTAAGGAATCACAAGTCACATAAATTTCTGTCATGTATCAATATTTATTATGGAATTGATACGTTTTGGTCGACCTTATTTGATATTCTGAATTAATTACTCGAATGTTTTGATTGAACTCTTTAATTAAAATTGCATTTAATAATAATAATAATAGTTGATTGACTTTCATTAAAATGACATTTAATCATTAGTAATTCAAATTCATTTATTTAAAATAATTAATGGTCCAATCAAATTAAGGATTTAAATTTTGGCAGTCGAACAAAATTTGTCGACGGGTTATATTTCGCGACTCGACATATTTAACAGCCAATTGCGCTTTATATGTCAAAATGAGTTGTGAGATTTATTTGGTTTCAAATGACGGTTTTAATAGGTTTCCAACTGACCAATGAAACAAGACCAAATTTATTCTTTAATTAGCAATTTTCATTGGAAACGACGGATTTTATCACCACTTTTAAGTTGAAAAATTAGCTGAATCTTCATTTTTATTACATTTTTTTAGAAATGGTTGTTTATTTGTATATAACATACAATTTCCGTGATCAGTTTTCAATTGAAATCATTTTATTTTAACTAATAAAATCACATTTTATGGGATTTCTGCTAACAAATACACCGTTTTGCTAATAAATCAACCTTCGATTGAATTACGTACAAATGTGCCAGCCGCGCACACCGGTATTTTTTACCTATCGCATATTACTTGCTAATAATTTTCTGAATGACAATGCTACGGAATATTAAAATTGACTTGATGAATTATTTTTTCAAAGGCTTTAATTTTATTATTCCTAACAAATATATGACTTAATCAGTATTTCATGGAAAGGCTCAGTTCATTAGGAATGGTGAATGTACCACTGGGATAAGCAAGTTTTACCACCTAATTTTGATTCTTAAAGAACATACTTAAAATTGACTTTCTTTGACTTAACCACTAAACTTCTGATTTCATACCAATAAGTCAAGACATGACTTTTACCCCTGATAACACATCTCAGTAAGTACAAGAACCTTAGTAGGTGATGAATCTATTTTGTCGATTCAAATTGTCGAAATACGAAAATCTAATGAACTTGGTTTTTTTAGAAATTATTTACGATTTCATCTGCTTACGACAGAATTCATAATATTCAAGAATTATTTTCTTTGAAGTTAGTTGTTTATGGTGAATAAAATAGTGGATTGTAACAATGTTGGGGTGAACTCTTTTGATCGAGTTACAACTACTGGATGGCAATAGTCAACCCCCGGACTATTTGTACACATACCTAAACAGAGTTTCCAATGAAATTTTGCTCCAAGTTGTTTTTTTCCTGTGCGTCAAACGCTCTGTTGCATTTAAAAATAATCTACTGATTTATGTTTTATCGCTGGATGTATTGTTTTTTGCTAGTTTTATTCCATCTTTTACTAAAACATCACCCCTCAAATCCCACTCTAGGGTTTTTGTGTTGAACCAATTTCAACGAAACTAAACCATACTGAATATACGTTGAATCATAATTTATATTTTTACTTTTACTAGATAATGTCATTCAAAAATGTATTGCTTCTTTTTCAGATTCAGCCACATTCATGGTTAATTTTTTCTGATGTGCTGTTGAGTTAAAACGGAAAACTGTACTTTATTTGCTCATTTTATATTTTTTTGAATTGTAATTTAACTTTATTTGTATTAAATTGTTATTCTTTTCTATTTTTAAAAAATTTAATTATAATAAGCTTGTAAATCCCCTCAGTTGAAAACCTTTCTTTTTTATATCATTTCAGTAACAAAGCTTTTTGCTTATTTTAAATTTCAATATTTATTCAAAGAAATCAGTAACATGCATATTTGAGAATAATTAAAAAAACAGTTCAGGTCATTTTTGTACTAACTGTCATATCCACAGTTTATAATACAAAACAAAAATATATTTAGTAGTAATATTTTATAATTCAATATATTTAACTCCAATAATAAATTATTTTTACAAGTTGCGCTGGAATAACGTACTATGCACGTCAATTACTATTTATACTAAATGTCGATATGACGTTTATGGCATGTCGTATGATATTTGCAAAGTTAGCAGTTCTATGAACAAGTTATATATGCTATAGTTCCGAATTATAAGTTAATTTAAAATGAAAACTAACTGGAAATTGCTTTGGGTGAGTTCACCACGGACTCATTGTAATTAATTTCCAGTGAAAATGGTTATTTTCCTTTAAATCGTCTAAGTAATTTTAATTTCAATTTCATAAAATCATAAATTAATAATTAAAAATTATAAATTTTTTTTTTGGTATTATTCGGATTGATTTATTGAAATAAAAAGAAATTGAAGTTGATCATCAGTGAAGTAGATAACTTATTTTACCAATACTGAAATTTTCAAAATTTAATTTGTTACAAATTAAAGTTATTGCTATGATTTATACTATTTTATTCAGCGGTCTCCTTTATTCAAATGAAAAATTAAATTTACATCGCTTGGAAAATTTGAGTTGTCAAATCACAATAAAATCTTTAAGAAACACGACCACTTTGAGCAGTCTATTAGGTCTTAGAATGACGGTGGGTAGAAAATTTATGATTGTCCTTACGAATTTTAATGATCCATTGTCATTTATACGGCAAAAAGATTCATATATGAGAACTGGCGAAAAAGAAAATTAAACATTTTTATTGGACGTAGCATTATTTAATGAATTTACTTAAATGTACAATATAAATATAGTTCAAACTGTTATAAAATTAATTAGATTTTATGAAGTTTGACTGCTCATATAACGAAATTGAATAAATTGCTATAGAAATCAGTTTGTTAAAAATATACTTAAAAAATAATTAAAGTCTCTTAACTTCAAGTTTTGTACAGGTTTTAACGTTTCAGACAACTGTAAGTATCACTGGCATACTATTAATAAAAACTTTAATCTAATTAAAGTCTTCAGATATTTCTTTATCTTATTGTTATTATTATTATTATTATTATTATTATTATTATTATTATTATTATTATTATAAATAAAATTTAAATAAATAACAATTTTAACCAATTTCCGCAATGTTTATTCATGAAATATGAAATATTTCGACCGATAAACTGCCCTGATCACTCATAACCAAAATTTAACTAGACTTTCGCTTTCTCTTCTCTGATATTTCTTTCACTTAAAAACAATTTTATTTATATAAATGATTCCGCTACGACAAAAAAAGATTTTATAGTTTATATTATTTTAATTATTATTATTATTATTAATAATAATAATAATAATAATAATAATAATAATAATAATAATAATAATAATAATTTAATAAGTTAATAATTTATAAAAAAACATGCTAATATAAGTTGAAAATTAATTAAAAACTTATAATTATATAATTAAAAAATAATAATTATAAAAGTTATTGTAAAAGATTTATTTCTCGCAAGAAATAGTCTTAAAAGGGAATTCAAATATTTTCCCGCAAAAATTTGATCCAATTGAATTTCTAACTCAACCTCACCACCAATCAATTCGTCAATCGTGACAAATATTCATTTATTAATTAACCACAAACCGCAGTTTAGCGAAAACCAATACAACACCGATTCGACTCACTGATTGGATCGATTGGAATATTAATTGAAATATCAATGTTCAAATGTTATTTTTTTCAATTAAAATAGAGACTAGAGCCATAAATTATTTTTTATCTGTATTAATTGCATCGATCATGTATTTGATTGACAAATCTACTTTTTGAGTTATGCTTTATCTTTCTTACTGTTGGATTTATTTACATATTTTATTGATTTCATTGATTTTCTATCGGTATTCAGATTCATTAATCGAATATCCAGAAATTAAATGTTAGTAATTGACAAAAAGATTTTTAACACTTTATTTGATTTATATTTTCTACAAGATTGTTTCAGCAGCATGGATTTATTGGATGGCAGTCAGTCTTCTAATTATAATACTTTGAAACAAGATTTGGGCAACAACTGTACACACGTGTATGGGAATATTTTCATAAATAATGTCAAAAGTGAAAGTTAGTTTTCAGAAGTTATTTATTTATTATTTATAAAAGTTAGGAATTATTTTTTATTTGTTTTTCAAAATTAATTTAAAAAAAATTTTAAATATTAATTTTAATCTAACGAATTTTTTTATTTTTAAAAACATCTAATAATTTTCTAGTAATAATATTGGTTTTAATTTTAATAAATAATGAAAAATTATTTATGTAACTATTATTATTTTTATTATTATTATTATTATTATTATTATTTAGTGATTCTTTTAAAAAATATTAATCGATTGTCATTTAATAATAAATATTTTTCTTTTAGTTCATTATTTAAAAAATTTAACATGTGCATATATACTAAATACTTGAACTATCGATTTTTTAATCATGCATTCTATTACATATTCACTATAAGGATAAAAATACAAGTGTTACTGATAAAAAATTAGTATTGTGTTCTGATTTCATTTATATATGTACTATAATTAATTAGTTAAAATAAAAGGATTTTTTCAAGGTTTTCTGTGATTTTTAGATATTGCGAATCTTAGAATTTAGCACCCTGTCATTAAATGTGCATCTAGTTTTTTTGTTATATATGCAGGAATCGTATTTTTGGGTTCTTAACATAATTTATATTTTACAATGTATTGTAACTTTGAAGAAAATTTTAAGTCATTGATGAAACTAAAAGGAAATAAAGAAACTGAAAGAGAAACATATTTCTGAAATTGACCATAGATAAAAAATTGAAAAAATGGATTTCTTCAATTTCGACAGTACAAAAATTTAAAGATATTGTCAATCGTTTTGCTAAGAAAAGAATGTTATTTGATAAAATATAAAACTGATTTAAATTTCCAAACTAGCAAATTAGAACTTTTGAAAAAAGAAATGACAAAATATGAATACCAATAAACAAAAAATTGAAGTTAATATAAGAAATACACAAGAAACTTTGATAATCCGAAATCCGAAAATTCACAGAAATTTATAAAAGGTAAATATAATATAGAAAAGTAGAAAAATAAACCAAAAATATGTCCAAAAAGAAAATAAATTAAAATTAAAGAAAAAAGAAAAATTTCAGATATATTATTACCATATGAGAAAATATTGAATATAGTGAAGTACATCAACCTGATATGCACTCTGAACTAATTATTAAATGGCATAAAGAATTTTTTATTGTTTGATTATGAATCTGATGTTTTATTGATATTCTCAAATTTTCGACAATCTTCGAAATCATTTGAAAAAGGCTATGCTGAAAATTTGTGAATATCATCTGATTTATAGTCAAACAATAAAAAATTCTATGTCATTGCAGAATGAAAAGCAATCAGAGGTGAAAACTAGAAAAAGGTTTTTTAATATTATTAAATATTAAATTTAAATATATTTGAAGCGTGTAAGAAAATGGTTGTTAATATAGATTATATTAACAAATCGTCGAGTTGTTTTAATGTACACTATTTCGTAAAGATTTCAGTATTTTTAATATACTTAAGATATTAATTAATAATTTTAATTTCATGACATTGTTAATTTGTTATATAAATATCCAAAGAGATGGATATAATTAAATTTTCTATTTTGCATTTGTTGAAATAGCATTAATTTCGATGGAATTGCTTGTTTTACAGACATTTTCGACGTCTTAAAGGACGCCATTACAGGTACAATTAAAAATAATAAACCCGTATAATCATCAACACAAGTTTGCTGGCATAGTGAAATACTAAACGAATGCCTTTCATACAAAATGAGGACATTGTTTGAACTGAATTTCTGAAAAATAAAAGCTCGAAAAAAGATATTCGAAATATTACATTAAGACATTTTTCATTTTTTTCATGTAATATAGTAGTAGGTAATAAGTTAATTATTATTATTTTTAAATAATTAACATTTAAAAAAAGATTATTTAATAACTTGCAAGTCATTTAATGGAAAATCCATAATTAGCACAACAAATAAACTAATTACTTTTGAAAAAAAAAATATATAATTTTTTTTTAAATTCACTTGGATTAATAAATTTAATTATCATATTAGGTAATGGTTCGGAACCAGATTTAGAGTTTCTATCAGGAATTAAAGAAATAACTGGTTCATTGAAGATCCGAAATTCAAATATCTCTAGTGTTCCTTTGCGAAATTTGCGGGTGATTCGTGGAGATTCTAGACTATATACTCACGATTCAATGGGGGCTCTTCAAAATTCTTTTGAAGTCAGTATAGATCAAGATATATCGGTATCAAATTCGATCAAAACAGTTATTGATTTACGATCTCTGCGCAGTTTGTTTTTATTTATTTAATTTAATTTAATTTAGTTTAATTTAATTTAATTTAATTTAATTATTTTTATTTACAGTCAACATTAATTTACTACATTTATTTATAAATTGTGATATAATATTCGATACGATTTCTAGTGGCAGACTAATTTTGACCATATTTATCGCTTATCTATTCTATATAAGAAACTCAATCACACTGAATCGCACCTATTATTTTCATATACATTTATTGATGGTATTTTACGAGAAAAGTATGAAATATACATTGGATAATTAGTTCCTAGTCGTTTATTTATTTTTGAAATTATAATGAAAAATAACACCATATACAGTTACATTTTATTGTATTTTTTTTTTATTATCATAATTTTTTAAAGTAATAATTTACGCACGGGATGTTATTTTCAAAAAACTTTGTTGACTTGTATAAAAAAAATTCAATCTCATTATCAAATGTGCCAGAATACTGATTACGGTAATATTTATTTCACCTTTATAATGCTCGTCCATACAGTTTGTTTTAATTCATGACAAATCATAATTTGATTTGGAATTATTATATTTTCTTGCCAATCTATCATTTTTATGCCACAAATATTTAACTTATATTATATTAACTCTTACAGTATATTAATTGTTTTTACTAGTTTAGTTAAAATTTACTGTTTATACGAGGGTATTAGTCAGACCTACATGCGCGTTATATGAACACAAAAATACGAAACCTTTTCCAGAAAATATTAGATAAATTTGAAATAACTCGAATCAAAGTTATTCTTGGGATAACAAGTATACCTTTGTCGTCAGTTATTTGGTAATAATTAAATTTGAAGTTTTAAATTTCAATTTTTAATTAAATCAACTTGACTGGATTTACAAAACAAAAACAAATTAATATTAAATAATAATTTGTTTAAAATATATAAATTAATGCTAGATTGATTTTTCAGCATAACCACACAAATCGCACCTTCAAAATTTGATTATAATGGTTCATAAATTGATAAATGTTTATGCTTCACGACAAGCAGCACATTATGTAATAAATGTATTTTGTTTAAATATTCCATTATTTGATTTTTTAAATTTTTTCTAATGAAAACTTCCATTTAGCAATTCAGAAAAACAGATCAATTAAAAATTTAATAAAATTCATTGTTTTAATTTTGATAACTTTAAATTATTTAAATTCATATCAATTAGAAATGAAATCAAGTTGTTTTTCCTTAATACAAATTTTTAAAATATTTTCTAAAATATAAGCAAAAATTTTAATTTATTAAAAATAATTTGAATAAAACATTAAAAATTAATCAAATAAATTTTAGTTTCCAATTCTAAATAAATACAAAATTATTTATGTTTTATTAGATTTTCACAGAAGATATGTTCACATAGATTTTTTGATGTTACTTTTGATGATAAAATATTCAATAAATACAAACAATAATGCATTTCAAATTGAATTTCTGTTCATTATATAATCCACTTGTAAAGAAAATTTTATTTATCATTTGAATTCCTATAAATTATTCTTTAAACAATGAACCGTTTTACTTATAACTTTTAAATCTCTGATTTATATTCACATCTATTTCACATATTTATAGTGAAATTAAAAACAAAAATTTTTCATGAGTAAGTAGATGTGAGCCATCCAGGACAGAGCGTTCTGATTGGCGGACGGAAACGATGACTCATCGTGTAGAGGGTAAGTTAGGAGTCGCGTGTGTCTATGACTCATGGTCTTTGTTCTTCAGCGGTTCAAAGAGGTCATGTCAGGGTATAAGCATGAGTCATACATTTCTCAATTTTTTCATAATTATGGGGGTATATGTCTTTGTTTTTTGACTTATAAAAATTTTGAAAAATATGTATGACTCATGCTTTTACCCTGGTATGACCTCTTTGAACCGCTAAAGAATAATGCATTTCAAATTGAATTTCTGTTCATTATATAATCCACTTGTAAAGAAAATTTTATTTATCATTTGAATTCCTATAAATTATTCTTTAAACAATGAACCGTTTTACTTATAACTTTTAAATCTCTGATTTATATTCACATCTATTTCACATATTTATAGTGAAATTAAAAACAAAAATTTTTCATGAGTAAGTAGATGTGAGCCATCCAGGACAGAGCGTTCTGATTGGCGGACGGAAACGATGACTCATCGTGTAGAGGGTAAGTTAGGAGTCGCGTGTGTCTATGACTCATGGTCTTTGTTCTTCAGCGGTTCAAAGAGGTCATGTCAGGGTATAAGCATGAGTCATACATTTCTCAATTTTTTCATAATTATGGGGGTATATGTCTTTGTTTTTTGACTTATAAAAATTTTGAAAAATATGTATGACTCATGCTTTTACCCTGGTATGACCTCTTTGAACCGCTAAAGAATAATGCATTTCAAATTGAATTTCTGTTCATTATATAATCCACTTGTAAAGAAAATTTTATTTATCATTTGAATTCCTATAAATTATTCTTTAAACAATGAACCGTTTTACTTATAACTTTTAAATCTCTGATTTATATTCACATCTATTTCACATATTTATAGTGAAATTAAAAACAAAAATTTTTCATGAGTAAGTAGATGTGAGCCATCCAGGACAGAGCGTTCTGATTGGCGGACGGAAACGATGACTCATCGTGTAGAGGGTAAGTTAGGAGTCGCGTGTGTCTATGACTCATGGTCTTTGTTCTTCAGCGGTTCAAAGAGGTCATGTCAGGGTATAAGCATGAGTCATACATTTCTCAATTTTTTCATAATTATGGGGGTATATGTCTTTGTTTTTTGACTTATAAAAATTTTGAAAAATATGTATGACTCATGCTTTTACCCTGGTATGACCTCTTTGAACCGCTAAAGAACAAAGACCATGAGTCATATACACGCGCGACACATCCGCATGACTCTTGACTTACCCTGTACATGATGATTCATCACTCGATGGGTCATAGTTTCCCGTCAGCCAATCAGAACGCTCTGTGCTGGATGGCTCACATCTACCTAGTTACATGTTAAACTGTAAACAATGAAACACTTCAAATCTTTTTTCGGAATCTTAAATGATTTTAGGCATTTATTATTTTCATAAAACGTATATAAGTTGAAGATGTCTGGTAAAAAGAATAGATAATCTAGATATGTCTAACATCTTCTGTTAATGACATGTGTAATAACGATATCTACAACGTTCGCATCTAATTTTAAAGATGGATATTTTATCTGTTTATAAATTTTTACGCTTCCCAATCAATTTATAATTTATTTATTTTCTGTGGATAACCTTCGATTAAATAAGTAAGTATTTAAATTTTCTATATTTCAAATATACATTTTATTTTGTGATATTTATTTTATTAGAAATGGTTTTTATATGTTGTAAAGAAAAATATAATGTAATTGTGAGAAAGGATGATTAATAAATATATAATTAAATAAATTTAACTTTTACGTAATATGTCAAAATTCAGACTTAAAATACTATAAAAAATGTTCTAACCCAGGGATTGGCAAACTTTTGGGACCCGAGGCCACTTGTAGTTTTCGTAAAAGTTTTGAGGGCCGGGTTACATATTTTTCATAAGCATCAAACATGGTTAAACCGAATCAAACAAATAAAATGATCATATAAAAGTTTAAAAGAAAACAAGATCTAAATTTGTTTGGCTATCTGCTGAAATTTTTGGGGAGGGTCAAAACGCCTGTGGACCGTAGTTTACCCACCTCTGTTCTAACAAATCGAATATTTATTTCACTTTTTGAAACAATTAAAAATATTTTTATTTGTTTTGGGTTGTATTTCCATATTTTTTAATCAGTTATATTTAGATTTAAAATTGAATTAATTTTTTAATTAATAAATGTGGCGTAAAAATTTATTCCAGTAAAGCAGAATAAGTTTTTCGATTGTGTCAACATAAATATTTATATAACATTTTATTAATGTAACTATGTCTTATAAAATTTATTTATTTTACAATATATTATTTTTACAATATATTATTAAATAGGTATTGTTAGCGGTAATATTTACATATCTTCTCAATTCTGTTCCAGTTTGGCTAATGTGGAATGGAACGAATTACTTGAAGATCCGACTCGACAATCCGTAACCGGAAAATGTATGTATATTTGATTTTATATTTAACATTAATTTTGATTGAAATTCGAAAATAATAAACTGAGTGATCAGAATTATTTTTATTTTAAACAATACATTGCATTAAAAAATTTAGAAACGTGGTTACAGATTGTTGTCAATTTATGGCAACGTTAAGTTATTACTAACAATTACTTGAACTACAACAATATATATACACACACATATATATATATATATATATGGTTAGTCAAAACAAAAAAATTAAAAAACGATCGATGCTGAAGAAATTAAGAGATTTTAGCTTTAGTTATTAAGATTAGTTGTTTAGCAAGGATACGCTGAATCAACAGTGTTCAAAAAATTGAGTATAGAGGTAACAAGAAATCTCTCAAATGTAATCATACCTATAAATTGATAAACAAAATCTGAACACAATCGAATCGCAGTCTGAAACTTATTAACAAAAATTAGACAAATCTGAAATTTTAATTAGTCAAGTATTTAATTATCTTCCTTTTTTTAATGTTTATAACCTTCCGAATAAAGCATAACCAACACGACTTTATGCTTGTAATATATTACACACTCTATTAATGTTATCTACCTTTTGGTTTAGGTCCAAATTGCAGGGTGCATTGCTTAAATTTTTTGCAAGGAGGCTTGCTAGATTCCATAATAAAAACTAATAATAATCTATTAAGTATATTTATATGCCCTTCACAGATGCGGAGTGACACAAAACATTTGTTGGATAAAGTCTGAATAATAACTCATATATCATACATGCATTCATAATTTCGAAATTATTTTTATGTAGCAAAAACTGGGTGGTGCGCAACCCCCGCTAGATCTGTCTCTGATTATAGACATTATTCGTGGTAGGATTCCAAATATTTTGAAACAGTTGAGGCTCGCATTTTTCTTTCTAAAAAATCTTTTAGAAAATTCAATTTTTTTTTATTTATAATATAAAAAGTAAGCAAATTTTATTTCTATATTTTAATTATAATCCTAATATTTTTTCAAACTTTTTTCACCGCTTTGTAATTTTTTTCTCGGTTACGTTTCAACTGATAAATTATGAACTGATGGAAGGCCACATAAATTAAAAAATAACAAATTTTATATATGAATGTATAATGTTCATTGTAAAATCATCGGTAATCTTTTGGACCCACAGGGTCGTTAAAACAGTCTATCGAATAATCAGATATATCCGAAGACTCCTTGAATTAAGTTGAGTATGAACATACTATTAGATCATGTTTATGTCACCAAATTCCATGTATCAACAATAAACTTGAAAAAGGTAAGGAGCCAAATCACAAGGGAATATATTATTTTATCGTGGTTTAAATTAAATTATCAAAAGTATAATTATCAATAACATAATAATTATGAAAATATAACTTAATTAACCTTCTCAAGCCCCTGTGCATATTACAAGGTGCAATATTTTCGTTCCTTTTTTGAAACCGTTTTTTATTGGGGAACTTCCATATATTGTGATGTTTATAGCCTATTATTTTGTTAAGTATTGCAAGTGTTTTAACATGACTCCCGTTATTTTTGTTTTATTTAAATAAAAAGTCATGATTGAGGAGGTTAAATAACTATATAAGCTAATTTCTGCAATATTTATTCATAAAAGGAAATGTGAAATATTTTGATCTATAAAAGGTCCTGATAACTCCAAAACAAAATTATATGTTTAAATTCATGTGTATTTTTTAAACATGTGAAAAGAAAGATTTATTGCAAAAGACTCTTTAAATTTTGTTTTGGAGTGATTGGGACCTATTTAAGGTCAAAATATTTCATATTTCATTTTTGAATAAACACTGATGAAATTAGCTTACAATTTATTTAAATTATATTTTTATAAATGATTACGCTATCGACCAGTTATTTCAAAATTTATATAATAATTATAATTAAAACCTTAATAATAATAAAAATTACACTTTGTAAAATAATTTGATTAAAAATTGGTTCTTTAAAAAATAACATCCAATATTTAACAATTTATAGAAATTTATATCATTTTAATCAGTTTTATTCGAACAAATCAAATACCAAAGATTAATATAATTTAACACCTGATTAGACTGAACTCAAAGTATCATTTGATCTCCTTAACCTCTAAAGGACCATAATAACTTCAAGACTCATTTTACTCTTAAAATTCCCATAAAATTCTCATCGGAGTAGAAATTTAAAAATTATATGTATATTAAAAAAAAGAAAAAAATAATTATGAAATTCTTCTTTATGTGAGTCCTCCATATCTTCATTATCTATTTTTTCGGTCATTTAAGATTTTAAAGGCAATTGTTGAAGTAATTTTTTTATCAAAATATATTTCGGGGATTTTGAATGTTTGTAACATAAAAATCGAAAATGTTTGAAATATAAAAAGGTATTCGATTTTTAAAATACAATATGAAAATAAGTAAAAGTGTAACGGTAATTGATCAAAAAATTTATTTAGAAATAAATTAAATCAAAAAATAATAAATTTTACAAAAGCATGTTTAATTATTTTATTGATATTTTTATGAATCACATCTGAACTTATATATATATATATATATATATATATATATAGGGTTATTATATCTGAAGTGTATTGAATTTTACAATTGCATACAAATTACTAAACATTTAAATGTTTAAAGGCTTAAAATTATATATTTCATATGAATTGATGCGTACTCAATTTCGGATAGTTCACGCAGCAATAATAATCTTATAATTATAATCTACTTATGTAGACCTGATCTTTGCACACTTTGTACAAACACTATTAATTTTAAACTATTCTGAAATGATAACGTTATTATTATCATTATCATTATTATTATTATTATTATTATTATTATTATTATTATTATTATTATTATTATTATCATCATTATCATTATTATTATTATTATTATTATTATTATTATTATTATTATTATTATTATTATTATTATTATTATCATTATTATCATTATTATCATTATTATTATTATTATTATTATTATTATTATTATTATTATTATTATTATTATTATTATTATTATTATTATTATTATTATTATTATTATTATTATTATTATTATTATTATTATTATTTAAACCTTTGATAGGCACCCCTCAACCAACAAAATGTTCTAAAAAATGTATGCAAAAAGGAAAATCAGGATTTTGCTGGGGACCTTTGACTAGTCAGTGTCAAATATGTATAATTTATATTTTATGTTTTAATAAATAAAATAAACTTAGTTTCAAAGTGTCGAAAGCGAATGTGTGCAAATAGATGTTTTCTGTCCGAAACTGGAGATGAAGAATGTTGCAATTCGCAATGTTTAGGAGGTTGTACATCTAGTGACTCTAGTTCTTGCATTGTATGACTACGACATGTATTCTATTATATTTCTCATCAGTGCATTTAGGCTTGTCAAGGAGTTCTTGACAATAATGTTTGTCAACCTGAATGTCCACCAAAGAAAATTATCAATCGGGAAACGGGGATTCCAGAACCTAATAAATATTTTCGACCTCTTTTTGTAAATATATGCCTAAATAAATGTCCAGGTTCATGCTTTTAATTCTAAATGATAAATTATTTTTCTTTTACCTTCAGAAGGTTTATTAGAGCAGGAAGGAGAATGTAAAACTCAATGTACCTTTAGAAAATATGAGCGTCAAGGAGATCAATGTGTACCATGCAAAATATTATGCGAGCAAAGTAATCGCTTTTATATAACTTCTAAATATTTATGTTTAAAATTTATTTTTTTGAAAATAACATTTTGTATTTAGTTTCAATATATATTTTTAATATATAACTTGTTAATTCCAATATAGTTCTCTAAAAATTGCATTATATGTTTGGTAAATAGAAATAATTATAACGAATTATAACAAATGAAAAAAAAATTATTTCATTACCAAAATGTATACCTTGACTTTAAAAGACACTTTTAACACGTTAAAGACTGCATGCCCACTGGTGGGTCACTCCTCAACAACATTACCGACCACTGTGCTTACGGGTGGGCAAACGACATGTTTTACTTGGGGACCGGGTGACCACCCGTGGGCCTTTTAGTGGAATTAAATCTATGGGTTAAATAATGTCTACCTCAAATTATTGTACACTAAAAAATATTTCCAAAAAAATATACGTAATTAACAATAAAAGAAATGCCGGTCCATATGTGAGAAATACGATTTTGCAATGCGGTCTTCAATTTGTTAATATGCAGCTTATTTATTGCATATTATAAAGAGTGAAATAACCACAACTGTAATTATCATGTTTTTAATAAGTTTTTTATTTTCTTTATTTCTATATCTTTTTTATTATTAATCAATATTTTGTTTTATATTTAACACGAATTTTCAGCACTGCCTTCTTCAATTGCTTGTAAAATTTGTATTTAAATATAACTCAAAATATTGATCGATTGTCTAAAAGCAAAATGAAGATAAAGGAAATTGAAAAGCGATCAGTAGTATAAGGATAAAAATACCATGGACTGCCAATCTCTGTTTCAGTGATTTTTACATTTATTTGAATCTATTTTTTTCACTTTTCAGAGAACACACAAAAATGAATATAAAATATAAAGTTGATATTTGCGATGCATTCTTTCATAGTTATTTTAAAAAATGTAATTCAATCTACATATTCACAGTTGTCAAACTGTTGCTTGCAAGCCTTCAAGTTCTTTTTTTTCAAAATTATCATAATTATTCAGAAAAACTTTATTAGGTTTTACTAAAATGTTTTTATTTTTTAAATGTTTTTCCTTAAACAGTTAAATTTTGTATTCAAGGTTGAACTCAGAAAATTATAATACTACTATAAACCGTCCTTTGATCTTTATATTCATTTTTGATATTTTATAAATGCAATTGACCCTTTCGACATCAGTTTTATTTTACTATTTTTGCCATGAGATTTTCTCTTATAAATTTTTCGGTTATAAAATTCATAAAGTTAAAAACAATTTTTTAAATTTTAAGTTTACTTGAATAATGTCAATAAAACAAAGTTTTTGGAATATATTTGATAATTTATTAACAATGTTTTTATCCATTTTCAGTTTGTACACTCGAAGAAATATTTAGTCCAAATGATTTCAAATATTCTTACTTTTCACTGGACTACCCAAAGTTAAAAAAGTTAGCAAATTGCACCACTTTTAAAGGCTTCGTACAGATTGACACTGAATCTTTTGTTAAGTGAGCTTTGTGATTAATTTCATTTTGATACATGCAAATTAGTAAATTAGGCTAAGCGACAAGCTATAAAAATATTTATTAATTAAAATATAAACTCCAATATAATGAAAATATAATTTTCTAATTGAAAATTATAGAATATATTTATTATTTGATTAAATGTTGTCAATGGTATATAATATATACCATATATATACTATATATAAACAAAAAAGAAGTTAATCTTGTATATGATGTTTACATGTGAATTAAATTTTCTCTTTCACCAAATAAACCATTATATAACATTAATCCCTTTTTTGTTGATCTAGTTTTGTTTTCTTTTTAACATTTCATTTATTTTCATTTGGACTATAAATCAATTTTTCGCCATAACTCACATTTTCTGCACTGAATTAAAATACGAGAGTATGGAATCAAATTTTTTAATCAATAAAATTATTTTATATTTATAAGTATTCGTTTGATCGATGTAATATCCAAAGTAAACACTAGAATCAGAAAACACAAAATTGAGAGACTTGTGAAAATCAAATATAAATACATAAACCAATAAATATTTTAAAACCTATATTTGAAAATGAAATCCATAAAATTAAAAATAAAAATAATTTAAAATAAACAACAGATTAAAAAACGAAAATAAACTTTAATCAGTAAAGAAATTATTTCACTAGTTTAAAAATAGGTTTAGTAAACATTGACTTCTTTACCCACACTAGACTTTGAGAACTGTCGAAGAAAAAAAGTTAAATAAAATAATTTAATTAACTGATATTTTTCCAAAGATTTCTAACGAGGATTTTGCAATTTCTAATATAAAATTTTAAAATTCCTAATAAAATACTTTTGTTCAGACACAGGCCAGAAATCGTACCCATTTCAAATTCAGATGATTTAAAATTTTTAGAAAACCTCCGTAACATTTCAGGAAGTGTTTATATTGACTTAAAAGATGCTCCTTTCAAATTGGATAGTCTTTCATTTTTAAGTAATTTGCAAGCAATTGAAAGCCTGGTACCAATCATATCAACCAGCTTAACCATAATAAATACCAATATCAGTTATCTTGGTCTCAAAAGTTTGAAAACTATTAAGAATAAAGCAATATTCTTTAAAAATAATACCAAACTTTGTTATTTTGATATTAAAAAATTTAAAAACATTGTCAAAACAGATACCTTAAATGATGTTACTATAATATCTGATAACGGAATGGCAGATCCCAAATTGTGTGGTAAGCAGTTTTATTATTATTATTATAAGTATAAAACGATGATTCCTTGGTAGCAGCATAAATTAATATAACAGATAAGTGAAAAACAAAATAAGCCCTTGGTGCGAAGTAATAATTATATTGTTGATAATCGAAACTTTTTTCAAGAATATAATTATTACTTCTCAACAAGGGCTTATTTTCTTATTCACTTATCTGTTATATTATTATTATTATTATTATTATTATTATTATTATTATTATTATTATTATTATTATTATTATTATTATTATTATTATTATTATTATTATTATTATTATTATTATTATTATTATTATTATTATTATTATTATTATTATTATTATTATTATTATTATTATTATTATTATTATTATGAGGCTGAAATCCGAATCGAAATCAACTTAAATCATTTTGACTAAATTAAAAAATGTTTTAAAAATAGTTATTTTTTCCCGAAATATTATTATTATGCAAGGATTGTGACATTGTTCTTGATATATTAATTATGATTTTGAATGTTTTAATAATTTATATATTACTTATTCTACGTTTTATAACAAGTGTTTGTCTTGTCGAAATTGGATTCAAGGAGCAAGAAATCTAGTATCAAATAGAAAAGCGGTTCCCAACCTGTGAGTTGTGACCCAAACAAGAGTCGCTTGACAATTTTCAAAGGGTTGGCTGATACATCCTGAAAAGTAGTTTGTTAAATAAAACATTTTATAAAGCTTCAATATTTTTTGTGTGACTCTTAATTGTACAATGGACATTACATAATATGCACTTGAAATGTAAATATTTTATTCCTTTGCAGGTTCATTTTAAAAAATATTGGAAATTGTTGCGTTTATAAATTATTGTGATTCAATTATATATAATATGTAACTTTAGAGTAGGGTGCCTATGAAATAGCAGATATTTTAGAAGTCAAATACATAATTTATAACAGCAAAAATAGCGTGAAGGGGGAGAATCTCGATTAATCTCAGCGTTGAAGTATCCTTTACTTGAAAAATGCCAGCAATAGGCCACATCACCATAAGTGGTGGGAACCGCTGAATTAGAAAAATATAGTAAAATGTATACAGTATATAAAAAATGTTCTTAATTTTTGATAGTCGCATTTGGATTCTTGGGGGATGCATTTATTCGGTGAGGAGTTCTCAGGCCCATAATTGTAACGAGTTATCGTCAGAATTTTTCCTGTCTTTTCTTCAATATAAAATGCCTGACACTTTGAAAACATGCCAAAAAAAGTTTTCGTGACAAATTTATTTTACTGAAAACATTTTGAAAATTGGTCTATAAACTGTGTTTAAAACAATTCAGTCCAACCATGACCCATATAAGTAGTGCCTTTTCATTTTCTGCTCCAGAAGAAGCCTCAAATCTGTATTACTACACAATGGTAACCAGTTATCTCAAGGAAGGTCACAACAGTGTTAAGATCCTGCTAGAAACCTTGAAATACAATAATTATGGGGGGGGGCATTGAGTTTATAAAATAGTGGCTTTTCTGATTATCTCTGTATTGGCTTTTAAAAGTTTCCATGTCCACTTTATCTTTTGGGGCGGCAGGGCTATCAAGGACCACTATCATAGGTGGTACTCGGTTCAGTGAACTGAATTCGCAGTGGGGAAAACTATGTCAAGTGTGAGCTGCTGATTAATTCACGGGAAATGTTAATGCTACCATCCACCTCAAGTCAGGTTTCATGAAACAATTTTGATAGAGTCTTTAGCATTCAAATACATTCAAGACTTCCTCCCTTAGCTTTGTGATTCAAAGATAAGGATTAGTCTCTTCATTGAGTGAAGATTAAGAATTTCTGAATAAATTCTTATAAGTACATAATGGAGTATATAACCACTTTTAAAATCTCATAAACAACTAATTTTTAATTTCATTGCAAATGTATGCTGGTTTGGTTTTATTTGATGTTTGTCGCGTTTTTTGCCCATGAAAATATCGACAATAACTTGTTTTCTTACAAAAAATGCACAAATTCCAAAATATCAATGTCACGGTTGCAAAATCAAAAAGCAAATTGATCATTATTTTCCATGGTTTTAGTACAGGCCTGTGCAACCCAAAGTAAATGTATGGCCATTTTTAAAAAATTAATAAGGTCTGAGGACCGCATAAGAATTATTTTATGATAAATACTGATAAATATTACGTTTTCAAAATAATTTTCTGGAAATAACTCGGAAATGTACTGATAATCCATTTGAAAAGTTAAATCAAATGTTAATTTTCTGAATTGAATTCTTAAAAAAGAATTTTTTTAATTAATATAACATTAATCAATTGATTTTTTTAATTTATGAAATTTCCCAAAGGGCCACGAGTTGCACAGCCCTATTTTAGGACATAAACAAGCAAAAAATAACCATTATTGCCCAAACACAAAAATAATTTTGTTAGATTGTGTACATCGAAAACATATTATACAACATTATACATTAGCTACAATAAAAATTATGATTTTTTGATTTTAAATGGAAAACAGTTTTCTCATTTTACAATAATTAATTTATTAAATAAAGTCTGAAAATTCACAGCACACTCAAAAATGTGAGTTGCTCACAATGCACAAAATAATAATAATAATAATAATAAAGCCAAACACTTCATCAAGCTGATTTGCAGTGAGTCTGAGTTATTAGAATTTATTTATTTCGTGCTTGCTTGTTTGTTCCTGTTTCTATTTGCATGGTTTTTATCATTTGCACTAAATTAATCAATAAATTTAGTGAATAGTGTGTAGGTTATTATTTGGATTTTAATTATTACGTTTTCAATTTCATAAAGTTTATTGTGATGATTTGTGATGTAAGTAATGACAGAATATCGCAAAAAATAGTTGTGCTTTAATTGAATTTCATATAAGGTTTGTTGTTTGTTTTATCTGGTGAATTACTTTCAACTTTCTCATTTTAGTCTGTCGGTAGAAAATTCGTGAAATTTTATTTTCCGTTTTGCATCACTAACAATAAATAATTAGTTAGACCGTAAATTAATTAATGTTAATAACTTTACAAATCTTTTAAGCTCTAAACTAGATTTCACAATTGAATTATTTAGTTTTTATGAGAATTCTAACATATTACTGGAAATTGTTTAATATTTAAGTAAATTAGGAAATATTCAAGTTGGAAAATATTTAACACAGAATTTCACTTAGTTCATTTATTTTTCATCTATAGATCAATTTTTTTTATTTAACGTAAATAGGTTTTGAATATGTTAAAACAAATAAGTAAAATGAAATTATGACTCAAATTTTTGAAATGAATGGAAAAAAGATTTGAGAACTCCTACAATAGGGATTTCTTTCCTGTCGCATTATTTTTACTTCGTCTAACAATTACAGTTTTCATTTAATTCAATTTTTCTTCGAGGACCTCCAGACCGCATAGTTATTTTTATTATAAATATTTAATTCGGTAACTCACTTAATAAAACTTAATATTCATGTCAGCCAACTCATTTAAAAATCGAAACTGTTCAAATTGATTCAGATAACAAATTATTGTATTCTCCTAAAAACGTCAAAATCGAAGAAACATCATTGATATACTATATGTACACTACCATCTCATCAACGGCGAAACTCGAGAATAATTGTTGAGGAAAATTCAATTAAAAGATGTTGGAAATCATGTTTGCAGACCAAGTGTAAAAGTAAATTCATGGTTTTTTGCTGGAGAAAAGTCGACCATAAATAATAAACCTCATGTAATAATTGAACGAGAACGCATTCATCACATTGTCATTCCTCATCTCGATAAAAATCACAATACTATCAGACTCGAAGAAACAGAAAATCTCTACATTGAGTTACAAATTGGATCAAATCAACTAACTGTATTTGTTACGAATATATTTCGGATATTATTCTTGTGTTCCTACATAATTATTTATTAATTTTCGAAATCTAAATATCAACACATTTTATTAAATTTAATGATTATTTTCAATCTTTCATGAAATAAAAAAAATAGCTTTTTAAAATTTTAAAATTTTAAAACTTTTTCAGAACAACGAGGAAATGTATGCAGTGTTCAATGCGATTCTCAACTTGGTTGTTGGGGACCTGGTCCAAATCACTGTATTTCTTGTGCGAATGTAAGATTAGGTACGATTTGCGCAGAAAACTGTTTAGTGCAACCGGGATATCTAACCAATCCTGATTCAACAAGTAAAGTCTGTTTAAAGTGTCATGATGAATGTGCTAAAACGTGTTCCGGGTTGAGATCTGATCAATGTATTGGAGGTTGTAAGCATGCTATGGTTAGTTTTTGCCATAAGAAAGCAATTTATGTTTTCATTTTAAATTCAATTTTTTTATAAACCAACATTTAATTTATATAGTTTAACATAAATCTTCCGTTCCGCTTGTAAAGATAGTTGTTGCTGCAAATATCCCCTTCAAATTAGTTCAGTGCTGACAAAACAGCCCAACTAAATTTTGGTGAATGAATTTATATGGATCGTTATCTTTGCTAATTTCCATTAACAATTGACGAATATAATTAACTAGCTAATATTTATTATATTCTCAGATCATATATTTTGTTGGGTCACATTTAATAGCCACTAGAAAATGTTGAATACATTTTCAATCATATTTGCTCTAGTACAGAGCTTCTTAAACTTTTGTAATTCACGACCCCATTTATGATTGCGAGTTTCTTGACGACCCCATACAAATATAAAAGAAAAATAAATTTATATTTTTTTAAAATTCCTATAACATCTTCTAATTCTAATTCATAGTAAATGTTATTCAAGTTATTACAATACTCTTAATAGAAATGCAGGTACAAACAATCTTTCCGAACTAGAAGATTTTATGATATATTTATCTACGATAATTGTTATTTTATCTTTATAACAATAATTTTACAAGTTAAAAAACATTTTCTGTTAAATTGTATTTATATCTCTCGCGACTTATGGTTTAAGAAGCCCTGCTCTAGTATAATTAAATTTACAATTTTAACTTTCAACAGGATTTTACAAAGTTTTCATTTGAAAAAAAAATGTAAATGAAATAAATTTGTTATATATCTTCGGTTGACTCTCTGAGTTTTGTTGTGAATCATATGTGAATCAAACTTATTTTGCTTTCTGTGTCATTCGAATCAGGTTTGTAGGGGTCAAAGTTTGAATTAAGTTGAAAATTATTATTTGCCTAATTAATAAAGAAAACAATAAAATATCCAATTTATATTTGATCAGTTGTTAATTCACTCTGTTATTTTTGTAATAACTCATTGAAAATGTTGAATGCGTTATTCTTATTATGTAGCTCTGAATATAAAGAATAAAAGATTAATACCAAATTAAATTATTGTTAAAAAGGATATTGAAATGTCTGTCATGTTGTGATTTTCAGTTCTCACCACAGTTTTAGTGTTGAATTCAATATTTTGTGTTTATTTTGTTTAGGTGTTTCACTGTGTGTACATTTTATTATGTGTATTTTATTATGTGTATTTTATTGTTTTAACTCACAAATTTAAAATTTGAAATGTTTTAATAAGAATTGTAATTCCAAAAAGTAATTTGGTTTTTTGTTCGAGAATGTTAACATTTTTAATTTAAAAAAAACATAAATTACACTTGAAATAAATTTAAAAATTTAGCAATAATTTAGAGTGAATGGAAATTTAAAAAATTAATAAAAACAGTTTTCATTTTAAAAATAAACTATATTTTAATTAAAATTGCTTATTTTTTTATGAATTTTGGAATCTTTGGTGGGTAAAATTATATTTATTCGTATTAAATTTGTTTAGATTATTTTAGAAGATGTATTTTTATAAGAACTTTTTAGAAACTTTATTTAAATTTATTAAACAAGGGAGCAGGGAACACGGAAAATATTGCTAATACAGTTTATAATATTTATTTTTAATGAGTAAAATATCCATATAAATTATAATTCATATAGAATAAATACACATTTCTCCATTACATAATGAGTGATAGCAATTAAATTATGTTGCTGACATCATAATTAGTATGATACTTATTGAAATGATGTACAAATAATATATATATATATATAAATTGCTAATTATGCTATCATCTGAAATAGACATAGTTATTTTAATATGGACAAGGAATATTTCACCATCTAAATATTATTATTAAATTCTTTTTAAGTATAAAAGTACTTAACCTGCAAACTTCGAAATTCCAAATAATTTTAAGAAAGTAAATGATGTAAAAAGTAAAAATCTGAATGTTAAATATTGTATTTATGTAAGATGTGAGATTAGAACAATGAATATAATGGTAGAAATGCAAATAATAATACAGCTTTTTACATACAAAATTGTATTATTAACTGTTGATTCAAATTCCAGTCTCTTCAAAATGAGCAAGTGTGATGCAATTTAGATTTAAATTTATTACCAGAAAGCCATATTCCAACACGCGTTTTACGATATGTTTCTACAGATTCCTATCAACACCGAAGCACATTAAAACGTCTAAAAAATTGTTTGAATTTAAAATTTTACTTAAAAAAATATTTATTTAAAAAAGCTTTTAATCTCAGTTTTAAACTTATATTTTATAACATCCTTAATAGAAGTTAACAAATCCAACAGGGGAAAAGGCATGATTTCTTATTAAGGCTTTATATATGTTAGGCACAATTAAATTCAAATCGTCTTCTAACATTTATTGTTTAATTTCAAAATACAAATTCAAGATTTTCCAATTTAAATCTGAAAATTAAAACAACTGAGGCGTGGAAGTTATTAATATTGATATAGTTATCAGCGAAAAATATAATTAATTTAATTTTAAATACTTTAATATAATTTACTACAATATGATATAATTTAATATAAATTTTAATATAGTTATTTCAACTAGCTAATCCACACTTATAACATTTAAACTATATTATTTTTAAATAGGAGTGTTAGAACTTCTTATTTACAGAATAGAAAGACAACCAATAAAATATAACATCAATAAATTTTCAAGAAGATTTAAAATTAAGTGTTAAAAAGAGCACAACCATAATGCAAATTACGATTTAATTTTAAGATTAGAAATAAAAAAAATAGAATTAAAGCTAATTCTATCAATAATTTGAATTCAATAAGTGAATTAATATCAAAATAGCTATTATTGCATATTTTTTGCAAAAATTTTTATGATTATGGCTAAGTATGAAGAAATATCATGCAATTAAAAATGTATTATGTTAACTAAAATATAAGAATATTAAGAATAAAAATATAATTTTTAATGAAACGTTGATTGATTTTTTAATTGAAAAAGAAAATAGAGATCCAGTTATATATATTTTAGAGCTAGCAAGATTTATTTATTATTAATAAAAAATTTATTTCTTACGTTTTCGATGCTTTTATTTTTCGACGTTTTAAAGTGGCACCCATCAACAGATAGGATAGTAAAACGATGTATATTGTAGAATATTTAAACAACTTATAGGAATTTTAACAAATTTCTTATAAAGATATATCTAAAATTATATTTAGAAACTTAACTTAAATACCTAGATATTTGTTATCATACAAATTGACATCAAATTATCTCGTTTTATATTTTTTTAATGTGAAAAAATATCTATTTTTACTTACCCTAACCCTACTATACAAACCTAGGATGTAAACAAACCCAATGCTTTTTCATTGGCATTTCAGGATGTAATATAAGGTTTGTTTTACAGGGTTAAAATGAAATGCTCTGTATCTTACGAAATTCAGACGACTTATCGGTATCAGTTCCTTTCTTTCCAGTTTACTCTTGTAAAGATTAACTTATCCGAGCTCATTATTTTAAAAATATAATAATAAAATATTTAAATTAATTTAATAACCATAAATTTCCTAATAAATTGACTAATATTAAAAAAAATATATTTAATAATTAAAAACAGTTGGAGATGCTTTGGGGTTTGGTCACAAATTTAATTTAGTTTAATCATAGAGTTGACATTATTTTAGAAATTTCTATGTTTGCAGTCTTCATTTAAAATTTGTAATTTTGACATTTAAATTAGATTTTAATTCAACATTTGGCGTATTTTTCAACATCAGAATTTACAGACTTATCATTATCAGTTAATGATTGAGAGTCAGAAGAATGAAATTATCTCTTATAAAATCTCATTTAAATTTGTGTAAATAAAAATTATTTTTTAATTAAAGTAACTTGAATTGAAAAAAGTTATTTATGATCATGAAGCTTTCATAGTCGCATTAACAATACTTCTTACAGCTCGTTAAATAAATTTATACTATATATGGAGTTGACATAAAAATTTAGGGATCATGACCTGTATCTCCCATCAGGTAGGAATCGGATCAAACTTACAAAGTCAAAAAATTAATTTTTAAAATTAAAGAATAAAAATAATGTTTTTTTTAAATTTACAATTTGAACTTTATTAAATCTTTTTTATTTTGGAAATACTTAAAATATTTAAAATTTTTAGAAACAACATTGAAACCAAATTTTGATTTTAATTTAAAAAGATTATATTTATTTATTTTTAAATTTATTTGGTGTATTATTATTATTATTATTATTTTCAATTTTTTCTATTTTCAAGTTTTTAAATAACCTTTTTTAACCTTGGGAGATATGAACATATTCGAGGAGATATGGATCATGATCAAGATATAAAAAATAATATTGACAAAATAATAGTTCTTTAAGTGTTGATGATCATTTTATACATTTCAATAATTTTTTCTAATAAAGATTTTTTTACTCTTGTAAGTTTATTCAGTTTATTTTAATTTTGAAATGGGATTTTGTAAATAAATAAAGATATTACATATACTGAATAGATATAATTCTTACTATATATATATATATATATATATACGTCTCGTTACGTTTTCACTTTCAAAATATTCATAAACAACCACATTTCTTAAAGAAAGAAGTCCAAGGCTTATAAACAGATGTTTTACAAAATTTACTAGATACAAGTAATAGTTGGATCTGAAATATGTATGGCGGGGTTGATTTTTTAGTTAAAAACTACCATAAAAAATTTTGGTGAAATCAATTTAAGATTTAGTAGTTTTAAATAAAAGCATGATAATTTTTTTAAATTAATTTTCACTCGGTAATAAAAGTGCAATTTATATAAAACCAAACTTTTTTTTTAAAAACCTTGTTCAAAACTTATATTATGTCACTTCTAAAGAAATCAGAGGTGAAAAACAAAAAATGTCCTTAAAATATTATATTTTTATGCTTAAAATTCAACATACTTTATGACTTATTTTATAATTGTTTTTTTAATAATATATTTATTTCTAACTCACTGTATGTTTTATTCTCATAACTAATGACAAAATCTACAATTAATTTAAATTTAATAAAATGAATCATCCTAATCAGGAAGTCGGCAAAAGGTGTCCAGCGAGAAGTTTCTATTATGCCAGCAGTTTCCAACCTGTGGGTCGAGACCTTCTAAAAATAATTTGCTTAAACTAGTCAGTGGTTTCTTACTATCTTTTTTAAATTCAAGGCTTAAATTATAGTGTACTTTATAGTATAAAGTGTAAAATATAAATAAAATCAGATATTTCGAAATCAAAAACATAATAGTTAGCTGCAAAAATGCAGTGACTAAAGAGCAACCCTATTAATTTTATTGTTGGAGTCGCCACAGTTTGGCATATGTTATCAAGGGGTCGCGGCACCAGTAAGGTTGGGAATTGCTGTATTATCTCTAAAAATATGTATCAAAAAATCCATAAGTACCTATCAAAAATATTATATGACCCACATTTAAAATAAATTGTCGTTCTCTGATATAAAGAATATTATTAAAACTAACCCAAACAAAAGTAAAATAAATCCTGTTTTTCTTTGGGCTTTTTATTCCGAATTTAAGGATAATGCTATTTTGCAATATATTCTTTTTATTAGTCAGTAAAATAAATTTATAACGTTACACACAAAAAGGTAATCATGTTTTTATCTGCCAATTTTTAACTGTTCGCAAACATGTTAAAAATTAAGTAATAAGATTATTGATGCTTAGGTAAAATTGGTTAAAAACCAAAAATTCAATATAATACTTATGTAATTGTTTTTTAACCAAATTTTTAATCATTTATTTAATAAATGTTAAACTTTAGGAAAACTCGATGTGTGTTCGTGAATGCTCGAGAACTCACTTTTTAAACAAAATAACTAAAACATGTGAACCGTGTCATAAGGATTGTCACTCT
The DNA here is from genome assembly GCA_022537955.1 of Schmidtea mediterranea. NCBI lineage: Eukaryota > Metazoa > Platyhelminthes > Tricladida > Dugesiidae > Schmidtea > Schmidtea mediterranea. The sequence continues at coordinate 87,281,192 of CM039680.1, forward strand.
AGAAGTATTACTCGACTACCAGTCTGTACAGGTCCTTCAAATACTCCTGGACCTGGAGGTTGTAACAAATGTCAATCCATGATATTAAGTACATCTTTTGTCATTTATATGAAGTAAATAATAATTTAAAATAACATTTAAAGTCTTTGGAATTTAAAAATTGATTTAAATTTTTTAAAAATTGATAGCTTGCATTTCAATAATAATAATAATAATAATAATAATAATAATAATAATAATAATAATAATAATGATAATAATAATAATAGTAATAATAATAATAATAATTATTATTATAAATATAATTATAATATTACAATTATCAACTAAAATATAGGGAGAGATTATCAAGTAGAAAGATGTTACCAAAATACATCTCTGAATGGTTATTTCAGCCTAAATCATCCAAATACAAACAGTTCTCCCCATTCTAATTTCATTGAAAAGTTTACAGATCTCATAGTAATACTGGAACCTTGTCATGATTTATGCAGTCAATGTACAATCGGAACAGATCAAAGAATCTCTTTATCAAAGACTGATTGGAAAGGATGTACTCAATGTAAAGGATATTGGTTTGATGATAAATGTGTATCAATATGTCCAAAAGGTAGATTTTTGTCAAATTATTTTTAAGTATTTTGAAACAAAATTTAGTGAGAACCTTTCTCAAAGCCGATGAAACAAATTCTAGTCTTGGAAAATGTCACCCGTGTCATCCGCAGTGTAATGGTTGTTATGGTGTTGATAATAATCATTGTATACATTGCAATAATTTTAAACTTCCTGAAAATGAAAATCTTACTTTAGTAAGTTTTTCAGTCATTTCATGATATATTATAAAATTCCGTATGTAATAGTCTTTTTTGTGCTCATTAACACAGAAGAAACATGATTGATAATGACAATTAAAAGTGAATTTTTTATGTGAAAAAAATAGAAATCAGACAAATGCATTCAGTGCAAATAAGCACAAAATCTTTTAGTAGTGACAAGTTAATTTTATTTTTATTTTTAAATAATTGTTAGAAATACAAGAATTTTATGAGAAATATGAATATAAATAAATAAAAATCATAACTTCGTAACATAGAGTGTAAATTGTTTTGAAATCATCGTACAGAAAATCAGAAAGAATTAAAGTTGAACCTTTTGGAAATCTAGTGAAAATAATTTAATTTCTTTTTTATTCTAAGAAACAAAAGATAAGGATTTTCATCAGAATAAAGAAGCTGTGTATAACGTTACTAGTATAAATACAGAATCCATATGACGGAATGTGACAAATGAACTTGACAGACTTTTAAAAACGTTCTCTTTTCACAGTGATAAGACTCGACATTTTTTTAAAAACATTTCAATTTTATACTACTGCATTTCTTTTTTGTTATATTCAGTACAACTTCTAATCGAATGTGAATGGTTTTAGGGTACCCTTGACTTAGTTCAATCTCATTGCAATCAAAACCAGAAATCGTGGATTTAAACAAATCACAGAAATTAAAAGATTAAAACGGTAGTACACAATTCTAAAAGTTGGAAATTTCAAGTCAGCCACCAAACTTTTCAAGAAATATGTTTACAAATTATTTAACATTCCTATATATATATATATATATATATATATATATATATATATATATATATATATATATATATATATATATATATGTGTGTGTGTGTGTGTGTGTACTTAAAAGATATGACTTACAAAAAACCTGGAAATAATTTAAAGTTATAGCTTAAAGATATAGCTTAATAGTATGAAAAAGGCTATGAGGAAAATTCTTGAATATCGAAAACCATCGATATCTCTACTGATTCATAGTGAAATATATATATATATATATATATATATATATATATTGATATTGTTTTCATTAAATTGAAATTCTCGAACATTGAAGTCTAATTTCATTATTTACATGGTATATATCTTTAAATTCAAACAAAAAATCCACCAGATGTTATAAATCAACGTCATTTTTTAAATTATAGTTATATTTGAAAACAAAAAATGACTTGGTTTTTAAAAATAAATATATTCAAGTATCCTAAAATTATGAGTTTGATTTCAATTGGTTTTGTTAGCTGTAATATTTTTATCCATAATGTAAATCCGATGCAATATTTATTAAATTCAAAACCCTCACAATTTGTTTGCAATATTTAAACAAATCTTCATGAGAATATTTATTAAACGTAGAGCCATCTAAAATATGGAAAATGCTTACCACATCAATCCACAATGTTGGATTTGATTTTCCCATTCCTTATTCTCTTGATTCCACTCAAGAAATTCTTTTAATGTTCCATCATTACTTTGTAAAAAGAAAGATAATTGTCTTAAATATAATTTATGTATTCGTTCCTTTTGTTCATTGCTACCATCATCTACAAAAGGTGATTTTTCATAAATAAGATAAGTCCCCCATATTAAGTATCCTTTGGTTAAATGAGTCCCAACTTGAGCAATAGCAACTTCAAAAAATTGTCTAATTTCTTCTTTATCAGTTAAATATCCTAACATAAATTGACAATATTGAAACCATACATCGAAACTTCTATAATATTCAATTGCATGAATTAATAGACCACGTATTTGTCTGCATTAATAGACTTTTCATCATTGATCCAATCAATCCACATTTCAGGGGACAATGAATAATAAATATGCATAGTTCCTCTTGATTCTCTTGCTTCAATCATCTTTTCTGAATGATTTAGTGCGTTAATTAACTTGCAATGAGAATCATAATCAAGAAGATTTTTAAAAATATTTTCTCTATACATATCAATTTTCATAATTTCCGCTGAAAAATCTTCTGATTCCGAATCACTACTAGATAAATCATTATCGATCATATGAAACATTTTTAAAATATGTTTTATAATACAAATTCGTTTTATTGTTAGCAATTATATTTATTGTTAATAATTCCAACTACAAATCATCAAAAACACTGACCACAATTCAAACCCATTTTTAAATTTACAATTCCGCCAAAACATTCAAAAAAAATATATTTTACATAAAAAAATATAAATAAACCCAATTCAAGATTCAACACACAACGTACATTTAGTTAACCATTTATTTAATTGTTATTTATTTATAAAAGACATTGTATTTTATACAAAATCTGATTCATAGTCAAATTTTGTAGAAAATACAATGTCTTATAAATAAAAATAAATCAGAGGTGAAAAACAAAGAAAGTTATAATGTTATTTATTTAGTTGATATTTATTTAATTAATTAATTAATTTAATTACATTCTCACAGGTCATCAAGGCAATAATTTTTCCAATACTTTCTTTGTTGGTCATTGTATTCGCGGTTGATGCAAAATAAATAAAATATTACATGAAATAAGGAAAGTTTTGAAGATTTTCGAAAAAAATTTTAAAACTGGGATTTATATCTTAATTGAAATTATGAAAATTATTATGGAGTTTAAAAACAAATTTAAAACAATTATTCAACTGTGCGTTGTCCATGGCCTGAAAGGAAAATATTGCAATTCCACTAGTATATATGCTCTTTCTTGGCAAAATTTAAAACGTTTTCCCTAAAATGTTTCCGGAAATTAACAGTATTTGCCACATAGTTGCATCATCTGCAATAATGGTAGAATTAGAAAAAGGCTTAAAAATATAATTTTAACCCCTTTTTATTGGAAAATTTAAGCTGAGAAGCTGAAAAAGCATTATCATAACATCTTAAAAAATTAGGATGTTGAATGCCTTGATTTTTGCTGCACTTCATTACATTATAGATGCAATCAAGAAGTTGTGCGACAGCGGTCTGTTTACAAAAGAAGACAAAGGAGTGATTTATCATTTCAAAGACACTTGGTTAGATCATTAAGACCGGAGAGGTAAATGGCAAGTTCTCGTATCCCAACACGATATTTAGAATTGTGTTGATAATTTTGAGAAGATAATTGAAAAAAGAACACTGCTGTAGAAATTTGGTATAATAGTTTGATAAAACAAGTTTCATTCTGCCATTCTACCATTTGGAAGTATAAGATGATATTAAAGATAACCATTAGAAAACCAATTAAGAATTGAATAATCAACAGGAAAGTAGCTTGGAATTTCAAGACCAGTAGAAAGTTTTATCGAACAAGTATTGTGCAGTATAATGTAGTATCTAAATACATTTTGAAATCTCGATTAGAGGAATTCACACCAAACTTAAATTCCTTTTCGTAGGATTTTACTCTACACTAACTCTCGCACCCTTTTGATCAAAATAATTCAGAACCCAACAAATAGTAAAGTTGATTTCTTTGTATCAGAATCTCACAACCAATAGATATCAACACTTTTGGAAATTGAGTAACATGTAAAGCAGTTGATATATTGGGAAGGAACAACTATTTGCCTTTAACACAAATTTGATATTCACTCGATTATTTTCATAACAATTTTTTTTCAATTCACCATGATTTTCTCTCTCGTTGCCGGGTCAATCACATTTGGGAATATCAGCAAATTTTTGAATAATTAATTTTTTTTAATTCATTTCACGCGTAATTTAAATTTTGGATTCTAAATGTTTTGCATTTGAATCTTTGCACTTTCCAATCTTATTTGTACATAATTGTGCAACCACAACATTATTAAGAAATTATTGAAAATTATCGTAAAAATATAATTAAACAAATTTTACGTGAAAAATTAATATTAAAATCATCAACAAAACATCAACTTTTTTGCATGATTAGCTTGTTGGTCAACCATTCCCAAACTTTTCCATATATTAATTCCTTAATACACAAGCCCGTAATATTACGGGTTTTACAATAGTTAACTCTTTTGATCACATCCATATTAACTCGAGAAAGAGAAATTAAAGAATAAAATCTATTATGATGACTTATATTTGATTGTTCATTATCAATTTATGATTTATTGTACTTTTATCTTCGGTGATACTAAAAACTTTAAAGGGTGTTTTATCACATTTTTCGCCAAACATAGATTTAAGTTCAAACGTTGTAATAAGAAATTTCTAATAATTTATACTAGTTAACAAACAGTATAATAATATTTTAAATAAAAAAATTTTAAATTAACAAATTAGGAATACTATTTTAATTACTTTTGTTAACTAATAGTGGTATTGTGAAGAGATAATGGATGTGAATGATATATCACACGCAAATAAATTTTTAATACTTAAAATGTACATAATATACAATTATATAATTTTCCTGTTTACATGAAAATTACAAAACTAAATTTTATTATCCCAAAAAATTAGAAAATTTATGTATTCAACTTTTATTTTCTTCAATAAAAAATGATTTTTTTGCTGGTTTTGTGTAAAAAATGAGCGTTAATGGATTAAAGGCAAAAAAGTTCAAAAACAAAAATAAAATTTAATTAATTGTTAGTTAATTGTCAGAAATTCAGTAATTTTCATTTCAAAAACTAATTGAGCAAATTTGTAAGGTATTTTAAATATAATATTAACCAACATATCAATAAATATTTAAATTATATATAAGTCTAAAACTGTATTCTTTGGTAGCAGCATAAATTAATACAACAGTTAAGTGAATAACAAATTAAGCCCTTGCTGCGAGGTCTTATTTTGTTATTCACTTATCTAATATTTAAATTATGTTTTGTAATTTAAATTTAATTAATTTAATTTTTTATTTTCCAAATTCAGGTTCTCTTAAACTTTTGTGCGAATTTCCAATGTTAAAATTTCAAATTTGTATTCAATTGAAATTTATTTATATTTGAAATTTTAAAAAGAACTAAAGTGAATTTGAAAAGGTAAACCTGTAAACGATTGAAATGGCAAAAGAAATATTTAAAATAAACAAAGAGCATTTCAAAATTTTCAAAATTTAAAAAAATTTTTATTAAGTTAAAATAATTTAAATTTTTGTTGTACCGATATATTAAGAATTTTGAAAATTTGAAAATTATAAATCAGCTTTTATTACTGTGTTCATTAAAACATTTTATTCAACCTATATTTAGACTTCATATGGAAAATGTTAACTTGAATACTATCGAAATTATCAAATTTCTTTATAATTTTCTATAAAAATTGCTTTAAGAAATTTCGTGAATCTATTAACCCTTTCGCTGCTATTTCAGTAAATATGTGGAGATACTGGACTTATTCCATGCTGTTTCCGTATTTATATGTACAACGTGCTACTTCCGTTTATATATGTTTCACAGCTTTCCAGGCGTGGCACTCAGCGCTCACTTTGCCTTTAAGTTCTCAGCGAAAGGGTTGAGAACAGTGAATAAACCTTCAATATTTTGTAATTTCGTCTTTATCAAAATGGAAAACAATGTATTATATATAGATATTTTTTTATAATATGTTTCAGTTTTCCTGTGTCGAAAGTTGTCCATCGAACTACAAAGAAACTAGTGGAAATTCAAATGAAAATATTTGCGTTTTTGTTTTTCTCAGTGGCTGGGAATTAGCTTTAGTGATTCTAGCAGTGGTGTTCATTTTTGTCATTATTACTTTATTTACTATCATTACAAAATTTTGCCATGCAAGAAACGGAAAAAGAAAAAGAGATAAACTGAAAGCATATTTCTCTAATGCAAAGGAATCAGACAGTCAAGTAACTTTTTATACTTAAATTTAAAAAAATATTTTTAATTTTGAATAAACTGTTAAATTCTCAACCAAAGTTTTTTGAAGCTACTTTTACACATTAATTGGAAATTGAATTTTGTACAGAGATTGTGAGTCGGTAGAAAACTAATCTTTATTTTATATATTTTTTAAATGTTATTACATTTGATAAAGACAATGCCCAAAATCTGTGCTGAAAATCTATATTGATCCATTAATTAAATACATAATACATTTTTGACCTACTTAATTTGACGTAAAATTGATTTTTGTACCCTAAAAATGATTTCAGGTCGGTCTACTTTTATGGTTGGAGGACTTTTTCCGAGACTTACGTTTTAAAAATGTGTCCTACTTTTTCTAAATAGATTTGACCTACATCTTTCATAAAATCATAAATAACTTTAATTTATTAAAATTTTATTTTTATTTTCTTTTAATGTTGTTACGTTTTTAATATTTTTTATTCGATTTTAATGCTTTATTTTATTTGACTGTCAAATACTCTATCTAAAATGACGGAAATAAATAAAAAGAACAATACAAGTTTTTCAAAAATTATTTTTTGTTAATTAAAAAGATCTTGCAACTTTGATGGTCAACCCTGTCAGTATACGCTACGCGGATTACATGTTGAAAGCCATGCGCACAGAAATAATTAATGTAATTTTTAAATATAAAACCGTAAACAAATGAAAGAATATAAAGCATAATTTTTTGAGAAAAACTGTTTCGAAAAAATTCTTTATAAATATTTATTTATTTATGCTTTATTTAAATTGTAAAAAACATTTTCCATATTAAAAAGTAATAAATTAGGAAAATTAATAAAAATTGCACAGGGGTGCCTTTTTAATTTAGCACCGGGGACCCCAAAAATCCTGAGTAAGATATTTAAAACAACCTAAGTGTTTGTATTTTTTCATGGTTTATTAGAGTCCGGTCATCTAGATAAGGTTGTGTAAATCCATTCGAATTGACAACGACGATAAGTTCATTTCATGCAAAAAATAGATGATTCCCTAAATTACTGCAACGTAATATGTGGGAAAAATCAAGACGATTCCCACATAGGACTTAATAGATTTGCTCTCCCCGCATACACCTTAGAAGATTTAGACGATCATTGCGCAACATCATTACAGGTTGTGAACTACATATTTTTGGTAATCATTTTGAAGCTTTTGAATAAATTTATTATAAATATGATTATGATTGTTTGAATGGATGATTTTAAATAAATTCATTTTATAATTTTAACCAACTTAAGTGCTACAAGGTTCAATTACAAATTTGTTGTACGTTTGTAAGAATTTCATCTCAGATATTTAAAACGTTTTAATATCTTGAAGTTCTTTTACTAAAACTATTCTTACGTCGTACTTAGGTTAACAAGTGATGTCAGTTAATTAAGTACAGAAATAAAACAAGTTTTTATTGTATTATTAAATGATAATAGTTCAATTTTTGATTTTGAATAATCACAGCTTTCTGGTACAGTTTTTATCAACTTTTAACTACCCAGGACTTTATTTTAGTTTTATAAGGTATTTAACTCATTTCCCCCAGCGTTCACCAATGCGAACAATTAGAAATACTGGTACTTTCGCATTATCCCCCCCCTAATTTAATAATTAAAATATAATTGAATTTTAAATAATACAATCAATATTAAAATTAATATTATATATCTATTATAAAGTAAAAACTTCAATTATTTTTTATTAACCAGCATAAAAATCACTTATATGTTAGATCATATTGCAAAATACGTAATCTCCATATAACTCTCTCCACATGAATCCTTGTAAATAAAAATCCAATAAATGTGCCGCAGTACCATTTTCAATTTTGTTTCTCCTCTTCGCTCTTTCCCACATATTCTCAACGTGTTTTGAGTATGCGCACCAGTTAATTCATCAACAAAATTTTATGAATGATTGACTGTTAAATGTTCATAATCATGATCTCACCGCCCAACAATCCGAAATAATAGTCATGTCTGGTACAATTCGTTCACGTATAATCGCCATAAGAGTTATTTTATTCCGACGAAGAACAGGCATAAGAAAACATTTTTTGGAACCACGCTCCTTACCACAAACAACCCATTGATATGAAGAAAATATCTTGAAATGTTCTATGTAAGTGTTTTGAGGAGTTGTTGATTCAGTAAACATAGGGTAGATATATAATATTAATTTTATTATTAATTTTAATATTGATTGTATTATTTAAAATTCAGTTAGATTTTAATTATTAAATTAGGGTGGAATAATGCAAAAGTACCGAAATAATTGTATATCTTACTGAATATTTTTAAATTGGCGCCAAAAATATGCTCAGATGATAAATTTTTAACTTTATTTTAGTTTAATATTTCACAAATTTTATAATTTCTTGAAGATTTAATACTTTGTCAATAATTTTTAAAACAGCATCAAACTTCCACAATTTACACGAACCGCCTGGATTCATTTGATATTTATAAGAGAATATCTGGAAACATAAAGATTAAATTATGTGTTATCTAGAAATAGTTATTGTTTTGTTTCATTTTGTACATTTCTTGAATGTTCCTTTCTAGCATCGAGAGTTCTAATACTGTTTCTTTTTTCTGACGCTATACGTAACCTTTTTTTCTGATTAGTTCGACTTTAATACATTTTGATATTGATGCAGTACTAGCAGTATATCTTTTGTGAGTAGTTTTTCGCCTAAAGAGTTAAGATAGATTTGACCTCCAACTCCATATCTACATTAATCTTTTTAAGTCTTTCTTTTTCTATACTAAACCTGTTTATCTTATTTATATATGTTTTTGACATTTATTTTTGATAATTAATATAAAATGTAAAATAATAAATTATCCATATTATGATTAAAAAGTACTATAATTATTTTTATTACTAACAAGGAGATATGTTTATGTTACAACAAACTTTGAGTTTTGAACCCAAATGTGACAATATTCGATTCTACTTACAAAATTACAGGTTTAGTCTGCTAACGGAAAAAATCTTTCATCTAATGCTAATTACACAATCCGCGAATTATAGCCGTTATAGATACTTCATTATTTTCTACTTTGGATGCATGTTTGCTAATTACCACTTGCTGTCATGTAATAATAGTATCTTTTTAAGTTGGTAGTTTTCTATAGATATTGATAGTCTTCAATTTTTCGTAATTTTAAATAGCCTAATTTAATTCATAGTTAAGGCAAAAACGTTTTCATGTATATTACATGTAGTTATTTTTTGCTTGTGCAATTTTTCGTTAGTTGGAACCAATATTTAATATACAAAGCGTTCTAGATATATACATTAACTAGTCAATGCATTCATTGACTGAAATTTACGCATTAACTGTAACACTTACATTGTCAAATATCACTTAAATGTAGAAACTCGTATCTTTTCCACCACTTCAAAAAATACTGTATTATTTGTGTTTGGATTTGTTAAAAGGTGGTTTTTAATTATTTGAAGACTTATTGAAACATTTTGTTAAGTTTAGATCTTTTAAGGCTAAATTTTCTGAAAAGCGCCTTAATTTTGTATGAATTTTACAAAAACATTTTTTTTGAATTTTGAATTTTTCATTCATTTTTTTAAAACTCTTAATCATATATGTCTAAGTTGAGTTTTTTAACCATAGAGAAAAGTTATTTCGACTCGCGAAATTGTTACAAAGAAAAATGTGTAATAACTAAATTTTCTAACCAGAAAATAAACTTTAATTGTCACTAAGAGTTTCTTATATAAAAATAAAAACTTTTGTTATTATTGAAATTAAAAATTTGATTTTTTTGAGATTAAATATTATTTTTTTGTAATTTTTATTTTTTTTGTTACAATGAAGGTCGGAATCCTTGAATTGATAGCTATAAAAATAAATTATTACTGGCTCACATGATTAAATATTATTTGAGTTTTATTGAAATAAAATGTTTTAATAAATTCATTATTCATGTGACAAAATTTACTAAAAATAAGTTTTTAGACAATCTGCCTAGAGCTTTAAACTTATACAATTATGGGCATAAAATTCAAGGACTTTTTTGAAATAAAAGAAATTAATATTTTTTAAAAATACTGAACCCCACCCGGGATCGAACCCTGCAACTTGGTAACCATATCCCAGAATCTGATGTATCAGAAATCCATAGCACTGCTGTGTAAATAAAATTAAAGTGCATTATGATATCAGATAGTAAAAAGTAATTAAATAGAATAATCGAATTGGATTTAATCACCTTTAAAATTTTATTCAGTTGGTCATCCGAAAACGAAAGCAATATTTGATTCTGTTAAACTCTCAGATAAAGTAAAAAAGAATCTTTTGGGAATTAACGTGAAAAATAATTGTACATTTTCTAAAATATACTTTATTTCATATAATTCAATTTTCTTTATCTCCATTTCCTTTAAGGCTATATATACGTTTCATGTTTGACTTCAATATGTATTTAGTGTAAAAAGAAAATTAAAAATTAAAAAATAGTAATAAATAATCATAATAATAAAAAAATTAATAAAAGATTCATTAATAATTTAAAATTTAAATCATATTTATTAACATTAATAAATATATGAATTGATTGATTGACTTGTGTCATAAATTTCGATTGATAAATGTGAAAAATGACATCCGTTTCAAAAAAAAATTAACAATTTTTACAGCAGTTGCAAATAATAAGAATGATATTAATATTAATAATAATTATAATTATATTGAGATAAATAACTTTGTAACTCAATTTTCGCAATATTTATTCATAAAAAATGAAATATTTCAACCTATACTAGGTTCTGATCACTCATAGAAAAAATTTAACAACTCTGTCGCTTTTTGCTTCTTAAAATTTAAATCATATTTATTAACATTAATAAATATATCAAATTATTGATTGACTTTTGTCATAAATTTCGATTGATAAATGTGAAAAATGGCATCCGTTTCAAAAAAATTTAACAATTTTTACAGCAGTTATTATTATTATTATTATTATTATTATTATTATTATTATTATTATTATTATTATTATTATTATTATTATTATTATTATTATTATATTGAGATAAATAACTTTGTAAGCCAATTTCCGCAATATTTATTCATAAAATACATATTTCAACCTATGCTATGTCCTGATCACTCATAGACAAAATTTAACAACTCCCTTTTTGCTTCTTCTTTTAATGATATTTTCTCACCCAACTAAATTTTTTAAAATATATATTTATAAAATGCAAATTAGATTCTAAAATATTTAAAAACATTTTTAAATCTGTTTAATTAATTTTAAATTTTTACTCTGATCTATTTAAAGTTTGTGAATTAAATTTGGAAACAGTTGAGTGAGAGAAAATATTAATAAGAGAAGAAAAAGCGAAAGAGTTGCTAAATTTTATCTATAAGTGATCAGGACCTAGTATAGGTTGAAATATTTCATTTTTTGAATAAATGGGGTACACAGTAAATCACAGTAAATTATATTTATATAAATGATTCCACTATTGACAAAGAAAACAATTTTAAATAATAATAATAATAATAATAATAATAATAATAGCATGATTAAAATCATAATAACATGTGCAATGTTCTCACAAATATCAACTTGAAACATTTTATCGTAAATTGATGAAAAGTGACAGTGGAAAATATATTAACATGATTGAAAACCAAATTTCGAAATCTATTGAAATTAACACCGAATTTTTAATATTAAAATTTTTATTTTCAATAAAATTTATCTGTTATTATTTATAAACAAATTTTTTATTTTCAAATTTTTTATTTTCTGTTTCATTTAAAACTTTTGAATTTCTTTTTTTTGTAAGTCTGATGGGAATTTTTCTCACCGCACGAGTGAAAGGATAATTATTTTTGTGTAATTTTGTAATAATTTAAAAATATGAAAAAGGTTTAAATTCAAATTCAAATTATTAGTTAATTATTATTCATAAAAATTTGTATTAAAATCTATTTGGAAAAAATTTCTTAGTAAAATTTATCTTAATTTAAATATGTTGTTTTTCCTATGGAGCTTGTATTTATTTTTTGTAAAGGTTTTAACTAAGATAACTTTAAAACTAAATTTTATTAGATTTTGACATTAATTTGATTTTGTTTGAGATTGGTTTGTTTTATATTGTTTATATTATTTCCTTATGAATTAAAAGTATAGCATTCACATCAGTTGTATCGACATTAACCCAGTTACACCCGCCGTTTTTCTATATAAAAATGTTTAATAGTGATACCTAGAACGCATTTGTGTTGAGAGCATGTGTTTTTAAAGATGACGCTAAATAAAACAATAATGTCAGTGTATGTTTTTTATTTTTTGAAATTTTTTAAACTTTTATCTATCTTAATATATTTTTCAGAAAGAAATTTTAAAATATTAACAAAATTTCATACCTTACCGTGTTAACTATTGTTATATTTAAGTTATAGATATATAGTTAAATAATTTAATTAACATAAATCCAAACTATATTTAATTTACAATAATATTAAAACAACGAATCATCATTAATATATATTACAAATATTTAATTTATAACCTCTATGACAATGTTTCTCAAACTTTCTGGTACATCGGAACCCTATCAAAATATTTTCGTTTTCGCGGAACCTCTTCGGAAATTTTTATAGCCAGTTGAGTATTATCGACTTATATTATAATCCTCCTTTTTGACATATTTGTCGATCAAAAAGGGGTGAATTTATTTTAAGCAATTTAAAGAGAAAATGTTATATTAATGAACTTTCATAGTAATTTTTTTGTAAAAACTGCTACAATGAAAATAAAAATAAAGTTTTACACCAAATTGTTTTTATATAAGTAAAAATAGCAAAGAAATTTTTTATTAAAATTAATTATATATATAAAAGTTTAATAAAAAAAATATTAATTCAAAAAAACCTTTAATTCAAAGAAAACATTAATTTATGTATCAATGGTGAAAATGAGCTTGCATTGACTTGCATAAATCTTCAATATTTGGTGGAAGATTTGTTAACGATAATCTTACAATCGATGTCAAATTTAATCTATTCCGTTGTTTGGTCTTGGTTAAAGTGACTGTTGAAAATCTGCTCTCACATAAATAAGTGGAAGGAAATGGCAGAATAGTTTGAATTGCTTGGTCACTTAAAACTTCAGTTTAAAAATGTAGAAAAATATTTGTAAACTTTTAATGGTTTACTTTACACATATTTATATATAATACACAGTGGTGTTGTCGAGCCGGAACGCTCCGAAACGTCGTTCCGGTACTTCCTTTTTGGACAGGAACGCGTTCCGGAACTAAAGATGATTTCTGATAACGAGAATTGGCTGACGTATTGAAAAAAAAAATTAAAAAGAATTGCTGATTTTTTTTTCTAATTTTTGACGAATTTTTATATGTATTATTATTACGTTTTTTTAGGTCTCATTGAGACCGTAAAAAAACGTCGCCGCCAGGATTATCATGGAAAATCATCCCCCGTTGTTAAATTTGGGACATGAGACCGCACAGAGCGGCCGCCTACCCAGGATTGGCCCTGTCTATATAATTATATATACGCGTTCCGGTAAAAAAAATTAGCACAACACCACTGATAATACATATAAGCATTAATATCTTATTTTAGTTTAGAACTAAAAATATATACTTTTATTTTATTAAATTACTTTGCAAGAAATAAAAAATAAATAAATATGTATTATATATGTATTAAATATAAATATATGTAAAGTGCCTACTTTACAAATATTTTTTCTACATTTTTAAATTGAAATTTTTAAAAAATCAACCGAATTGTTCTTATGTTTAAAAATGTATTAAAATTCTAACTGAAACTCTGATTAAAAAATCTATGGTTTCTCCAATGTTTTTTACATTAAAATTCAAATTCGAATGGAATTTCTAGCGGAACCCCAAAAATTTATTCACGGAACCCTAGGGTTCCGTGGAACACAGTTTGAGAAACACTGCTCTATGATAATAATAATAATAATAATAATAATAATAATAATAAAATGCTTTAAATGTTTTCAAGAATTTAATTTTTTAGTTTAATAACACCTTTGACTGATAATGTTTTAGACACCAAGTCCTCCGAACATGAATCACTTGTTGGTCATTTCTAGTGATAATCTGGAATTTATAATGGGTGGAGAGATTCTTGGAAAAGGAACATTTGGTTCTGTATACGCGGGTAAATGGAAACTTGATAATGGCTGTTTTGATGACAATAGTAGTATGAACTCTTGTAAAGATAGCAAAGTAGACGTAGTCATTAAAGTTTTAAATCATTCTTGTGATCAGAATGAATTCATGGACGAAGTCAGGGTAAAATTTATTGTACATTACGATTTTATAATTCATTATAAATTATTTTCAAAGTTTTTGATATTTTTGTATTTTTGACTGTCGCTTTCAAACCTTGAGTTCGCCTGTTAGTTATTTAGACTTAGACTTGAATGTATTATTCGTGTCTATGATAATATTATTACTTCTTATTTTATGTTCAAAAAAGTTGTTTGGTAGTATTTTTTGGGTCTGCTCTTAATTTCAAACGTTATTCTATGGAAAAGTTTACTTCTCTTTTTTATATTTCCATCTTTATATTCCGTCTATGTTGATTTTTATTGAGAATTATAATAATAATTATTATTATTGAATATTAGTAGGGCAACCAAAAATATGCCCTAAAAGTTGTTTTAAGCGATTAAAATATGTCTATAGAACAATTAAGCATATTAAGCATTAAAAATATGCTCTGTAAAACTGAAAATATGTTTTACAAAATTTTATTTTGCTTCAAAAATCTGAAAACCTAACAAATAAAAATAAACCATCAAATAGATTGAAAAATGAACATTCATTAAATATACATATTTATTTGTATTTTATTCAAAAATTAAATTTAAAAGAGAACTAAAATGTCATAAAATTTTAAGGTGACAAGATTGAAAAATAAATAATTATTAATTAAGAACAAAATTAATTTAAATTATTATTGCAATAAATGACAAACATTTCGATTAAATTTTCAAATAGAAAGCTGTGTCTGTTTTATCGTAAAACGCTCTTAAACATCGAGAAACTTCGTTCGACATCAACTGAGGTAATAATTTATTACATAGGGTAACAAAAAAGTTTTATGATGTTTGAGATTTCAGATATGATTTTGTATAATTTTGATGTGCTGAATTCGAAAATAACATCACATTTTATGCATCAGGTTCAGTTTTTGCACAGCTTTTATCAAATTATAATTATTATTATTGACTTTTATTATTTTGAAATGACATTAAGAATTTTATATTATTTGACTATGAATCAGTAATGATATCGATGCTTTATTGATATCATTACTGATTCATAGTCAAGTAATAAATATTCTTAATATCATTGCAAAATGAAAAGCAATCAGAGGTGAAAACCAAAAAAAGTTATTATTATTATTATTATTATTATTATTATTATTATTATTATTATTATTATTATTATTATTATTATTATTATTATTATTATTATTATTATTATTATTATTATTATTATTATTATTATTATTATTATTATTATTATTATTATTATTATTATTATTATTATTATTATTATTATTATTATTATTATTATTATTATGTTAATAATTCAGAATATTGATATTATTTAGATTATGGCTTCTGTAAGACACAAACATTGTTTGCGATTGATCGGTGTATCTTATAAAGGAAGTGAAAAATTATTAATATCAAGTTATATGCCCCTAGGAAGTATGGAAAAATATTTGGAAAAAAATAAAAAAAGTCTTACTGGGAAAATTCTGTTGAAATGGGCCGAACAGATAGCAAATGGCATGTTGTACTTAGAAAACAATCACATTATCCATCGGTAAACATTAAATAAAAAATTTACATTAAGAAAAATGGGTATTATTCAGAGATTTGGCTACTAGAAATGTGCTCATATACAAAGAAAATCATGTGCAAATCACAGATTTTGGTTTGTCGAAAATTATAAATCCCAATAAAGATGAAATGCAAATATTTGGTGGAATGGTACCGGTGCGCTGGTTGGCCATTGAAACTTTAAGAGACGGGATTTATTCTCACAAAACGGACGTATGGGCATATGGTAAACGTGTTATTTCACTATATCTCTTAATATAACGAATTTGAAGCTGTCACATTATGGGAGATATTTACCTTTGCAACTGTTCCATATGAATTTCTCAAAGCGCATGAGATAAGAGATGAAATTATTAAAGGAACTCGATTGCGTCAACCAGATATTTGCTCCCTCGACATTTATATATTAATGCTTAAATGTTAGTCTCTAATAATATATTATTTTAATTATTCAATTATTTCATTATCAAATAGTAATTTTCTGTTTTTATAACTTAATAACATTGGAAATATAATTGTAAATATATTTGTGATTTTCATTGTAATTATATTCTTTATTTAACTAATTTTTACATAATATTGTTTATAAATTCAATATTTAATTAGTTTTTCACTCATAATAAATCAAAAATATTTTAAGCAACATGCTTAAATGGTGTGTCAGAAAATTAGAAACTCTCTTCCAATTTTAATATCAAAATTATAAAATAATTAAATAAACAATTTTAAATATTATTCTACTATAATTATGTTGTCAATTATATTATTTGTTTTATTATATCAGAAATTAGTGATAATTCACGCATGGGTGTCGACAATGTGAGAGGGAGCGATAAAATTTCCTGGGCCCGGACTTCTGAGATATTTTCATGGGGTCCTAGCGCGTCAGTCGCGTCAGGGGCATATTAATTATAGAGATAAATACAAAAATAAGTAAGATTATTTAGTGAAATGCTGCATTGGCATAATCACTCGTAACGGTGATTAGAAAGGGAATATTATTATTTTATTTTCATCATACTGGCGCTATTGCTTATAAGAAAATAACATCGCTTTGCATAGTTGCCACTGCCGCTTTGTGGGCATATTCTTTTGATACCGATGCCGATCCTCACAAAGGCAGTAAATTAAAAATACAGATAGTGAGAAATGAATTTCATACAATTTTCATTGACTTATGAATTTACCGAGACACAGACAGTCGAAGACTGGGCTCATAAGCAGATCAAATACTATGTAAACTTCAGTAGGTGAAGTTCGAGTTTCAGTTTTGTGCTTTAGGTACTTTAGCTATAAAAGTAAGTTAGCTAGGCAGATAAATTTTGATGTCATTATTAAAATGTTTGCTAGTAAGAAAGCGCGGATGGTTTTATTATAAAATATGCACATGTAATATTAATAATTTATGTATAAAATAAAAGTAAATAATATTGTTTTGTTTATTTTTTTGGGGCCGGAAAAAATTTTTTCCCGGGTTTGCTGTTGTCTCTCATCGCCCCTGAGTTGACGAAGTTAGGTGGATATATAACCATATGGATTGATTTGACCTTCCTAGAAAAAATGGTATTTGACACCTTTGAGTCAAAATGACCCACAGACTGATTTGTATAACAGACTGCATTTATATTGCGGTTCGCACTAAATATATTGAACATAGTTTGAAAATATATTTTATTAACTTTCATTTCCTGGGGAAAAATTACATTTGACATCAGCGCCTTGCCATCTCATATGCAACAAAAGCGATCGCACTGGTACACAAAATATTAAATACACTACAAAACCATTTCCAATAGCTAAAAATACCACAAATTGAAAGAAAAAAATAAAAATTCAAAATTCATAACTCCCAAAAGTTACAGCTGGATTGCTATTTCACACTTTTGCATCTTTATGATCCAAAGAATTAAGGAAGGTTAAAGAAATGTATAAACCACAAAAAGAAATATATACTACAATTATAACGATCACTTTATTTAAAAAGAACTCATTCGAGGCTCCTTGACAGCTAAATAATGTTGTTAATTTTGTAATAAAGGATCTTTGCCGTCAATCTAGTGGCAAGAGGGTCTTTAGCATTTCATAATGATATTTTAAACAAATATTAAATTTGTGTGCACTTTCAATATTTGTTGCACAGTTTATCTTTTTATAAGTTTGTTTTCAATGATTCAAATCAATAAAAGTTAATTTAATCAAAGTTTTAAATTTTTAATAAATAAAATCATAATTTTTTATTAATTTTGGTAATTGGGCTAATGTCAGTGTTGCAGCGAATTATTAAATGATTTTTTTGTGAAATCTATAATTATAAAACAATTTATAAAATAATAATTAAATAAAATTACAATTTTCTTAACAAATATATGAATAAAATAACCGTCGTAATTATTTGTTTCCTTTCTGAACTGCTTGGTTCTTCTCTTCACTTAACACTTACGCTTTGATTACAGTAAAACTTGTTTAAATGAACTTTCAAGGAGGCAAGAAAATCATGTTCATTTAGCAGAGTGTTCAATTAAAAGAGTTACAAAAAATTAAGAAAAAAATTTATTTAATTAATTATTATAAAAACCAAATACAAAAATAAAAGCAAAGACAAATACATTTTTATTTAACGTTTTAAAAAAATCAGATAGTTTTGTTTGTTTTTTGTTTGAAATACTTATCTTCTCTAAATTGTGAATAATTTCAAGTTCATCTTTTGTATCAGCTTCATCACATTGAAAATAATATCTTAATGTGTTGATTGCGTCCAATGGTTGTTTTTTAGTTGGATGTTGAAATTTATCTTCATCTTCCTCAATTTGCTCATCAGTTTTGTCTGCAATTTCTTTATCTTTTTCAAAGATGGTTTCAACGATTTCCTTGTCACCAATGATAGCTGATACAGCAAGTTCTTCATCACAATTAACATAATCTTCAAATTTGAAGTTTAGTTTGATTGAAGCTGAACAATTGCAGACTTAATGGGTTCTATATCGTTATTATCATTATTTGACGTTATTTCGATATCAATTCCACATTTTTTGAAGCAATTTTGTATGATCGAACAATTCATATCTTTCCAGACTGATACGATAAAATCAATTGCTTGTTTGACATTTATTTCTTCAATATTTTCACGATCAACTTCGCCATTAAGATTCTCTAAAATTCTTCTAACCATCGTGATCTATATTTAAGTTTGAAATTTGCAATTATGCCTTGTTTCATTGGTTGAAGCTTTGAAGTACAATTTCAAACTTTTTGTGATTCAATTCGCTTAATTATTTCGTATTTTTCTTCTAATGTTGCTGCTTTCGTTTGGATATTTTAATTGACAAAAATTATTTAATAGAAATAATTTGTTTAAAATATATAATTTAATCCATACCTTTTTAGTTGGTTTTCGTACCTGAAGATGATAGTGAAACTGTCGAAATATATAAAGGTGATGCGAGCTTAAAATAAATTCAAATAATTTTGAATATTTGAAACACTCAGATCGCCTATGTTTAAATAGCTTCTATGTCATAAATTGTATGATCAATCTTTTAGTAAAAAATAGAGCTTGAAAAAATTAGTTTTAAAAATTAAATTTATTAGTTAGAAGAATTTTTTTTTAAATATTTAAATCAAATGAAATTGTAAACTTTAAAATATATTTTTTAGGCTGGAGCGTTGATCCTGAAGAACGACCGAATTTTGAATATTTATGGACGGAATTTAAGAACTATAGCAACAATTCAGAAACATATCTTTCCTATCCTGTAAAAATTTAATTTCTATTTTATTTTTTTAATAAATATGTTTAGAATGTTGAACAAAATTATAAGACCAATACATTTAATAATTACATTGAAATAAAACAACATGAAGACGAGATATCTTACGATGCCCCTCACTCTCCTAATCAAAACAGAGTCCGAGTTATTGGTAACATGAGACCAAGAGGGAATCAAAAGAGTATAATAGTTCCTGGTAAGTAAATAATATAAATTTAGAAGTTTATATATATATATATATATATATATATATATATATATATATAATATATTTATTCAGAATTAAACATTCACTTTTAAATAAAAATTTATATTAAAATATTAAATTTTAAATTTTAAAATGGAAGTTAAATTAAAATTTTAAAATAATTTTTCATAACATCCCAAGCAAATTATATCAAATACATAATACAATTCACATTCAATTACTTAACTACATTCAAAATACGTGTAGACTGAACATTTTGAACATTAATTATAGAATTTAAAGATTTTATCAACAACGCCTGACAAATTAAAGTGAAATATTATTCGTATAATTCTTCTTTTTTTTATTAATTTACATATTTAAATTAAAGAGTTCTTTCGGCGTACCTGACTTTACACTACTTTCTCTCGTTTCCATTAATTGTTCTTTAACGGCTCACAAAAAGAACTTCTCGATATTTTGTGCATAAATAAACCGATATTTTTATATTGGTCAAAACTGTATTCACACCAGCAATACCGGTCAGATGCGTCGAAAGAACTCTTAGATAAAAATATAATAAAATAAAAAGAATGAAACCAACGTTTTAGAAAATATTATTATAAGCTGATTCAGACTAACAAAAAACATTTATATAGAAAATTCATTTACAAATTTATTGTAAGTTTCTGAAGGAATGTTAAAAAATGCTGTGATATAAATAAGTAAATAAAGGTAAAGATTTTCATAAATATCCTCAATCGTGTTAAAGAATTTTTTAAGCCAAAAGTTATTCATAGTTTTTTTGTATGCTGAAATTAATTTATTTGTTAAAAATTATTTATATTTTTTTGAATTTTAGAGCATGTTCAAAGATTTTTAACTGAACCACCCATCAGAAATCTCTTATACGAACCAGTGAATTTTTCCAAAACCTCAAATATTACTCTAAATGGGTCGTTTAATAAATCAAACGGAAATACAAATTATCATGGTAATTCAATTTTGGGTTTTTCCCGTCCTAAAAAACATTCAATTAAAATTTTTCATCGTTTCCTGTCAAATTTATTTTTTATTTTTTTCCAAATAATGTTAATTATTTATAATCATTAATTAAGCACAGACTTGCTAACAGTTTTAAAAACACAAACAACCCGAAAAATTCATGAAGTTGCCAAAAGTTGTGCTAAATACATAGTTATTAAATACATAATTTTAATCAATCCATTTGCGTCATCGCTATAAATGATCTATGTACTTCAAAAATCCGACACGTTCAACTGAATGCTCAATATTTTTATTTAGTTTGAAAATACTGTAACTATTTTGTCTAAAGAATAAAAAACATTGTTTGCGGATTATTATTTGAACTAATTTTTTGCATAAGGTACTCGAGGAAAATTTTTTCAGAAGAGGAAAGAAATGATAAATATTGCCAATAATATTCTTATATATAAATTATTATATTTCTCACATAAATTATTTATTTTGAATCTCGTTTTTATGAAAGAAATTAATTAACTTTAGTTTTTATTTTCAAAAAATATAAATTTGCTTTCACCTTTTCAATGGTGTCACCTGATGCAACCTCGAGTGTAATCGTTTTACCGTTCAAAGTTTTCGCAAATATTTTGTTAGCGCAGATACGTGCAGCTTCCAAAGCTTCACCTGATAATTGTTCAATTTCATCTGATAATATGCGAACGCATGCTGGAAGTTCATCACAATCAGCCTTTTTTATACCTAAGTCGATAATTCTGATTTTAGGGTCTGGAACACCACGACAAAATTGACTTTTAGGATATGGATTATTTTTATAATATTTATAACAGCTAGCTGGTCTACGCCCCATTTTAAATTTTAATATTGAAATTAAATTCAGGTAAATATTTGTCATCAAAAGGAATTTTGGTAGTCTGAACTCCCCAGATCCCCATATATGTTTAACAAAAAACAACAATAATTCTTGCCTGGGTGCTCTGGGATTCATCAACTGACTTCGGCTTGGCTGTTGTCCTTCCAATATCCTTGGTCCGCGTTCTCGATAGGCTTCCGTTTTCCGAATCTGTGCGTGACCCCCCGAAGGGAACCACGCTCTGCTACCAATGGTGAATTCCATCATATTTTTAATTAATTTATTATCGATTGCAACAATCGATAAAAAGTAAACATAACTTTATACATATAAAAAGAATTCTAATGTTTAATTTTTGCTGGGGTTTCTTCTAAAATCAAATTAAGTATAATCTGTTTTGGATTTAATCGCAACAATGCCCTTAATTTTATCCAATTTGACAATCTAACAAGATTTTCACATTTAATTTTAAAGGAAAGTCGTATTAAAACAAGAGATTTGCAAATCAGGCTCAAGGGGCTTCTTATAAAAGAAACACATTAAAAAGGCAAATAAAATTAAAAGTAGGTAGTTAGGAGCACACTGTTATATAAAAAAATATAGGGGGGGGGGGTTTCTCGTGATTATTTTCTGTGTGTATTGATTACTTAATGATGTCATTTTTTGTGTGCAATTAATTTTTTTTCTGTGTGCTATTTAATTTTTTTTTGTGTATTTTTTTTCCAAATTTTTTGTGTGTATTTTTTTGTAAATTTTCGAAATTTTTTTTCGAGTTTTTGGCGCGATTTTTTTTTAAATTCAAATTTTTGGAACATTTTTTTAAATTCAAATTTTGGCAAATTTTTAAAATAAAATTGAAATATTTTTTTTGAATAAATTTTTTTTTCAATCACACTATAGTCAGGGGGTATTTTTGAAAAAGACTAAAATAAATTGGCTTGAATCGCCTAACGATAAAAAATGCATAAAATTAAATTTGGCCCAAATCGCCTAAGATGAACACACTATAGTCAGGGATATTTTTAACTCGTAATAAAAAACAATGCAATATTTGCTCTCAATACTTTCTATAGGTAAATATAGGCATAAAATAAAAATGGCTTGAATCGCCTACTGATAAAAAATTGACATGGGTATTTTATAGGCTTGTTAAATAAAACACTTGAAATATTTGTTCACACAATTTTCATAGGCAAATTTAGGCTCTAGATAAAAATAATTTAAAATAGCTAAAGTAAATTAAGATAAATTAAAGTACATTAGGATACATTAGAGTATATTAAAGTAAATTAAGGTAAATTAAAGGGTCTAAAGTAAATTAAAGTACATAAGAGTATATTAAAGTAAATTTAGATAAATTAAAGTAAATTAAAGTACATTAGAATACATTTAAGTATATTAGAATAAATTAAGGTAAATTAAAGGGTCTAAAGTAAATTAAGGCGCCTAGAGTAAAGTATGGTAAGTTAGGTAAGAATTTTTTAAAATTAAATAGAGTCAACAGTTAAGTTACATAATGTAAGAATTTTTAAAGTTAAAGAGTCGGCAATATTGCATGATAAAATTTATTAAATAAAATTTTTAGTATAGTTTTATCGATCAATTTTTATTCATATTTTTAAATGATAAAATTTTTAACATAATTTTACAATGTAATTTTTTATACATGATTTTTAAAGATGAAATTTTTAGGATAATTTACAATGAAATTTTTTATACATATTTTTAAATAATAAAATTTTTAACATAATTTTACAATGAAATTTTTTATACATATTTTTAAATGATAAAATTTTTAACATAATTTTACAATGGAATTTTTTATACATGATTTTTAAATAGAATTTTTAGTATAATTATTATCGATGAATTTTTTTATACATATTTTTAAATAATAAAATTTTTAACATAATTTTACAATGAAATTTTTTATACTTTTAATAATTGTTCATTGTTGGACGCAATTAAAAATAATACAAAAATAGTAGAAAAATTTCAAAGTTTTTTAACAAAACTATCAAGTTTTACAAAATAATTTCAATAAATCACACACAAGACTGTAAAGAAATAAATTTTTATTCAGAGAAAATACAACAATTGATTGAGCTTCAATGATTAATAGTTTTTTGATAGCAATCAGGTAACTAAACAACCAAACAATTTGGAGACATCAATGATCGATAAAAGAGTCGAGAAGTTAATAAAATTTGCAATTGAAATTGTATATCTTTGGATTGTTCAAATTTTATGTGCTTTTATTTAAAGATTTCTTGGTAAGTAAAAGTTTTTTGATATTGATTTGTTCAGTAACTAGTTATAGATAGCATATTGTGAATTTGATCGTTATCAATGTATAAAAAGTCATTGTAAAAATTATACTAAAAAATTTCATTGTAAGATTACATTCAAAACTTTTTCAATTAAAAACATGAATAAAAATTTCATTGTAAAATTATCCTAAAAATTTCATTTTTAAAAATTATATATAAAAAATTCATCGATATAATTATACTAAAAATTATATTTAAAAATCATGTATAAAAAATTTCATTGTAAAATTTTGTTAAAAATTTTATTATTTAAAAATATTTATAAAAATTGATCGATAAAACTATACTAAAAATTTTATTTAATAAATTTTATCATGCAATATTGCCGACTCTTTAACTTTAAAAATTCTTACCTTATGTAACTTAACTGTTGACTCTCTATTTAATTTTAAAAAATTCTTACCTAACTTACCATACTTTACTCTAGGCACCTTAATTTACTTTAAGAACCTTAATTACTTAAATTTATTCTAACGTACTTTAAATTAATCTGATGTACCTTAATTTACTTTAGACCCTTTAATTTACCTTAATTTACTCTAATATACTTAAATGTATCCTAATGTACTTTAATTTATCTTAATTTACTTTAGGTATTTTAAATTATTTTTATCTAGAGCCTAAATTTGCCTATGAAAATTGTGTGAACAAATATTTCAAGTGTTTTTTTTTAACAGGCCTATAAAATACCCCTGTCAATTTTTTATCAGTAGGCGATTCAAGCCATTTTTATTTTATGCCTATATTTACCTATAGAAAGTATTGAGAGCAAATATTGCATTGTTTTTTATTACGAGTTAAAAATATCCCTGACTATAGTGTGTTCATCTTAGGCGATTTGGGCCAAATTTAATTTTATGCATTTTTTATCGTTAGGCGATTCAAGCCAATTTATTTTAGTCTTTTTCAAAAATACCCCCTGACTATAGTGTGATTGAAAAAAAAATTTATTCAAAAAAAATATTTCAATTTTATTTTAAAAATTTGCCAAAATTTGAATTTAAAAAAATGTTCCAAAAATTTGAATTTAAAAAAAAATCGCCCCAAAAACTCGAAAGAAAATTTCGAAAATTTACAAAAAAATACACACAAAAAATTTGGAAAAAAAAATACACAAAAAATAATTAAATTGCACACAGAAAAAAAATTAATTGCACACAAAAAATTACATCATTAAGTAATCAATACACACAGAAAATAATCACGAGAAACCCCCCCCCTATATTTTTTTATATAACAGTGTGCTCCTAACTACCTACTATTAAACATTTGATCGGTATCTTTGGAATATTTCATTATTTAATTGCTATACTGTTGAAATGTGAGATAAATTGTCAGTTCAGTCATTTTACTTTCTTGGATAAATTTTGCCTAACTAAATACGATAAGATATACTCTAAAACACCAAGGCAATTTGAATCTTCAAAAATTATTTCTTGCAGTTATTGAACTTTTTTTATGGAAATGAGATTATGTATAAATACATCATGTATTAAAACAAATGAATTTTTTAAAAATTAAATTCGTTACCATTTTATTCTAGTTGATAATGTAAAAGAGCTTATTTCGTTGAATCATGTTATCAATAAAAATTCAATTTCAGAACAAGGTAAATTATATCCACTTCAGAGGCGTAGGTAGGGACTGCCATAAGACGCATTTACCTCTCCCCCCAAAAAATTATTTGACACATTTTTATATTTAATTTGTGTAAAATATTTTTTTCTATTTTTCTGTGCTCAATTTTGAACCCTCCGAAGCTGAAATCCTAGCTAAGTAACTGATTCACTTTAAATTAAAATATAAGGAATAAACTAACCGATAAAAAATCTAACGAAATTGAATTTAATGTAAACGAGATTATGCAAAGCCAATCGGATTGAAGCACACAAAACACACACCATTCAGATAACGAATCACCATTAATCTCTATCGATTGGAGCAATTGAAACGACATGAAAACTTTAAATATTTAATGCACACACATAAAATTCAAACACACATTTCTTGAATCAAAAGCATCTGATTCGATGAGCTCATAACATGGCAAAACTAGTGACTCAAAATCTTGTGCAAATAAAAAACAAGCAGACAACCGCAATTTATTTAGAAATAAACATTTGAATTTTCTCTCTCCTGACACAAAATAAATTTAGTACTTTTATAAAATAATTCTATTTTGTTGATGGGCAGTCATTGTACGAAGTAAATTTAGTCTATCCTGTGCTAGATTTGATTGTAACCAGCTTTTTGTATTACATGATGATTATAAAAACATTCGCATTTGATGTTTCCTTTGATATGGAACTTGAGAAAGGAATTCCGAATAAACGACCTTGCGTTAAGAAGCACTAAAGGAAAAAGTAGAATTTTGTTGAGATTTGCATTTCCAATAATGAAAATTTTGAATATAGGGTACGGTGCCCTATTATCGGTGCCTAAGGGTTAACAATTGTTCGGTAGTTACCATCATGTATATCAGTTTTTAAGCAAACATGTCCGTAATCTAATTCAACAGTACATGAAGTTGATTTTTTTCACTTTACATAATTTCTTTTGTCATGAATTTATTCCATTTACTAACCTTTGCTTATCGGCCTCGTGGAACATTCATGCAGAACCGGATTTAAGGTGGGGGAGTGCAAAGGGGCTCCACCAAACACATCAATGCAATTTTTTAATTTCTTTAATAAAAAATTTTTTGCATTTATAATAATTTATTTTTGACAAATAATATAAAAAACAATTATTTATTTTTTTGTATTATTTTACTTTAATAGAAGAATAATTTTTTTTTGTTGAATATAGGTGAGGGTACCAAAGTCCCTTTCTGCACCTGGGTCCCCAAATGGCTAGATCTAACGCTGTATACATGAATACATTTGCATTACGGTAGTACGAACATTCCGCATCATTATTTATTTTGCTCTGGAAGCCCATAATAGGGTACCTTACCCTAAATCAAAGTCACTTTCGAATATCTTATTGATAGCGATTAAATTTTAAATTCCAATCTTTGCAAAGACACAATCAATTACCAAGGTGTAATAAAATTTTTAAAAAATACAAAATTAATTTGATTATTCTTAAGCCCGCACATCAATTACAAATACCAAAATAAATCATAAACATCACAAGATACAAAAATTAGAATCATAAAAAAAGAAGTTAAAAAGAAAATAACCATAATGATCTGTGGTTATTAAAGAATAAGCATACAAATTAGAAAGAAAATACTCATAAAAGACCCTTTATAAATCATTTGCAGCCATTTCATTGTTTATCGCTTTTTGGTTCATTTGAAATGAGAATTTGGCTCGAAGCCAGTCGTAAGGCATTTTGAAGTACGTATCAGTGGGCATACTCTAAACCTCTGATTTATTCAGTATTTTAGTTAGTTTTTCGTTGAAATATTTTGATAAATCTATCAAATATGGGCATATTTATTTTTAAATAAAAAACTACGTATTTTTATCTGTTTTTTTATGTTTTTAATTTGTTTATTTTTGTATGGTAAAATTTAAAAAGATTTTTGTAATTGTAAGGATAAATATTAAAAATAAAATTTATAAATAATTAATTTAAATTATTTAATAATACAGAATTCTCGTTATAAAATTATTTAAATATCCTCATAACTTCAGAAATTGGAAGGAATTTAAATTTGTAATATCAATAAACATTTTATAAAAATGGATGTTCTAATTCGATCTAATGTAGGACCTTCAAATTTATTTTTTTCATGATATTTCAGGATAAAAATTATTTTTGGTCAAGTTTTGATAAAATAAAATTTGAAAATCTATTAAGATGTGTTTTCTAATACTGTATGAAAAAAATCTTTCATATAAAAAGTCACACAAAAATAAACCACATGAAACAGTATGAAGTGTATTATTTTCCGGATATTTGCGTCTTTCTCTGATTCAATTTCTTGAAACTTGAGGTTTGTGAAGTTAGTGTTTTTCGTGAATGAAAAGGAAATTCATATATTTAGTTTTCCCGGATTTTCTCTTTTCGGTTAATATTATTCAAAGGTTTCAAATATCTATCAACGAATTTTGTATTTTGTCGATTCATGTTTTGCTTCAATTCAACTTGTATCACTTCAAATAGTTATTTAATGTTTAGAAAGTCTCTGAGTTCGTTGTGTGGAAAGGCAAACAAGATAATACAAAAGACGAAATACACTAATAACTTTTTCAATTTAGTAGTTTGGAAGATCATATTACCAAACTTTTGGTTGCTACCACTCGACCTAAAATGATATTATGTTTACGAGTTATTCTCTGAGAATGTGTTTTTAAAAATTGTTTCTGTCACTACGATCCCATTCATTGATATCTCCAAAGTTCATATTTAGATAAAATGCTTCATTTTGTAAAAAATAATCATTCCATTCAAAATATCTAGTTGGATTCATCATGTATAATTTTGTTAGTCAAACACAATGTTAAGTTTTTGCAAATTAATTAAAAATATTAATTGAATTAGAAACGTAAAAATCAATATGTGATTTTGTAAAATGCTTAAATGGAAAATACAAATTAATTATTTAAAAATTATTCAATCAATCTATGTGAAGTAGAAAACAAAATTTGATTTTTTATAAAAAAATTATACATCAAAGAATTACTAGAAATTATTTTGTTAGGTTGAAACATAATTTTATTTTCAAACCTTTATTGAAAATGCTTAATTGAATAAAAGTAAACTACTCTCTGTAGTCAGTGATATATATTTAATTAAAAAATTAGTTAAATAAGCAAAGTTTTGTGTGGTGTGATACACATGGATATTAATCAGCATACTAATCACTTAGTGCGGGGGCTTCTTAAATTGTGGGTCGTGACCCACCGAGGGGGTAATGTATTATTTTGCTAGTCGTCTATAATTTTCAAGGATTCGGTGATAAATGCACACAGACAGTATTGCTCACACGAAATATCCTCACATAGAAAAAAGCACTACAATAAAATAAATAGAGAAAAAATCAAGAATAATATTCAATCTAAGAGTTAATCAATTTACGATAATAATAATAATAAAAATTGCTATTAATCACTGGGACAAAAATTATTTTTACTTTATTAATAAAAGTAAGTAGATTTGCTTTTATTTTACTGTTTTGTTTTGCTTTTTTGTATTACCTAAATATTTATTATTTTCAAAAAATCAAATTCTCAAGAGTTGAGAATTCTTAAATAATTGAGAATTTTCGAGAAATTGAGAAGTGAAAATGTTCGTTCACAACTCGGGTTTGAAATAAATTATACTTAAGAATTTTTTAATTTGTAGTGCATTTTTCTCTATTTATTTTCTGTGTGCATTTTTCTCTATTTTTTTATGTGGGCATTTTTCGTGTGGGCAATAATCCGATCACGATTTTCAAGTGCATTTTATATAGCTGGAATGATATTTAATGTGATTCAATCTATTAATTTTGGTAAAACATCACAAAAAAATGTTATTAAACCATGCAAAATCTATATTTATAATTTTATGAGACTTATCTTCATTAATTGTTATTATTATTGCTTTTTTAGATTTTCATTCACGTCCGGATGTTTCTCCGAGTTCATTGACTATAGAATATCTTGAACCACTTACAACAAGAATTTGATTAGAAAATTTAATGATAAGCATTTATAGCATATTTGATCATTCTTTTGTAAATCATGTTTTCATTTTATATTATATGGTACCTCATTTTATTATTTACTGTACTTTTACATAACTTTAAAGTTAAGCATATGATCATACATAAAATATATTTTTTATATTGTTATATTTTAATCAATATTTGTATGTGATTTTTATAAAGTGTATTTTAAAGGAATTGTTCTCATCCTTTTTTGGTTTGACAATGTCTTGACATAAATTTCAATATAATTTATTGTTTATTAGGAGAATTTCGTTTTGTAATGATGTATTTTGATTATGCGTTGATATAATCTTACTAATAATACCATTATGTCTCATAGAATACCTTGAGAAGCTCTTCAAGGGTGCTCTTGAGGATTAATGCAATATTGTTCAATGAGTGAAACGTGCAGTAGGTAAAACATAAAACATACTTTTGATTTTTTTCTTAGAAAATTCAAATTTTCGGTAACTTTTTGCTTTTTTAGTAAAATGAAAGCTATGTTTGTGAGGATAATCGACCCATATGAAAAATGATTTTTAATTAGTGTATTCAATCTTTACTGATTCAAGTTTAAATATGAAGATAAAAAACTGAAAAAAATTAATGTGAAATGAAATAACAATTAGTTTTTCTTTAATTTTTGAGGAATTTGATCATCTTTTAAAGGTAATGGAATTTTTTATCAATTATTCTCTGATTAAAATATTAAATTATTACAAACTTAAATTTTTTAGTGCTTCTACTACAATAAAGATTGAGAAAGTATTTATCTATTCTTCGGTGTAGAGTTGTACTGAATCTCCAATGGACGGGTTTCTTCATCGACAAGGACGTTCTTACTTATAACTTCAAGGATTGACCAAAATTTCCCTTTTCACTATGGTCACGATAATTTAAAAATACAATAAATTTTTTACCATGACGGATATTGCTAGACAAGAAAGAAACCTAAGAATACTGCTCTGATAATTTATTTTTTGTTAATTTTGCGTTTTACACCGTTCAATTTGTTGAGGATACCTAAATAACAAAATAAATCAATCATTGAAATAAAAAAAAATAATTCGGCGGAAAAGTGTAAATTGAAGAGAATGTCGTTCCAAAACATTACCAGGAAATTTGAGAAAAGTAATACTAAATCAATAAAGTTATTAATTAAGAATAACCTTGTCTTACTTCTTTGTTTAAGTGCAAATAGAAAAGAGGATAACAAAAACAGTTTTGGAATGGAATTTCCTTATCATCCAAGATAAGAAGTTTATTATGAGGGTAGTCGGAAAATGAAAAAAAAGTTGATTATCATGACAGCTGGTTTACTATAGTTTAGCTGTTACTATAGTTTACTATCTTATTAAAAATTACGATTACTATCGTTTTAGCCACGATGTAAACACCAATGTCATTATAAATTTCATTTAATCAATATCATTTTCACAATTAATATTATTATTGTCATAATTATTATTATTATTATTATTATTATAACTATTATTATTATCATTATTGTTATTTTTATTAGTATTATCCCAATTATTATTATTATTATTGGTATTATTCTTATTTTTATTATTGATATTACAATTGCTATTATTGTTATTACAGTTGTTGTTATTGTCCTTGTTATTATTATTATTAGTTAATATTATCACTATGCACCTTTAACATGTTTATTAAGGCCTTAGTAGTATTATTGTCACTAATATTACTGTTATCTTTATCGATGTCACCATTACCACTATTTAACGTTATTGAATTACCATAATTCACATTTAAAATTCATAGAATGATCATTAAGATCATATTAGGCTCATCATAGTATTCATAATATTATATTAAATAGTTTAATGCATCCATTTATGAACATTGACTCATATTTTTGAACTTACGTACTATAACTTGTCGCGCCAACGACTCATTTTCGAATATCTTTTACCAAAATGTATAGGAATGAGGCTAGAACCATGGTGTCCTCACTAATGCTTCTATCGCATCGGCCAAGGGTTGATGGGTTCTAGCATTGTTGTAGAGACCTTCCCAAAACTCAGATAATAAAATAAATTACAGTCACCCTCATACCTCCTCTTATCCAGATGATGTAAAAGTTCACTAAAAGAATGTCCCTGCATAGATTTGTAGAGATGTCATTTTGTAAATTGTTAATATTGATTAAATTAGTGGTAAATTTGTTATGGCAACAATCATTTGTTTTATTTCAGTGGATCACAATTGTCTGAAAGATTCAGAAGAAACGTGGCGAAATACCACGCAGAGGCAATTTTGTAAAATCAGAAGGCTGAGGCGCTGGTACGTCGATGCCGGCGTATGGGGCAGACCTTTAAATGAATTGGTAATAGCACGCAAACACAGCACGTAGATTTAAAATCAGACCCATAAAACACCAATTAACCATGCTAAAATATGAGAAAGAAATAATTAAAATATAAAATAAAATACATAAAAATAATTAAAATAATAACAGAACGCAACAAGATCCGCACGAAACAAACACAGAAATAACAAGAAAAACACGAAATATTTGACCGAAAAATCGACAATTTACTGAAAGAAGAAAAGTTAATTCAAATTAGAACTAAATTAAATAATTTGAATCGGAAACAATTCAATTACTTATTAAAAGAACGAATTGTAAAAATAAATCAAAAATTAAGAAATTAAAGTTAGAAAATACAAAGAAATTCCCAAGGTCAAATTTTGTTTTACTACATCAAATTTAACAATCAAGGTTAGGGTCACAGAATAGGTATATATACCGATTCATTTTCACATAATTTTAACACTCGAAACAACCACTCATTCGATTTTAATAACTCTAATCCATTGGACCAGCTTTCAACGGATAAATCATTTTTGTGAAAACTCGACAACGATACTATTTAGTTACTGAACCAGACAAATTTGTTTGATTAAAAGTAAGCAAGAATGACTTGCTGATGGATGTGAATTAGATGACAGAGATGTTAAAAATGAAATTAATACTGATTGAATAAATATATATACGAACTAACTTATTTATCATGTCGAAATTTTTCCGGGACACAGCCACACACCGACAAGTTATTAAAATATTACATAAAGATTCGAGCAGTATAAGTGCGGTGTAAGTCCCCCAACAGCTCGTGCCCGTGAGAGATCCCGCCGTGGGTAACGACGGACTCGAACGTCAACTCTTTCATTATCATAGGGTAGCAGGGAGATCGGGAGGCAACCTTTTGGTTGACTACCTTTCTACCCGCTCCCGAAAAATCGACCAAAAATCATATTACTCAACGGCTAAAATATCAACACAGAGTAGTCCAGTGGACACTCTTAAAATCTAATATCAACATAAGAATTTCCTAGGAATAACTTGAGGTTAATGGGAAAAGGGGTTGCGGAAATCGATGCATCGAGCTTCAAAAAATAAATCTTAAAAAATAAATCTTTTATTAGTTGTTAATTATATAAGCCGAACTAAATCTAATAATCTTATAGATCAGTAATGACTAACTAACCTAAGACGAGGATTAAATAAAGAACCTTGCAAACCATTGAATAAATTATTGATAGAACGTTAACCGAACAAAACCTTCTAGTCAACAACAATTTAATACAATAAAATTAGGACTAAACTAAAATTCCCATAGTTCAATCATTATTTAGCAACCAAGCCATAAAATCTATTGATTTAAATAGAATTAAAAATAAAAAACTAAATGGACACCCATAGATCATTACTCGTTGAAAATATTGTAAGAAAAGTCTTAATTATTTTCCTTTCGTAAATTGTAATTGACACGGGGTCCTTTATAATCATGAGTAAATAGTCAACCAATTCCGTGTTCTTTATTAATAACTAATGATCCTGCAAGTTAATTACAGGAGTAATTAAACAGTTTAACAATTCCATAACGAGATACCCCAAATAAACCAATACAAAGTAAGCAACTACAAATCTTGTACATATCATAAAATGTATTAAATAAAGTTTATTATATAAACAGGACCTCATCAACCTTTCTGGCTTTGCACCTAGCCGTATGCAGACACTACCACGTATTGAACGCTCCTGCAAACCAGATCGCGTATGTAAATGAGTCCAACTAACATATCCACAATAGGTAAATTTTCCGATAGAAATTGTACCGACGTAATCGGTTAAGATCTTACAATTTATAGCTCTGCATATTGATAACAAGTTCTTCTGAACGCTGATGAGCGGCGAATATGGACTGAGGTTAGAATAATTGTCTGAGCAGATTGGATGATGTAATGACGGACCATTGGGAACAACCATAGAAATCGAAGCGAAGATACTGACAATAAAGTCCGAACAATGGCAGTATAAATAGATCTACGACATCCATATTTGACAATAAATTTCCACGTGATCAGCTAGGAATAGGAAATATCTACTAGTGGAATGGTAAAATAAAAAAATAGTCAGGAACTTTCCTATCGATAATCCGGCAGATCTTCCATTGCCAGAAAAGCGGCATGCAAACAGGACGGAGCACCCCAGGTGACGTAGTATGTCAACACTGCAACTGAATAAGAAAATCGTCAGTAACACAGTCGGTGTGTATAATTCCCTTTGAAGATTTTTTCTGCCCACCGATCAACGGAAGAATTAAAAATAGATATTCAACCAATCATCAGTCTCGTCGAAATTTACACCCTCAATACACCCCCACCAACGCCACTGGTACATATAGTAAATGGAGCTATACGCATTCAATTAGTTTATCGGAAATTTACAATGGCAACAACACCAACAAACGAAATGAATAGACTCAAGGCTCGGAGAAATGCTTTGATCGAGTATTCAAATCGACAAATGCCCGACGCACACAACCTTCGAACCCATGCAACTCTTGGTCAGGGCCAAAGCCACATTCCTGCAGATGATTATATGCCAAGTACGACTATTCCAGCTACATTTTGATATTCAATAAAACTTATAATCCAATTCGTCATATTACTGTAGTAGTGGGATACCGGCCCTCTAGCTCAGAGGCCATCTAGCTCACATACCCCCCCCCCAAAAAAATTTTTGCGCTAAGTTTAAAAGTACAAATTTTTTAGAACAAAGACAATGACTCATTCAAGGTCACTGAAACAAAGACAATGACTCATTCAAGGTCATTGAAACAAAGACAATGACTCTTTCAAGGTCATTGGATGACTCATCAAATTTTTAAAACAAAGACCATGACTCATTCAAGATCATTCAAGGCCATGGAAAGTAGGTCAAGGTCATTGGATGACTCATCATTTTTCAAAAATTTTTCTATGTTTAAAAGTACATCTATTTTCAAGGTCATTCAAGGTCAAGGTCATATTATTTTTTAATCATTTTTAAATTTAAATTTACTACTTATAAAAAATAAGTAGTATATATTTGTAAATTATTTTATTATTATTATTATTATTATTATTAATATTATTATTATTATTAGTATTATTATTATTATTATTAGTATTATTATTATTATTTTTCAAGGTCATTCAAGGTCAAGGTCATATTATTTTTAATCATTTTTAAATTTAAATTTACTACTTATAAAAAATAAGTAGTATATATTTGTAAATTATTTTATTATTTTTATTATCATTATTATTATAAATATTATTATTTTATTATTATTATTATTATTATTATTATTATTATTATTATTATTATTATTATTATTATTATTATTATTATTTTTCAAGGTCATTCAAGGTCAAGGTCATTCAAGGTCAAGGTCATGGAATTTTTAAACATTTTTAAATTTAAATTTACTACTTATAAAAAATAAGTAGTATATATTTGTAAATTATTTATTTTTATTATTATTAATATTAATAATATTATTATTACTATTATTATTATTAATATACTTATAAAAACTTTAACTATTATTATTAATATTATATATTGAAAACCGAGACATATACAACAAATTTATTATAAAGAGACAATTCTACTATAGTAGTATTGTCTAAGAGCTTTATTCAAAGCCCATTACACATACTTCCGATATCGGGCGGCGCAGCAATGACATCCATCACCACAAGGGTATTCAGGCTCCATATCTTTTGACAAATTGTTTTGTTCGATATCCCATAGGAACTCATCTATTACAGTAAATATCCATATTGATGTATGATTGAATATCAAGTCTGGAATTATTGATGCAGGCTTATCCATGATTCCATGTATTTCTGGATAATAGAATTCCAGACGTTCTTTAATAACTTTAAAATAATCATCTAAAAGCAAGTAATAATAATAATATTAATAATAAATTACCGTAATGTTTAATTTCATTCATAGCTTGAACTGCGCTCGGTACAACCATTTTAATGATAAAAATGAAATAACAATTACTTTTATACTAATTTAGAGACACACACACACACACAAATCTTTAGCTATAAACAATAAATATTAATTTATATAGATTTGAAAATGATTAAAGAAATTTTAATAATATTATTAGTTTTTAATATGGCCAACTCAATTGTTGTTACCGTTCAAGGTAAAAATTCAACAAGATGTGTATGTCCTGATACCGCTGTATTGATGGATATTTTGTATATGATAGATAGGCCTAGATATTTGAAAACTCCAGTCAAAAGATTATCTGAAAGAATG
Organism: Schmidtea mediterranea; assembly: GCA_022537955.1. Lineage (NCBI taxonomy): Eukaryota > Metazoa > Platyhelminthes > Tricladida > Dugesiidae > Schmidtea > Schmidtea mediterranea. The sequence goes on from CM039680.1 coordinate 87,318,165, forward strand.
AGTAATTTAGAATTCCGATTTGAACATACATATGAGACTTTAAAAAGAGCTAAAAACGAATTATATGATGATATTATATATTTAAATAAGACCATTGGTATTATCAAAAATGAATTAAGAAAATCAATATTAGAATTGAAAGAAAATCGTAAACTTAATAAAAAATGATGAATCAAGTTCAATATAGTATAAAATTTTATTCTAATAAAACAACTGATCAGTTCAATCGTATAATGAAATTACAACAACAACCGGTTAACAGTGGTGACAACAACTTGAAAGAAGTTAACAGGGCCAACAAATCATCATTGCCATTTCCATTATATATTTTTACATATTTTCTTAGTATTACATGATTCTGATTGGTCGAATATAGTATAAATAAGCTTACACTTTCAAATATTTTTATAAAATGCCAGAAACTAAATTTTTTATAACTTTGTTGAATGAGCTGGTCTCTAATAATAGAGAAGAAGATGTTATCATTAAAAACATGAAATTTATGGTAAACCGTACCGAGAAAATCGTTGAAGACATCCCATTCGATTATGAAAAAATTCTCAATTTTCCACCATTGGAGAGAAAGAAGGCATTCCAATCAATATTTAGTTACATGTTTGATGAAAATAATAAATGGATGCGAATAATAGTAGGATTAATGTACATGAAACACATGATATTAAAATCTGGATCCGACTATGAAAATTATTTCCAATGGTCTATAGAGGTATATTACTTTATATTCTTATTAATTTATTATTATTTAGGTGATGGAAACAAAAATTGATCCGTGCGTAGAATCAAACGGTGGATGGACAGCTATTATTCAAGTTGCCGCAGAAGCCAAACGCTCTGATATTTATATCGAGAATTGCAAATTTTTATTAAAACTATTCACTGGAGTATCTGTTTTATATTTATGTAACAAGGTTTATCATAGATTTTAATAAATATTTCTTTGTTATTTTTATTAATAAAAACTATATTTTAAAGATTTATTGATTATTACATGTACATTGTTCATCACCACAAGATTATATCATAATATTTTCTATAACATGATCAATACAATTCTTAAATTCGGTAGGCTCATCTTTTTCGGTAGCTTCTTCAACATTAATAATTTCTTCAGAATCATTAATAATTTCAGTATCTCCATCATTAACAATTTCATCACTCTGACATTCAGATTCACAATCCGATTCTTTACTCAATGCTTCAACTAGAGTCAACATATCTCTAATTTTTACACCGGTTATTTCGTCAAGTTTATCAAACAAAAAGTTTATTAAATATTCTAAACCAAAATTAATTAATTATTTATATTTTATATTTTACCTTTTTCAGACATCATTTTAACACTATTTTAAAACTAATTATAATTTTGTTTATAGAATAACAAAGAAACATTAATACATTTATTAAACACTAAACACTAAAATAAATGTGAAAGTCTAGCAGTAACAATTTTCCAGATTGGAGAAAGCACATCGTTTTGATCTGCTTTATATCCTTGGATTGTTATTGTTATATACCAGTTTTCCTGTTCTTTGAATCCAATTTCTGTAAATGCATCATAATATCTGGTATATTGACTCGTGAAGAACGCATTTTCATTGCATTTTAAATTGGAATTGATCTTTTTGAACGTATTATCTATATCCTTGATATTTAACATTGAGAGAGTGCCAGCGAGAGATTGAAATTGAGTCTTATTGAGTTTGACCGGATTTGCCAATTGCATATTAATAGGCTCCTTTAAAAAATACATTTTATAATTGTGGAACATCTGAACTGGTTGGACGCTTATTTTCTTGGTCATGTTTGATTTATGATCTCTATAAGGTGGTGACGCACTTTTATACCCTTGACAGATACTGATTAACCAATCAGAATCATGCATGATAAGTGCATGATAATTGCATGTTAAGCGCGTGACTATATGTAAATTAACCCGTTGAGTTTTATGATTTTACACATATCATCTATATAAAATGTAATATTATTATTATTAATATTATTATTATTATTATTATTATTATTATTATTATTATTTTTATTATTAATATATTACTATTATTATTACTATTATTATTACTATTATTATTACTATACTAATAAAATTACTATTATTACTATTATTATTATTATTACCAAAACTAACAAAAAATAAAACTATTACTATTATTAATATTATTACCAAAACAATAAAACTATTATTACCAACACTAACAAAACAACAAAAATAAAATACAAAAACATTTATTACCAACAATAAAACTACCAAAACAATCAAAATAAAATACATTTATTGTCGTAAAAGTTTCATTTTTTGAAAATTTTGTATGGAATTTGTCAGATTCCATTCGACATAGCGCTGATATCGGAAATCACAGTAGCTACACCCCAGAATGCAGGGGTATTCAGTTTCCATCTCCTTGACCGTTCGGTTTATTTCATTGTCCCAAAGGGCTTGTTTAATCAGATTTGAAATATCGATTCGTGTTTCATTATATATCAATTGTTGATGCATTGAAGGTTCTTGATTCTTCAAAATCTCCTTTATTTGAGGATAGTAATAAATAATACGCTCGATTAGCATTGGAGCATATTTGTCTAAATAAAATATAAAAAATGAAATAAAAATGATAAATTTACCGTATTCAGCGATATTTTTCTTTGGCATAGCAAACATAATATTTTCCATTTTAAAAATGAAATAAAATGAATAAGCAATTTGTTTTAATCAATCATTAGCCAATCAGATATTGACCAATCCGGTGATTTCAGTTTGTATGTCACAAACAATATTTTTGTACTCTAGATTTCGCACCCCTAATATGACTATTTTGCCACTAGCAAACACGTTAACACACATTGGGTTGTATTTTAAAAGCCTCAGTGCAGGAAATAATTCTGGTTCGAACATACAAAGACATTTTGTTGACATGTTGTATAGATTGATAGATTGTCCTATATCCATGGTAACTGTAATTGACTGTATTTTAAGATCCTTTATTCTATATTGTAATTTATTGACATCTAAAGGTTTCTTACATCCCATGATTCTGCATTTGCCTGATTTGAAAAATATTATAGGATATTTTCCACTCCTATCTACAATTTGCTGGGGTTTACCATTTGGAAACGTCATTTTTGATACATCGAAAGTTCCTTTATAATTTATATTTGATAACATAATTAAACAATAAAGAAATATTAAGCTATATATATGAGTTTTTAGGAAGAGTTCATTAAATCATATAATATAAACAAAAACCTATAATTATACAAATTAATAATGGAATTAAGAAATGATGTTGTATATCAAATCGTCGGCCCAAGTGGTAGTGGTAAAACTATGTTTGTGTGTAAATTACTGAAATCTAATTTATTTCAAACAAAATTCAACAAGATTTATTGGCATAAGGGTGCAGATGAAGAACATGGATTAACTCAGGATAATTTCTGTAAATTGAAAAACATGAAAATAGTAAAGGGTTTCGATAAAAACTGGTCAAGTCGTTTAAGGAAAGGTGATGTCATCATTATTGATGATTTGTATCAGGAAGCTAATAAAGAAAAGGATTTTAATAATTTATTCACAAAAATCAGTAGACATGTTGGTGTTACTGTGATCTTTATTACTCAAAATCTATTTCATCAGGGTGGCGCCCATCGAACAAGGAATTTAAATGTTCAATATTTAGTTATTTTCAAGAATCCTAGAGATGCAACAGTTATTGATTTTCTTGCTCGACAGGCATACCCTAATAATCGTAATTTTCTCATCAGTGCATTTCAAGATGCTACAAAATCACCACATGGATATATATTTCTTGATTTCACACAACAATGCAATGATGATTTACGGGTAAAACCGATATTTTCAATAAAGAAGGTGCCATGGTATATAAACAAAGCTGAAAACTTTAACATGTAAAAATGTTTATGAAATCCAGGCTTAAAAATATCCGAAAACTTAGACAGAGTATTAAAAAGACTATAAATAAAGTTCCACCAAAAACCAGTTATACACCATCTAAAAAACTAATAACCGAGAATTACCCTGCAATGAATCTAATTTCGAAAAACATTATTAAAAAGAGTAAGAAAACAGATAAAATTGTAAAAAATCATAGGAGTTTCCCATATTTTAATGCATTGTTAAAGGCTTCGAGTATGAAAAGAATGTCTATTTTACAATCATTTCCAACTTTTGTTGTCGATGATTTACTCAAAATTCTATTAAAAGTAGTCAGAGGTAAAATTAAAATCAGTAATTCTAAAAAACTAGTATTGAATAAACATCGTAAGCCTTTGTTATCACTAGTAAATAATAAAAATCGTAAGCAAATGAGAAAAATCATATATAAACAACAAGGTGGTTTTATCGGAGCAATGTTACCATTAGCATTATCATTATTATCACAATAAACGATGGGTCAATCATTACCTAATGTTAAATTAAAATTTAAATCATCTTGTTGTAATGGAGAAGATTTGGACGAACCCAGAAGACGAAGCAGGTTTCGGTGGAGTGGCAAAGTTAAAGAAAAGAGTCCCAAAGTCGAAAAAGGAAACGCAAAAGTGGTTGTCAGATCAGCTTGCGTACAGTTTAAACAAACCAATGCGGAAAAGATTTCCAACGAGAGCTTATAAGACATTCGGTATTAATGATTTATGGCAAATGGATTTGATGGAGATGATACCGTATTCGAAAATTAACAAGGGTTATAAATATATTTTAACATGTATCGATGTTTTCAGTCGTTTTGCCCGCGGTCTACCAACAAAGACAAAATCTGCAGAGGAAATATCTAAAGCAATTAACTCAATGTTTAAAAATGGGCATCCAGATAATTTGCAAACCGATTTAGGTATTATTATTATTATTTTTATTATCATTATTATTATTATAGGCAAGGAATTTTACAATAGTAAAGTTAAGCAAATACTGGATCGTCTCAAAATAAATCATTATTCTGTACATTCTCAATACAAAGCCGCTCATGTTGAAAGATTTAACCGGACATTGAGGGATAGATTGAAGAAATATTTCGTGCATCAAGGTAATAAAATATGGATAAATGTATTACCGAAAATACTTGTTAGTTATAATAATTCATCACATCGAGGTCTGAATGGCTTGAGACCCGTTGATATCAGCTCGAAAACACGAGTACAGTCTAAAAAAGTTCCTATTACAAAACCAAAATATAAAGTTGGTGATCACGTTAGAATTAGTAAAATATCTGCTTCACCTTTCATCAAAAATTTCGATAGTAATTGGAGTGATGAGGTATTTCAAATTACTAAAATTAATACTAAACAGAGTCCTGTAATGTATGTTATTAAAGATAGTGATAACAATGTAATACAAGGGAAATTCTATGAACAGGAATTACAAGTTATTTCCAAACCTACAGTGTTCAGAATTCAGAAAATATTGAAAACTAAAATGGTGGGTAAGGATAAACAATACTATGTCAAATGGCATGGATATCAAAAACCCTCATGGATATCATCAAAAGACCTAGTAAAATGAGTTTCTATACAATTTTACCGAGTAATAGTTGTCCACTAATCCATCCGGAAAATCAAGCAAGTAAATTTATGGTTGATCTTCAAAATCCCATTTATTTACATGGAAATTGGGAAGTTGCTTTGCAAGACTTTACATTTGTGTACAATACATTCCCATTTTATAGTCATTGTAAAATCAGATTCAAGAAACGTGTTCCCAAAACCTGTAGTGGTATTTTCACAATCAATAATTTTGAACGATATTGTCATATTCCAAATCAAATTTTAGATGAAAATAGTGGCATGTTTTTCAAAGATGGATTGAATGTTAGTTGTGATTTTAGCCCGTTTACAATAAAGTTTGAAAGTATTGAGGATGCCAAGCGAATGGGTTGTGATAAGCTTAGCATTGTTGTTCCTGGAACTGAATACCTAATACGATTCAAAACATTTGATGAGAAAAGTGTAACGATCGAGAACATCAAAATATCTGTATCATATATTAATGAGGTGGAAGATACATTTACATTTACTAATGAATTATATATTGAAACACTTGAAGAATTACATAAATATATTTCATTAAATTGTTTACACATATTTAAAACTATTGAATTTCTTAAAGATGGAATATGCAAATTCAGTCTGAATAATAACATTTGTGAAGTTACATTTGATAAGAATTTGGCTAATACATTGGGATTAGATAAGCAAACATATAGGGCAAGTGCTTTTGGTGTACGCAAACCGAAAATAATAAAACTTCATAGGCAAATGTTCATATATACTAAAATCATCGATCCTATAATTGTTGGTGATTCTTTGGTTCCTCTTTTGAAATCTGTTTGGGTTGATAAACATGACCAGGATGAAGTTGTCAATATAAATATCGATAATCCCATGTACTTACCGGTATCAACATCATGTATAAACAATATAGAAATAAATATTCGTGATGATAGTGGTAAATTTATTGAATTTAGTAAAGATACAAAAACTCATTTGACATTACATTTTCGTAAATTAGATGGTCAATAACGATATTATTAGTATGTATAGTGGTAGCCAAAGTGGTGGCAAATTACCATATTTTATTGGTAAACAGTATGGATCAGGTTGGTTGAGAACAATTGGTAGATTTGCACTTCCTATTCTTAAACGCCTTGGTAGTTTTGGTATGAAAACTGCTAAAGATGTGATAATGAATGAGCAGAAAATATTGCCATCTCTGAAATCAAATGCATTATCCGAGTTAGGGAAAGTTCTACCTAGTGTTGCAGGTATGTTTCAAAAACCCGAAGCGCCAGCTCAAAAACGTAAAAGACATCATAAACATATAAACAAACGAATGAAAGGACATGGAACTATATTTCAAAAATGATTTGTGGTAAATCTGAATTGTGTTTATTTGATAGACCATCTCCCCAAGCAGTAATTGAAATGGGGGCCTTTGAGGATGTATTCCCGATGAATTCTATTATGGATAGTAGAACTGATATTGAATTTTATATTAATGGTTCCCAAACTGAATATCTAGATTTGAACGATACATTGTTAACTGTTCAGATCAAAGTTGTAGATAAAGATAGAAAACCATTGGGTGAACCTAGTGATGTAATACCAAACAATTTCTTGTTTCATACACTTTTTAAAGATGCAGTTCTCGGATTTAATAATATCAAGATTGAGGGTGGAAACAGTACATATATTCACAAAGCTCTAATAGAAACTATTATAAATTACAATAGTGATACTAAAAATACATGTTTAACTCCTATGGGTTATGGTAGTGATGACGATAGGAAAAAATGGATTAAAGGCTCGAAATTATTTACCATGTGCTCATCATTACAACTCGATTTTATGGATCAACCGAAATATTTACTCCCAGGTGTTAATGTACACATTAGATTGAAAAGATCTGATTCGGCATTATCACTAACAAGTGCTACCACAGCACCAATTCTTCAATTAGTTGATGCAAAATTATTGGTAAGAAGAGTTCGTGTTGAGCCTTCTGTATTAGCCGGTCATCAATTGGGGCTTAATTCTAAGCATGCAATATATCCATTGAAAACAAAGGAAATTGTTCAATTTGCAATTGCTAAGGGATCAGCTTCTTTCTATAAGGAACAAATATTTGGAGATAGAAGAATGCCCAACTTTATATTGGTAACATTTCAAAGTGAATCTCAATATAATGGATCATACTTAACATCGAGCTCAATTTTCAAAAACTTTGGTGTAACATCGCTAACTTTATCGAAAAATAGTGATTATAGAGAAACATATACTCAAGATTTCGAAAATGATAATTATTGTGCTACATATATGCAGAGTATAGTTAGAAATATGGGTTATTTGGATAAAAACCTTAATTGTGGTATAACTCTTGAAGATTTTAAAAACAAATATCCATTCTTCACGTTTGTTTTGGCACCCGATTTCGATTTAAATCAGAGTCAATTACCTCAAAATGGAAATTTACGATTAGATATAAAGTTTGCTAAAGCTACAACTGAACCGGTACATGTTGTAATATATGGAGTATTTGAAAATGAGGTTCAAATAACTGCAAACAGAACCGTATTGGTTTGAACAAAGTTCAAACGTTGTTGGTATAAATGTATAGATAATTTATGATAATTTGTCATGGAGTAAGTTTTTAAATGTATTATTAATATTATTGATGTAGTTCTGTTCAGGTCTATCGAATTGGAAAACAAATACTAGGACATGAATTTTTAGGGGTTTTTCCTCTTGATAAAATTCCATATTTACGTAATAATCAAGCCATAATCGTCAATACTCAATCATCTCATCTCGGTGGAGAACATTGGTTAGCAATATATATGAAGACTAGCAAGATATTTGTATTTGATCCTATGGGTTTCTATTATCCGGCTTTAATGGTTTCGAAACTGCAAACAATGGGTAAACCTATTGTCTATAATAAAACTATGTATCAAAAACCATGGACCTTAACATGTGGTCAACATTGTTTAGCTTGGTTATTATCCAAGAGATTTGATGATTAATAAATGTATTAATGTTATTGTTATGTTTTCACTATTAATATTTTTTATTTATTATTATTTTTATTATTATTATTTTTATTATTATTAATATTATTATTATGTGTTTAATTAAAGATAATGCATCATCACAAAGACAGTGCATGTTAAGTGCGTGATCATCACATGATAAGTGCGTGATCATCACATGATAAGTGCATGCATACACAAAATTGAATAAAGAAAACACATGCAAACTCAATGTATGTGATTTACAAAGAACACATGCCTACACACTCAAAACAGAATAAAGAAAACACATACAAACAAAAGTTTGTATGTGATTTACAAAGAACACATGCCTACACTGAATAGGCTGCATGCGTAAAAATCTCTCACCTATATGTGTGTATTGCTAAAATGTGATTGGCCAAATCCTGAAAATATTATTGTCTTTATAAACATTGACAAAAGTAGAATTTGTCACAATTATTTCAAAATTTTACTCGCGGGATTTCAAAAAATATAATCAAGATGGAAAACGATAGTATTTTAAGAAAATTATTGGCGGAGGGAAACGGTAAGTTTTTATTTTATTATTTCTTTTATTTATTTATTATTAAGGTACATTTAATTGGTATGATGTCACCGAAAAAGATAACGAAGTTATTATAATCGAGGATAGCGGTAAATTTATTTATTAAATTATTAATTTATTATTATTATTGCTTTAGAAGTTATTGTAACACCGACGGAAATCATTGTTATCAGTGATAGCGAAGACGAAATCAATCATGGTAAATTTTTATTTTATTTTATTATTTTTAAAGCCATTTTAGTAGATTTGGATGGAGATGAAAATGCTGATGCCCCCGTTTCTGGGGAAGATATGGATACCCACAATTATGCCCCCGTTTCTGGGGATGCCCCCGTTTCTGGGGAAGACCACAATTATGGCCCCCGTTTCTGCTGACGTTTCTGGGGGAAGACGAGATTTCATATAAAAAATGTAGGATTTTTATTATTTTTAAATATTTTTAATATATTTTAATGAACATTATTATTTTTTAAATATGTTAAGGAGCATTATTATTTTAAAATTTATCATTATTTTATAAGAGTATTTTAATGAGTATAAGTTAATAATATGTAAAGTATTATAATACTTTAAATATTATTAATTTATAATAGAAATATATGATTTGAAATATGAATAGAAATATATGATTTGAAATATGATTAATATTATTTGATTTATAATCAGAATATCAATTTATAATAGAAATATATTATTTGAAATATTATTTGAAATAAAAATATATGATTTGTAATCAGAATATTAATTTTATAATAGAAATATTTGATTTGTAATCAGAATATTAATTTATAATAGAAATATGTGATGTATTTTCATAATAGAAATTTATGATTTATAATACGAATATTAATTTATAATAGAAATAAGTGATTTGAAATAGAAATATATGATTTGAAATACGAATATTAATTTTTATAAATATTTACATAATTATCATCATTTATATATTATTATTTGATTCATATATGATTTAAATAATAATAAACATTTGATAATAATTACATATTTATCAGGTCGTTTGTATAAAAACTATTGCCAATCTGGAATTGGTCATAACTCGAAATGCCATACGACTATGGAAAGTTACTATGGTCATAGATTCTATGGCATCGACTTTTTTATTTACCCTAAATGCGATACAGCCCAAGACATTGAATATCTAGAGTTTTATAAGAAACACTCTAGCCATTTAAATCAATTTAAAATTAATAAAAAGGCATTATTTCAAATGATTAATGCGAAAAATGCTAGTAATAATAACACAAACAATACAAAGATCACTAAAAACAATAATACAACTGTTACTAAAAAATTAAAAAGACCTGCTGATAAAATCGTGCCGTGTATCCCTGCTAAAATTAAAAAAAATAGAAATCGTCATTAGTGATGACGAAACTGAATATAATCAAATAGGGGTTCTGTAAATATTGAAATAAACGATGAACCTGAAATAGAGATTGACTTAAGAGGTTCCCGTAAAAATATTCGATTTGATTTAGAAAATCAAAATCTTGTTCAAATCGCCCTAACTGATAAACTTGTAAATAAATTACAACTCGAAATAAAGAAAATGGGATCTGTAAAAGTTCAGTTTACAGCTCTCATTCAATTTGAAAAAGATGGGGAAATAAAAGATAATTTCTTTTCGAATAGCGCGTGTGTCTTTTCCGATAGTTTTCTTGTTGATGGTGTGAGTCGGTTAAATGAGAAAATCGAAAAATTCACATATTTAGGAAGTGGGTGGCGCGTAGTTAAGATTCGCGAAATCGATTTTATTTTAACCACGTATTATCCTGTAAGTCGATTAGCCGGGCATAGTTTTATCCCTACGCCTGAATCTCTAGTAGGTAAAAAGGCTATTGTAAACGTTAAAAACACAGATAATTCGTGTTTTATATATAGTGTCTTATCGATTTTAAAGCGTGATATAGTTTTAAAGAATAGGGAGCGTGTTTCTTCTTACACTACTTTTATGGATGAATTGAATTATGATTCAATTACAGATTGTCCAATGAGACTCTGTAACATACCCAAATTTGAGAGAAATAATAGCGATTTAAATTTGGCCATCAATGTCTTTGAATATAACAACACCCCTTCTAAACAATTGAATGACATTGATTATGTACCTCATCATCCTCACCTTGTCTTAATTCATCGAACAAAGGTTATCGGTGGTAACCCGATTAATCTTTATTATTACAAGACGGTGATAATTTCATTATACCGCAATTTTTAATTTAAATAGACTGTTGAATTGTCATTCGAGTAGTGAATGTAACACCAGAATTCGCGTAAAATGGTGTCCCCATTGTTTAAACGGTTTTTATTATGATAAAACCTTTAAGGACCATGTTGATTTGTGCGCTAAAAATCAAATAGGAACAACCCTATACACGCTCCCTGAAAATAAAAACTTAATATTTAAAAATTATTCTAAAATGATTACCCCACCATTCGTAATTTATGCGGATTTTGAGGCTGTTTTGCCTAAAGATGTAAAACATCATCAAATACACATGCCGATATCAGCAGGCTTATTATTAATAAATAATTTAACAAATACTACACAATATTTCAGTTTTATAGGCTTGGAATGTGTATTGGAATTTTTAAAGAAGGTAGAGGAAATTGCTGTCACAATTGTCCTACCATATTATGAAAATCATGGTAAAAAACCTATGAATAATCTTACTTCTAATGAGGAACAGCAGTTCATCGCATGTAGAACTTGCTATCTTTGTAAAAAACTTATTAGAAATAAGGTTAAGGACCATGATCATTTTACAGGTCAGTATCTTGGTGCTGCCTGTCGTAACTGTAATATAAATAGGAAAATAAGCAAACAGTTACCTATCGTCTTTCATAATTTGAGAGGATATGACCTTCATCATATTTTAAAGTATGGATTGAATGAATTTCCGTCTTGGAAATTAAATATCATTCCTACAACAACTGAGAAATTCATATCTTTGATTGTAAATATTAAGAAATTAGCTGTTAGATTTATAGATAGTATGCAATTTGTAAATTGCTCTTTAGCCAAGGCTGTAAAAACTCTTACTGATCTACCTCTAACTTGTTCTGCTTTTGATGGTCTTATTGTTAAGGCAAAGGGTATCTTTCCTTATGATTTTGCAGTATCACTAGAGGTCCTTGAATCGACTTACGAACTACCTCCAAAATGGGATTCTGTATCTGATGATGAATATGCTACCGCCAACTAATTTGGACACAGCAAAATTGCACTACAATGTTAGACTATATGTTAACTTACCTAAAATTAGACGTATTCCTCCTTGCAGACTATTTCAGCAATTTCGCGCAAAGGCTATTGCTTACAATGGTTTAGAACCTCTGAATTTTTATGGAATTCCTGGAATGTCATGGGCGTCCGCTCTCATGACATTAAAGGAACCCATAGAACTTTTGCAGGACATGGAAATGTTTAATTTCTATGAGGGTGGAATACGGGGTGGGTTAACATTTGTTAACAAACATCATGTTGCAAGTTCTGAAGATACAGAACTCTTGTATATCGACATTAATAATTTATATGGTTGGGCACTTAGCCAAAACCTTCCGTATGGTGATTTTGTTTGGGTGCATGATAATCTGAATGATGTGCTGAGTGAATGTGTGAATGCGAATATTGAATTCCTTCCGTATGGTTATACAATGGAAGTTGACATCAATATCCCTGAGCGTGTGCATCAGTATTTGAATGACTTTCCGCTTGCTCCTGAAAAAATGTACCCGCCCAATTCAAAAGTTGAGAAGTTAATGCTCACGCATTACAGTAAGAAGAACCATGTTCTTCACTGGAGATTTCTCAAGCTGTATATAGAATTGGGTGCAGAAGTTGAGTGTATTCATAGGGCAATTAAATTTAAACAATCACCTATTTTTAAAGAATATATACAAAGAAATACAGATTTACGCTCAAACACAAAGTGCGAGCTTTATAGAGATTTGTATAAATTATTTAATAATAGCCTATATGGGAAGTCCGTTGAGAATTTGAAAAAACGGATGAATTTGAGACTATGCAATTCAGCTGAAAAGATGATTGTATATGCCTCAAAACCGACTTTCAAAAAGTCCATTAAAATAGTGGATGATTTGATTGCTGCTCATCTGAACAAAGATTCTATATGTTTAGACAGGCCTAGCTACATTGGCCAATCAGTACTAGACCTGTCTAAGCTGCGGATGTACCAATTACAGTATAATGAATTGGCAAAATATCGATCAGAATTCAACTGTGATATAAATATCGTTTCCGGCGACACTGATTCGTTTTTTCTTGAGGTTAAGCACTGTAAGCTTGACATTCTTTTGCCGGCAATGATAAGAGACAACCTTTTAGATACCTCAAATTACGACCCGGCACATCCCTTATACTCGAGGAAATTAGATTCTGTGATAGGAAAATTTAAAGATGAAAGCAAAGGTCTCGGGTATAAGGAGTGGGTTTTCTTAAGACCCAAGTGCTATAGTTTATTAGGTAAATCTGATACAATGAGGGCTAAGGGGGTGAAGTTGTTGGGGACTGACATCAAACATCAGTCTTATTTGGATTGCTACAATAAAAACGTAGTTTTCACAGTACCTCAAAGTAGGATAGGGACGCGGAACCATCAGCTGTACACATTTAAAAATGGTAAAATCGCTTTGAGTAATAACGATGATAAGCGATTGTGGGTGGGGAAAAATACCAGTATCGCATTTGGGCATTATTTTGGGGTTGATGCAATAGTTAGTGACCAAGTTAATTTCTTGGATGAGCCGCTTTTCGGTGGTTCGAGCCCAAGTTTTGATGACTCTACCGAAATCAGCGATAATGGACAGCTTTTCGGTGGTTTGAGTCCTAGTTTTGATGACTCTAGCGAAATCAGTGATAATGGACAGCTTTTTGATGGTTTTAACGAAGATAACATTGATATTGATGATGTGTATTTATCAGAATAATAAATGTTTTTAAAAACTGATTTTCTTACTTTGGAATCTTATTTATCTAGAAAACTTGTAATAGTTTTCATTTTATTATGAAATTAGATATAATTTTTTATAATTTTAATTTTAATTTTTATTTTTTCATGCAAAAACCGCAGCGTGACGAAACGCGAAATATTACTTTATAGAGGTTTTAAATGTGATAACACTATGTATTTATTTTTATAATTAAATCTTTGTTTTTTATGAAGTTGTTTTTGTAAAGTTGTTTTTGTTTTTATATAGTTGTTTAATATATTATTATTATTACTATTTTTATTAATATTATAATTAATATTATTAATATTATTATTATTATTATTATAATTAATATTATTAATATTAATAATTTTATAAGTAATAAGTATTTTAATATTAATTTTTATAAGTAATAAGTATATAAATAATAATAAATAATACTATTAATATTAATAATTTTATAAGTAATAAGTATTTTAATAATAATTTTTATAAGTAATAAGTATTTTAATAATAATTTTTATAAGTAATAAGTATATTAATAATAATAAATAATACTATTAATATTAATAATTTTATAAGTAATAAGTATATTAATAATAATTTTTATAAGTAATAAGTATATTAATAATAATAGTTAAAGTTTTTATAAGTATATTAATAATAATAATAATAGTAATAATAATATTATTAATATTAATAATAATAAAAATAAATAATTTACAAATATATACTACTTATTTTTTATAAGTAGTAAATTTAAATTTAAAAATGTTTAAAAATTCCATGACCTTGACCATGAATGACCTTGACCTTGAATGACCTTGACCTTGAATGACCTTGAAAAATAATAATAATAATAATAATACTAATAATAATAATAATACTAATAATAATAATAATATTAATAATAATAATAATAATAATAAAATAATTTACAAATATATACTACTTATTTTTATAAGTAGTAAATTTATATTTAAAAATGTTTAAAAATTCCATGACCTTGACCTTGAATGACCTTGACCTTGAATGACCTTGTTCTTGAAAAAATAATAATAATAATACTAATAATAATAATAATAATAATAATAATAATATTAATAATAATAATAATAATAATAATAATAATAAAATAATTTACAAATATATACTACTTATTTTTTATAAGTAGTAAATTTAAATTTAAAAATGTTTAAAAATTCCATGACCTTGACCTTGAATGACCTTGAAAAATAATAATAATACTAATAATAATAATAATAATAATAATAATAATAATAATAATAATAATACTAATATTAATAATAATATTAATAATAATAATAATAAAATAATTTACAAATATATACTACTTATTTTTTATAAGTAGTAAATTTAAATTTAAAAATGATTAAAAATAATATGACCTTGACCTTGAATGGCCTTGACCTTGAATGACCTTGAAAAATAATAATAATAATAATAATAATAATAATATTAATAATAATAATAATAATAATAATAATAAAATAATAATATTTATAATAATAATGATAATAAAAAGAATAAAATAATTTACAAATATATACTACTTATTTTTTATAAGTAGTAAATTTAAATTTAAAAATGATTAAAAATAATATGACCTTGACCTTGAATGACCTTGAAAAATAATAATAATAATAATAATACTAATAATAATAATAATAATACTAATAATAATAATAATATATAATAATAATAATAATAAAATAATTTACAAATATATACTACTTATTTTTTGTAAGTAGTAAATTTAAATTTAAAAATGATTAAAAATAATATGACCTTGACCTTGAATGACCTTGACCTTGAATGACCTTGAAAATAGATGTACTTTTAAACATAGAAAAATTTTTGAAAAAAATGATGAGTCATCCAATGACCTTGAATGACCTTGACCTACTTTTCCATGGCCTTGAATGACCTTGAATGAGTCATGGTCTTTGTTTTAAAATTTTGATGAGTCATCCAATGACCTTGAAAGAGTCATTGTCTTTGTTTCAATGACCTTGAATGAGTCATGGTCTTTGTTTTAAAAATTTTATGAGTCATCCAATGACCTTGAATGAGTCATTGTCTTTGTTTCAATGACCTGGAATGAGTCATTGTCTTTGTTCTAAAAAATTTGTACTTTTAAACTTAGTGCAAAAAAAATTTGGGGGGGGGTACTGTGCTGGATGTGACATTTGCTGGATGTGACACATCCCACTACTTACTGTTCCTTTTGGTATTCCGGCAATTAGAATTATGACCTAACCATCCAAGATGTTACTAGACCAAAAACATCTAATCACCAAGTCCCTAAATAACTAAATTTACCAGCGATTTGTAGGAAATCTCTCTCTAGTCACGTCGCTCCCACCAGATAAATTAATCGTGATCCTCGTTATCCCGTGACGGTCATTCTTTGCTCAAAGCAAGAATCGAGGATAAGAGAGTGAACCGCTTAGTAATATGGAGAAAATACGTTGACTTAATCCCCAACTATCCTACAATTTCCTCGGATATGCATGAATTTTTCTGAAATTTAAATTTTCAATTAGACATATTCACGTAACTATTGTATATTTTAAATTAATTTATCTTGTCGATTTAAATGATATAGCACACGAATCCTCTTTTGAGGTAGTTTTGATTGTTTAAATTGATCTAATCTTACATTGTTATAAGGGTATTCAGCCCATGGCATTATGCAACAGAATATTATTAATATGACTCTTGATGCATTAGAATTATTTGATTTCATTTCGTTTTGCTACAAATAGACTACTAGAATTAGTGAATTTTTCTATTATAATAATTAGAAGATCAATATTAAATTACCCTTATGATGCCCCTATTAAGAATTTCAAATCATTATCACCTAAGTATAAATTTTTGAAAACGAATATATTTAATTTAAATAAATGTTGTTGTTAAATATAAGCGATTAGATGTTGTAAAATAAATCAAACTTACATAACTCTGAGTTTGATTTAAGAATTTGGCTAAAACTATTCTAAAACTCCCATTATAAGTTTATATTAATTTTCTTCAGGAAAGCAAATCGATTTAGATTGATGACCATTAATATCGTTATTAACAGGCACCCATATCAGTGATTGGGAAGACGTGGATCGCACTACTTTAACAGTGCCGACCAGATTTGCCGGAAGATATAGGCAAGCATTATGGGGCCGGGGATATACCATATCGACTTATGGTACCCCCGAGTGGCTGAACAGGAATAATAATAGATCAACAACCTACGTCGAGCTCCCTAGCCGAAACCCATCCGAGAAATTCGACAGAAAGCAGAAGGTGAACTGCACCGATTGGAACAATTAGAATGACGATACCGATTCTTGGTGAAGCAGAAGGAATACCTCGCCAGAATCAATAGGGACATCGCAAGCGCGTGGATTCCCAGTTCGGACGGGCACTTGCCCACTTACAGAGTGGCTTATGATCATCGGGATCCGGCCCTCTTAGAGAGTGACGCGCCAGAACACTTGGTGATTCCGAAAAGCCTCCTCCAGCCCGATATCCGAGACATGCTGGAAGATCGGGGTGTCGAAGAGCACGACTATTTGCGGAGGCGCTTCACTGATAAATTCATTGTATTAGAAATTCCTTTTTATTAATTTAAATCATAAAATGGCACACGGGAACTAAATAAGGCGAACAGTGAACCGATTCTCAAGAGAAGACTAGACAGGGGATGATAATGGGGTGGGGACTGAAATTTTGTTTATTTTTGTCTTTTAAATTTGTCTCCGAAATTTATCCTATGTCTATTTTGTAATTAAGGTAAAACGATGAATGATGCTATGAAGAAAATCGGCAAAGAACTAAAAAACCTCCGTAAAGAAAACTCAGATTTACATCAACAGTGTCTCCAACTAAGCCGCGAGCTGCAGCGGGTTAGAGCTACGTCGTCCGAGCCGGCTAGAGTGAAGCGGCTTTACCAAAAGATCAACACGACACAGAAGGGCTGGCAGGAAGAAAGAGCCCTGAACCAAGCCCAGAAGGTCCAGATACGTGGGCTGGATGTAGTCATAGTGGCGGGCCAGGAGGGGCAGGCCGTTACCTACCCTTTGGTGTTCGCCCCAGCCCAATTGGCCTATCAGAATACGACAAGTCCGGTACAACAACCCTTCAAACCAAAGTCCCGCGCGAGGCCAGGACGAGCAGAAAGAAAACGGCAAAAACAATACAAATAGCAAATTGGACCAGAAATTATCTTGGTAGTGTCATGTATGAGTAAATAAAATCTTCTTTGTCATTCATTTGTTCTCACAATGCAAGTATATTAGTACAACTCTCTGAGAGGTAAAGACAATGTGAGTAAGGGACCTAAAGAAGATAAGACGAGCATAGACCTTCCATCGGTAGCTCGCTGAACCACCTGTAGACCGGGTCTTATCAGTTTTGGAAACAAAGCTCACCTTTGAAAATCACAGACCCATTGGTTACAGTACCAACGTTGCCTAGAAACGGGTAACCAGTGGCAGCCAGATAGAATTTTTATGATTGGGGTCAAGGTCATACCGATCACCTATAACCCCACATTAGAGAGGAGGGACAGGTAAAAATAGTGCACGAGGTTTTCTATGACAGTTCATGGACTCAAAAGGAATATTAGGACATTGGCAGTCTTTGTAGTGAGACTCACCCTTTGCTAATATTCACCCACTAGTCGTAATTTGTAGGATCTTTGACTTCTACAAATTTTTAGTGTTGCGCTTGTGGTTCATTTCTGACATAAAATTAGCAATGGGTAAGAGGACTTTTAATCTTGAGAATTATATTTAAACCAGTTTGCAAGATTGTCGATTATTTTTTTACAATCTAATCTCTAGTTCATTCATTTGCTGGGCACCTGATGGGTAAAAGATATAAGATTTTCGCGGCCATTTGCAAGGGATTCCCATCAGATGCGCGCACAAGAGATACAACCATTACAACCATACAACCATACCCGTTACAACCATACCCGTCAAAATGACGTTTGAAATGTATCCCAATGGGCGGTTCCTAGTAAAAGGTGAGCCATACTACCATGACTGCTAATACTCTAGAAAACATTTGGGTTCAAAAGCTACCATAGAAGGTATTCATGCTCATTTTAATTATAGGTCCCTCTGTTATTAATTGAAATAATATCGACTCCTTGATTTCTATATTTTGTTTTAAAGTGTTGTTTATAGAAATTTTTACTTTTAATTAGAGGCTATATTGAAATCGAAAGATGGGTAACATCTATGGGAGGTCTTTGGTAATTAATTTGAACCCCCCAAAAGAAATAAAAACCCTTTAACTCGGAATCCGACCCCTTTTATCATCTTAAAATACGGTAAAATTCCTATTGGTCGAAGTTGAGGAATTTATTAATTTCTATTTTTAGATTTCAACAGAAATTTGTTAAATTTTTACACCACTACTCGGTGAGAGGGAAGATTTATGTAAGTCAATTTTTATTGATATTTTGTTATGAAAATTTTTATTTTTAATTTATCATGATTTCAATTTTTCCGTTCAATCAAGCCATTCTATCCAAATTCTTGGTGTTCCTATGCAAGACTCGCTTCAATTGGACTGGGGATTTTTGGATGAAGAAGTATAAGTGTAAGCAGGTAATAGCTTTTAATTTTTTTTGCAATTTAATGTATCATTAAAAATAATATTAATATTTTGAATTATTTAGTTAAAATTCATTACAAATCGCTAAACGAACAACAAAAGGAATTTTATGTATTTTATTTCCCTTATTCAACATTGAGTCTATTGGGTTTAAATCTTGGAATATCTTTGGATTCATCTCTCTTGGATCAGCGATATTTTCTTTTCCTTTGGAATTTTATATCGATTTTGTTGGAATTTCTATTTGTTTTCTACGAAAAAATAAAAACCATTAATGAATGATTATATGGAAATTTTTGAGGTAGATTATTTCTTTAGAGTAAATTTATGTTAAATTTGGTTTTTCTTTTTCCTTTTACATTATAATCACAAAGTAAAATAGTACTTTATATATACGTTAATGTAATTATTTTCTTTAACCGTTGTATTAAAATCGGGAGGTGACTCATTTGAAAAATAATTAATTGCCATGATATGATAACCAATTATCAATAACGTTATAGGCCGAACGAGGGGTTTACTTGTTTTCCGGATCTCCTGAAATGTATGCGGACGGTACCCAACCTGAAAAATTACTATGAATTTTTATTTGAAAATTTTCTGGAGTTAAGCCGAAAAAATAATTATATAAAATTGATTAATAAATTATTAAAAATGATAAGAATAATGTTTATGATTATAAAATAACCTGACATAATAATATAAATTTATTAATATATCATTAAAAATAACCAAAATAATTATTATGATTAACCGACACAGTTCCAGAATTCAGTACATATTTTGCAAATTCTCAACTTTCATTTTGTTTCTTTTTCTCTCTAATTAGTAATATCAATTTTTATTAATATTTTATTTGTTCATTCTCATAATTTTCTTCTATGACAATAAAATTCAATCCGTTTATTTTCTCTTCTTTGAGTTAACATAATAATAACATACATTGCATGGAAATATACATCTTCTTTCTAAGTCGTTATACTAGTATATTCTTCATTCGTTTTATATTATTTAAATCTTCCTCATGATCCTTCGCTCTCTACAGAGGGTCTGACGTTGAGGTGCTTGGAAAGGAGATCTGACCCGGCGAACTACCATAGTGGAGGGATATGAGGACTATGCCCGTGGATATTTGGCTTGGAAAAATCCCGAGACCCCCCCCCTCTAAAAAAATTAGGGGGGGGTATTAAATTTTATTTTAATTATTTGTTTTAATGAATGAAAAAAAAATTTTTTTTAAATTATTTGTTTTAATGAACGATTTTTTTTTAAATAATTTTTTGTTTTAATGTTCAAATTTAAAATTTTTAAAATTTTTTAATTCATGATAAAAAACTTTAAGTATTTTTTATCGATTTAAAAGCCTAAAAAATAAAAATTGGCGATTTAGCCTATGATTGATCGTACTGATGATTATTTTCGAATAAAATTGGTTCAAACCCGAGAACCTAAAAATATTATATAAAAGCCTAAGTATTTTTTTCATTATCCATCAAAAATGGCTCAATTCGCCTGTCGACTAAAAAGCCTAAATATATTTGCTCGAATAAAAATCATTATTATTTTTATTTACTTTAATTATTTGTTTAAGTCAATAATAATATTTATTTATATTTTAATTATATTAAATTTAATTATTTGTTTAAGTCAATAATATTATTAATTTATATTTTAATTATATTATTATTTAATTATTTGTTTAAGTCAATAATATTATTTATTTATATTTTAATTATATTATTATTAAATTTATTTGTTTGTTTTAATCAAGTCAATTATTTATTTTTTAAATAATATATTTTTAAATTAAATTGTTTGTTTTAATGAAGTGAATTAAATAATTATTTTTTTATTTTCATTTAATTATATATTTTATATTATTATTATTATTATTATTTTATATCAATATTATTATTTTATTATTATTAACATTTTATTTTTAAAATTTAATTGTAAGTCTAAGAAAAAAAAATCATCGATAAATTTTGAATTGTAAAGAAAAAAAACTTTTAATCCATACAAATATTTTTATTGACAAGATTAAAAAAGATTAATTTTTATTTCAAATCAAAAATATCAGAGTAATATGTTTTACGCATTTCGGCCAACAATATATGGATTTTTGGTCACGTTTGAAATCGTGGCAACATGGACATCCATCTGAACATGATACTCTCATACTATCTTTACAAACAATGCAATTTGCAACACATTGGTCACCAGATCCCTGAACGTTGTCATAGTGAATCTCGAGAAGTTCTTCAATGTTAATCCCTGTGAAATGGTAAATTTTTGTTGCGAGAAACTCTGGTGCGCAATAATCCAACGTATTTTTAATTCTTGGATAAAGTTCCTGGATTTTCTTTAAAATTACTTCAAAGAGATAAACTAAATAAAAAAATAAAATACATATTTAAATATACATGATTTACCTTTTGACATTTTTTAATACTTAATAAATTAAACAAATTCAAACAAAATATTTAATTATTTATTAACATATTTATTTCTGATTTAATATTTCCCACATAATCATTATAATCCAAGGATTTTATTCCGAGTATTACTACTTTCCCACTTGAAAATATATTGGCACATGATGGATTATATTTTTGAAGACGTAATGCTGGAAATATTTCTGGTTCAAATACACAATTCACCTTTCTTTGTAATTCATATAGATTTATAAATTTCCCAATATCGATTGTTACAGTGATTGATTGAATTTGTAAATCATGTATATTATATTTCAAATCTCCAGTTTTTAGAGGTTGCTTACATCCCATTACCCGACATTTCCCCGATCTGAAAAATATTATCGGATACTTACCTGATCGATCTACAACTTGTTGTGGTTTTCCAAATGGGAATTTCATATCAGGTATAGAATATCTTCCTTTATAATTTATATTACTCAACATTTTCAAATAATTTCAATTCAAGTAATTCTAAAAATTAAAACAAATATAAACCATTAAATAAATAATTATTAATAAAATGGAATTAAGAAATGATGCTGTATATCAAGTAGTTGGACCAAGTGATTGTGGAAAGACTTTATTTGTATGCAATTTATTACAATCGAACTTGTTTAAAAATTCAACAAAATATATTGGCATAGAGGAGCTGACGAAGAACATGGACTTACTCAAAATCAATTCTGTAAATTGAAAATGACAATAATTAAAGGGTTTGATAAAAATTGGTCATCTAGATTACATCAAGGCGATGCTATTATTATCGATGATCTATACCAGGAAGCTAATAAAGAAAAGGATTTTAATAATTTATTTACAAAAATTGCTCGACGTATTGGAGTTACTGTTATTTTCATTACTCAAAACTTGTTTCATCAAGGGGGCAGTCATAGAACTCGTAATTTAAATGTCCAATACTTGGTTATTTTCAAAAACCCTAGAGATGCAACCATTATAGATTTTCTTGCTAGACAAGCTTATCCCAATGATAGAAAATTTTTAATTGATTCGTTTCAAGATGCAACAAAGGTTCCGCACGGATATTTGTTCTTTGACTTTACACAACAATGTCCTGATGAATTACGTATTAGAACTGACATTTTCAATGAGAAAGGTGTTACGATTTATAAACAAAATTGAAATCTGAAAATAATTACTTGAAATGACGTTTAAAAAAGTTATTGTTCAACGTGAAAAATCCACAAAGAAAAAAGTTACAAAGAAAAGGGTTACTAAACGTAAAATAATAAAAACGAGTAAGAAGATTGTTAAAGATAAAAAGTGGATTAAAATATAAACAAAACAACTAGATGAAAAATGTATATAATATGAAAGTTGAACGTAGTCTACCATACTTTAATGCCTTGATGAAGGCTCCTAATAATAAAAGAATGAATATTTTACAGAATTTTCCTTCATTTGTTATAGATGATCTAGTTGAAGTTATTGTTAATGTAGTTCGTGGTAATGTAAACATTACTAAAGTTAAAAAACTTGTATTACAAAAGCATAAAAGATCGCTTTTATCTTTAGTAAACACTAAGAATCGTCGTCTGATGCGAAAAATAATATATAAACAAAATGGTGGATTTTTGGTGGCATTAATTCCAAAAGTATTATCTGCAATAAGTGCAATTTCATCATTAACTTCTTAATGGGTACCAAGAATTCATTACCGGATAAACATAATTTAGATTTAAATATTTTGACAACTTGTTGTAATAATGAAGGAAACATTAACCAAAAATCGAAACACGGTGAAAAAGCTCGAAAAAGTATGGACAGACCCAAAACATCCCGCTGGTTTTGGTGGTGTAAGGAAACTGGCAAAGGAAGTAGTTAATTCAAAGAAAGAAACTCAGAATTGGTTATCTGGGCAAATGGCGTACAGTTTAAATAAACCAATGTTGAAGAAATTCAAAACCCGTAGTTATAAAACAATGGGAGTTGATGATTTATGGCAAATGGATTTGATGGAAATGATACCATTCTCTAAAGTTAATAAGGGATACAAATATATTTTGACATGTGTTGATATATTTAGTTGATTCGCTCGTGCTATTCCAACAAAAACCAAATCGGCCAATGAAATGGCTGAAGCAATCAAGGAATTATTTATTGATGGCAAGCCTCGTAATTTACAAACTGATTTGGGTATGTAATTAAATAAATAAATTAAATTAAATTTATTCTTTAGGTAAAGAGTTTTATAATAGTAAAGTTAGAGAAATTATCAAAGGAATAAATCATTACTCTGTATTTTCTCAATTTAAAGCTGCCCACGTGGAAAGATTTAATCGAACTCTAAGAGATCGCTTGAAAAAATATTTCGTATATAAAGGAAATAAAACCTGGATAAATGTTTTACAGAAAGCAATTTATAGCTACAATTATTCGCCACATAGGGGTTTAAATGGAATGCGACCAATTGATGTTTATTCAACGAATAATATGGATAATTGGATATCACAACAATCTGATTCTATCATTAAAAAGCCTAAATATAAAGTGGGTAATCACGTTAGAATAAGTAAAATCAGTGCTTCTCCATTCATCAAGAATTTCGACAACAATTGGAGTGATGAAGTATTTCAAATCTCAGAAATTGATACGAATCAGAATCCTGTAATGTACTTTATCAAAGATGATGAAAACAATCAAGTTAGTGGATAATTCTACGAACAGGAACTCCAAGTTATAGAAGCCCCTACTGTATTCAGAATTCAAAAGATATTAAAAACCAAGAATGTTGGTAAATATAAACAATACTATGTTAAATGGCATGGACATGAAACTCCAACTTGGATATCTGAAAATCAATTAATTAAATAAATATTATGAAAGAAAACCAGTTTTATATGATTTTACCTAGTAATAGTTGTCCTCTTATTTTTCCTAATAATGAAGCTAGTAATTTTAATGTCGAATTTCAAAATCCTATTTACTTGGATGGTGAGTGGGAAGTTGATTTGATTGATTTTACTTTTGTGTATAAAACATTTCCGTTTTATAGTAATTCTTACCTAAGTTATGAAACGATGAAGAGTGGTACTGAAGTAAAATATTTGAAGATAAATAATCAAAATGAAACTTATGAATTAATAAATTCTAAACATACCCCTGATGTCGATGTTTTTATTGAAAAATATGAGAACTTGGTTATTGTCTGTCCACATGTTCCATTTAAAGTAACATTCCCTGACATTCAACATGCGTTTAGTTTTGGATTAAAATCTATATCCGTCATTAATGAAGATGATCATTGTCGATTAAAATTACCAAAGTTTACAGATGATGGTGTTATGGAACAATTCGGGATAATTATAAGTTATGAAGAAAAAACAATATTTGAAAAATATTTTGAAGATAATTTACTCATAAACACATTATCTGAATTACAAGGACATTTATTGTCATTTATTCAGTATCCGTCTAAAGAACTAAAAATTGAAAACAATGAATTGGTTAAAATAAAACTTGCAGATAACATTTCAAAAATATATTTTGACAACAATTTAATCAAAACATTAGGATTAAATAAACAAACATTTAGTGATAAAGACATCGTTGGTAATAAAGTTCCAAGATTATTACATCATCATCAACAAATGTTCATTTATTCGAATATTATTGAACCAATAACTGTTGGAGATGTTAGAGTTCCTCTATTAAAATCTATTTGGGTTAAAAACTATGAACAAGGGGAAATTGTACAATTAGAAATGAAGAATCCAATGTATTTACCAATTTCAACTTCAACTATAAACAACATTGAAATTAATATTCGAGATGATAGTGGAAAATTAATTAAATTTAGTAAAGATACCAAAACACATTTATCAATATATTTTAGAAAAATAAATGAATAAAGAATTTTACATAAATCTACCGAGTAATAGTTGTCTTCTTACTCATCCAAATAATAAAGCTGATAAATTTAATGTTGAATTTCAAAATCCTATTTACTTGGAAGGTGAATGGCAAGTTGCTCTGACCGATTTCACTTTTGTATACAATAATTTTCCATTTTATAACAACTCAAATATTAAATATAGTAAGAGTACATTACATACAAGTTATGAATATTTTTACTATAACGATGCAAAGAATGAATATACAATTAGTCACGACTCTATATTTTATCTAGTATACATTGATGGAAATACTTTAAATATTAATTGTAAATATTTTCCATTTAAAATTTCATTTGATAGTATTGCAGAAGCTCAAAAATTAGGATTTAATAAAAAAAAATAAATTTTATTGAAAACTTGAATAAAATTAAAATTCCTTCAAATAATCGTAAAATAAAGTTTGATACAATTCGATTAACTATAAATTATTTTTACGATGTCGAGTATACAGATAAATTTGAAGAAAATTTAATCATTACTAATTTATCACAAATAAATGATCAATTAATGACTTTTTATCCGCATCCATTTAAATCTTGCGAAATTGAACAAGGATGATTAGTCAAAATTGAATTGGAAGATGATGTCAGTAAAGTTAAATTTATTAAATTTTTGGCTCAAAGTTTGGGATTAAGTGAAGAATCATATTCAGAAAAAGTTATTGTTGGATTACGCTTACCAGAAATTTTGCAAAGTAATCAACAAATGATGATCTATACAAATATCATTGAACCTATTCTTGTTGGTGATGTTTTGATACCTCTATTGAAATGTGTATGGGTTGAAAAACATAAAAAGGATGATCTAGTTCAAATTATAGAGAAAAACCCAATGTATTTGTCTGTATCATCAACATATATAAACAATATAGAAATCAATATTCGTGACGATAGTGGAAAATATATATTTGGTAAAGAAGATAAAACTTTTCTTACATTACATTTTCGTAAAATAAATGAGTAATCCTGACATTGTAAATTTTTATAGTAGTAGTCAATCTGGTGGAGAATTACCATATTTTATAGGTAAACAATATGGAACCGGTTGGTTGAAAACAATAGGTAGATTTGCATTACCTATTCTTAGGCGTATAGGCAATTTCGGTATGAAAACGGCAAATGACGTAATAAATAATAATTCTGATTTTTTACCTGCTTTAAAATCAAATGCAATATCTGAATTTAAAGAATCTTTACCTAGTGTTATGCAAACTTTACCTAGTATTATTAATAAAGTAAGTGATGTATTTAATCATGAAAATGAACAAAAAGGAGGGACACTTAAGCGTAGAAAGATTATGAAGAAACATATAAACAAAAGAATGAGAGGATTTGGAACTATATTTGAAAAATGATTAGTGCAAAATCTGATATTTAATTACTTAAAATTATCATAAAAATTCCCTAAAAGCTCTAATTGATTTACATAGTCTAAAATTATTTTATTTTTGTCCATTACAACCTAATCCATTGAAAGTTGTAATTAAATTTATTAAAAGATAATTAAATTTTCATTGAAAATGACAAGTCAATAACAAGTCAACAAATGGAATTTTAATTAGTAGAGATTATATTCTATAAAGAAAATTTTCAATGAAGAAGTAATATTGGTGGGAGTGTACATTAAGTGACTAAACTCGTTGAAATTATGAAAACAGTGGGATAGCTAAAGATATCTACTAAATAGATGAAATATCAATTGATATATTAAAAACTTACAAGAGTAATATACTTTGAATGAAGAAAATATACACCGAAGAGGAAAATATTCGTTGAAGAGAGAAAATATTCATTAAAGTGAGAAAACATTCATTGAATAAGGAAAACATTAATTGAAGAGAGAAAATATTCATTAAAGAAGAAAGCAATCATTAAAATGAGAAAACATGAATTGAAGCTAACAAATATTCAGTGAATCGAGAATTGCTTATAATAAATTAGACGGTAAATTCCTCAATGATGAGATGAAATATCAATTAAATATTGGGAAATATTTGAAATAAATGGAGTCTGAATTATTTACTGATCAACAAATATCCTTAAAAGATGAAAATATTCACTGAAAATGAATTTTACTTTAAGAGTTGATGAATTACTATTATATTCAATTAAAAATATTTAAAAATTGAATAGATTGCATTGGTTAATTATATTTAAATATGTATATATTTGGATGGATAGTTATGCTCTGAATAATAGTTAGTAAAAACGCGCTCATATACAAAACTGGCGAATAGACATCAAATACAGAGATATTAGAAAACAAATCTAACTTATTTACAATAGTAAATTCAAAAGACATTGAATGTTATATTATGAATGAACATTATGGAATTTTATTGCTATTAAGATTTAATACCTAAATGTAATTAATTTCGATAAAACTTATATTTTAATACTTTTTTTTAGTTGAACTATTAACAACATATTATTTTAAATTATAAAAATATTCTATTATTTTAAATTGTATTTGAAATTTAGTTAAAATACATTATTATTGATTAATAATTAGAATATTTGATTCAGTTTAAAATTTATACTCAAATAAACTTTTTGATTAATTAAAAATGTTTTGAATAATATCTTTATCAATTTTTGGTTATAAATAAATATTATCCAAATGTAAAATTAATTTCATATAATTTATTCAATTGTAACTATTGACAACATAATCAGTTAAATTCAAAAATAATAATATCATCAAAAAATGATTATTTTTTCTAAAAGTAAATGTACAGCATTTAATAAAAAGCAATAATTAATATAAAACATACATCAATTTT
The DNA here is from genome assembly GCA_022537955.1 of Schmidtea mediterranea. Taxonomy (NCBI): domain Eukaryota; kingdom Metazoa; phylum Platyhelminthes; order Tricladida; family Dugesiidae; genus Schmidtea; species Schmidtea mediterranea. The sequence continues at coordinate 87,347,096 of CM039680.1, forward strand.
CTACATTTATTTAACATTACAAAAACTAAATGTTTCTTAAAATAATAATACCAAATTATTCATCTATTCAATGTATTGTTTACTACATTCCCTTATTTCTTGGACTTTCTAATACATTCTTCATACTTGCTATATTGTATCAGATATTTCATCGATTTAGTAGATATCTTTAGCTATCCCACTTTTTCCAGTAATTTCAACGATTTTAGTCACTTAATGTACTCTCCCACCAATATTACTTCTTCACGGAAAATTTTCTTTATAGAATATAATCTCTACTAATTAAAATTCCCTTTGTTGACTTGTTATTGACTTGTCATTTTCAATGAAAATTTAATTATCTTTTAATAAATTTAATTACAACTTTCAATGGATTAGGTTGTAATGGACAAAAATAAAATAATTTTAGACTATGTAAATCAATTAGAGCTTTTAGGGAGATTTTATGAAAATTTTAATATTATATAGTTTTACGATGTATTTATTTTAGTAAATTTTAATCATTTTTGTGAATTTTATGGTTTTCTTTTGAATTTTAGTGGATTTAGGGTTTGATTAGGTTTTTAATGAAATTATTGAAGAAATGAAGGTAAATCTATAATTTTAGAAACACTTAATTTCTTGATAATTTATTAGAATTGACTTGATTTTAGGATTATTTTATATAAGTTAAATTTACGAACAAAATGTTTATGAAACATATATTTATGATAATTATTTACCAATTTGACTGATAAATTTTTTGATTTTTAAAAATATTTTAGTGAAACCTAAATTTTTAATTGATTTTTACAGTAAAAATTTTTAAAAATTTTTACAGTCTTTTGTATACAATACCTAGAGATTGCGGGTATGGGTTATCAGTATTCAGAAGTTGATGCCAAGTAAGTTAACTTTTTCTTTGGTTGTTGATGAATTTATTATTAATATTAATATTATTATTATTATTATTTTGAAAATTTCATATTAATTTATTTTTTCACATCTTACTTAAAAACTTTTATCGTTATTAACATGTATAAAAGAAAATTCAGGAACTTTATCCAAGAATTAAAAATACGTTGGATTATTGCGCACCAGAGTTTCTCGCAACAAAAATTTACCATTTCACGGGGATTAACATTGAAGAATTTCTCGAGATTCACTATGACAACGTTCAGGGATCTGGTGACCAATGTGTTGCAAATTGCATTGTTTGTAAAGATAGTATGAGAGTATCATGTTCAAATGGATGTCCATGTTGCCACGATTTCAAACGTGACCAAACATTCCATATATTGTTGGCCGAAATGCGTAAAACATATTACTCTGATATTTTTGATTTGAAATAAAAATTAATCTTTTTTAATCTTGTCAATAAAAATATTTGTAGGGATTAAAAGTTATTTTTTACAATGAAAAATTATTATTAGACTTAAAATTAAATTTTAAAAAAAATATTAATAATAATAAAATAATAATAATATAAAATAAATAATTAATTAAATAATAATATTAAATAAATAATTAAATGAAAATAAAAAATAATTATTTAATTCACTTCATTAAAACAAACAATTTAATTTAATAATAATTTAAAAATAATTAATTGATTAAAAGAAACAATAAAATTTAATAATAATTAAAATATAAATAAATAATATTATTGACTTAAACAAATAATTAAATTTAATAATAATATAATTAAAATATAAATAAATAATATTATTGACTTAAACAAACAATTAAATTTAATATAATTAAAATATAAATAAATATTATTATTGACTTAAACAAATAATTAAAGTAAATAAAAATAATAATGATTTTTATTCGAGCAAATATATTTAGGCTTTTTAGTCGACAGGCGAATTGAGCCATTTTTGATGGATAATGAAAAAATACTTAGGCTTTTATATAATATTTTTAGGTTCTCGGGTTTGAACCAATTTTATTCGAAAATAATCATCAGTACGATCAATCATAGGCTAAATCGCCAATTTTTATTTTTTAGGCTTTTAAATCGATAAAAAATACTTAAAGTTTTTTATCATGAATTAAAAAATTTTAAAAATTTTAAATTTGAACATTAAAACAAAAAATTATTTAAAAAAAAATCGTTCATTAAAACAAATAATTTTAAAAAAATTTTTTTTTCATTCATTAAAACAAATAATTAAAATAAAATTTAACACTCCCCCTACCCCTAAAAAAAATTTTTTTAGGGGGGTCTCGGGATTTTTTCAAGCCAAATATCCACGGGGCATAGTCCTCATATCCCTCTACTTACCATTCACTACGGGTACCTCCCACATCGAAGTACTAGCTTTAACTAGTTGGTGAGAATTTAAATTTATTACTTGCATGCATGTGATCGTATGATAATCAGTTGTTGGGCCAGAACACAAATAGCCTTGAGAATTGTTTAAATGCATCAGTAATACAGCACGAAAACCCAGCACCAAGATAACTTAAAATACAATATACAACACCAACTAAACACTTTAAAATCTGAGAGAATATAAATAAATATAAAATCAAAAAACATAAAAGTAAAATAAAATAAATACAAAATGCAACAAGAACCGCACGAAATCTACATAAAAAATAACATAATAACAAGAAAATTTGACTGTAAAATGACCATTTATATAAAAGTAAAAATTAATGAATTAAATGAATAAAAATAAAATATTTTTAGCTGAATAAATTTAATAAATATATGTTAAAAATAAATTACCAATTTAAATTAAGAAATTAATAAAAATTTAATTTAGATAAAACAAATAATTTCAAAGTCGAATTTTGTTTAATCCAGTAAAATTAACACGCAAGGTTAAGGCCAAATTATAGGTATATATACTGATGTTTTTTGACAAATTTTCAGTCTTATATTTCGGAGAAAAAATTTCATTCTTACTTGCTGTCTTAGTTTTTCAGAAAATTAGTTGGTATGTATAACTAGTTGAGAGCCGTGCATTCGGGCAATTAACACTGGTAAGTGTTTTGCCTGAACACGACCACTCTCGGCTAGTGTATGATTATTGATTCGATTTTACGACTCGAATTTATGGAACGTGCACAATGATTTTACGACTTGAATTTATGGAACGTGCACAATTATTTTACGACTTGAATTTATGGAATATGCACAGTGATTTTACGACTTGAATTTATGGAATGTGCACAATGATTTTACGAATGGTATTTATGAAATACTCACAATGCTTTTATGAATTACCAATTGTCATATTTGGCCGAACGAATTTAACGTGGACGATGTAATATGCTAAATAAATATTTTTAACCAACCACCTTTGTGCCTCGAAGCTTTTATTTCAACTAATATGGTAAAATTTATTTATTTATTTTTCGGCCACAGCCAAAACATATTGCAAGTTAGTAAAATTACACATAATTATCGAACTGTGTAAGTCCGCCAATAGTTTGTGCCCGTGAAGGTTCCGATGTGAGAATGTAGGAACCCGAACGTCAACTCATTGAATGAAATAACGAAAGAGAGTAGCTTGAGAGTGGGTCTTTTGGCTCAACTTTCTTGCACTTAATTTCGATAAAATCGACAAAAATCTTTAACAACAATCGGCTCAAAATCCCTGACACCGAGTAGTCCAGTGGGCACTCATTAAATATAACATGAACATACATAAATCTTAAGGACAAAGAGAGGGAAAGGGTAGCGGGGAAAATTGCGAAATCGTTGCAACAGTTAAAATGAATAGCCATCGGAAAAAGATTAATCCGAACGACCAAAATCATGAGAAATAATGTTTTGAATAATATATAAGAATTAAATAAATCATGTTGAATTGAGACGGAAAATATGGGCGGAACACTGCGCAAATTTTCGGAAATAATTAAAACATTTATCAAAAAACTGTAAAATAAGGGCGGAACGCTGCTCAAATTTTCCGAATCAATTAGAATACTTATCAAAAATAGTAAAGTAAAAGTGGAATGTTGTTCCATTGTTAGTATAATATCCTTATAAAACTGTAATATAAGGACGGTACGTTGCTAAAATTTTTCGACTCAAGGAAAATATTTTGTCGAAAACTGAAAAATAAGGATGGATTACGGCTAAATTTTTATATAAGCAAAGTATATTTTTTTAAGCCGAGGAATAAGGACGAATCCCTACACAAAAATTTGATAATAATAATGATAATGGTAAGGATAATGGTAATAATAATAATAATAATAATTATAATAATAATAATAATAATAATAATAATAATAATAATGATTATGGTACTTATAATGATAATGATAATAATTATGATAATAATAATAGTAATAATAATAGTAGTAATAATAATAAATATAATGGTAATTATAGTAATAAGAATAATAATAAATGTAATAGTAGTAACTATTAATAGAGGTAATACATATAATAGTAACAATGATAATGCTAGTAATAATAATATGAATCATTGTAGTTATAACAGGGATAAGAGTAAGAGAGATACGGTGCGGGTATTCAACATAACGAAGGGTTTACAGGTCATGGTAAAAATCGATAATACGAACAATGATAAGAAGAACTATGGGAATAGACATAATGATAAATGATATGAGAGTATAGGTTAACATTTGAAGGAGATAGGAAAATAATGGGAGCTAAAAATCGAAATCAAGCACAGGCATTCTATCGGCAGCTCGTTGGACCCATGCATCGTTCGGTCAATTATAGCATTAGCAATAACGCTCACTTTTTGCGGACGATCTACCCACTCGAACACAGTTCCAAAGTTGCTTAGCAACGGGTGCCGAGTGATAAGCAAAAGATATTTGTATGGGGTTGTATGGGTAACAACCATATAGTTTCAAAATATCAACACCCAGAAACCCACCACAATAAATAATAATGGTGGATGAAATAACATTCAAATTTAAAAGGTTTTTTAAAAAATAGTGAGTTTTGGAATCAATGATAATGGTTAATAATAATAATAATAATAATAATAATAATAATAATAATAATAATAATAATAATAATAATAATAATAATAATAATAATAATAATAATAATAATAATAATAATAATAATAATAATAATAATAATATCAAATGCAATAATTAATCTTGATTAATATTTCATTAATACTTTTCGTGAGTGTTGGAAAATATTGATCACGAGGCATCTCGTATAGGTCAAGTACCATGGAAGCGAAGTTTCTCTGGGACTTGATTGATACGAGGAAAAATCATCCTATTTTGTTTTTCATTAATATTGGTTTAATACTAAATAAATTGATTAAAATTAAAAAAAAACTAAATATAATTCAAATCCTATTATTCAACTAAAAGAAATATTTCAATACATTTTTTTTGTTTTTTAACCTAAATACTACAGGTGATAAAAAGTTCAGCATAATTGTATCATTCCTATATCTCTTGTACATATAAAAATAATGATAAAATAATAATATTATAAAGAATAATAATAAAAACTTTTCCTTACTTTGGAATAGACAATTTTTCTTTTAACAATTTCTTGAAAAATGGCATTAAATTTTGTCGATTTGGTATCGACTTATATAGGGGGTTTTACACACATATTTTTTGATTCGATAAAACAAAACGCCTACACATTTTTACTATATTTCTGATTTTATCACCCTGATTTTATCTGATGTCATGCCAGATAAACAACAATTCAAAAATATTTGTTTTTGTCCCACACATTTATTCAGCTTGACCTTTCGGAAAATTGTCACTTCATCCATTCCCTTTGATCGATTATTCGTCGTCCGATAGCTCAGGCGGAATTTTAAGTTTATCAATTGTACAGAGTGTCAGTAATCGTATAAACAATGGACTTGTCTGGTGGTTGGTTAGATATAAATCTTGCACTCACGGTTGATTCTCCTTTCATAATTAACACTATATATACGGCAGTCATTTTCATAATTTCTAACAGACTTTTAGACAGTCAGACAGTTAGACAAAATTTTTTTAGAAAAATTCTTAGCGACGATTGTGTAGAAAATTTTTTATGCCAACTTATGCCAATTTTTCAAATCTGGTTGCATGAGTGGTTTGTAAGTACTGTTATTTTGTATAAATATATATTTCGGAGTTAAAGTTTTGTTATTTTGATTTTGTTCTGGATGGTCGTGGAATCTTTTGGTGCCACTGACAAGTCCCCCTAAAATTTTATTTATATATATGTATTGGAATAGTTATCAGGCAGGCAGATCGGCGATCCGGCTGGTGGATTGAGTTCCCTAGTTGCAATCGCGGGTCGAGCTTGTCTGAAATCTCGGTCTGTCCGCGACCGGGACTGGCAAAATGGCACAGGACCCTCCCAGCAGGGCATTGTTAAACGACTCACAACGACTGATGGAAACGTCGGTCGAGGTGAGCTGTGAAAAATCTAAAATTCGGGAAGTACGACTTTAGTTAAGGGGGAATAAAGTTTTGTATTGAAAATCTAAAACATTGTCGGAAAATTAATTGGAAAATCAAGTAGGAAAGGATAAGATAGTGTAGGAACGTAAAGTTGAAAGTATTTTTTCCAAGAGTTGAATGATATAATCTGACAGAAGTGAGAAATGTTTAATGAAGTGACCGCAGAGAGTTGTAACTACTTAAAATCATGGGAAATGTACCGGGAGTTAAGGAACTGCTAATCAAATTTTTAATATAGGGAAATATAAAGGTAAACTAGGACAAATGTAGTCGATACCGTGATTAAACAAATGAAATAGGAAATTTACCAAAAAATAAGGGAGGAACGCTACCCAAATTTTTGAAGGATACCTTTATAAATAACGGGTAAAGATGACAAATAAGTATGGGAATTGTAGGAATAGATGAGTAAGGACCAGGATATAGAAAGAGAAAGACGTAAGACCTTCCATCGGCAGTCCAGAACCCAAAAGTGAAAATATCATGAGGAGTAGTTCTAGAAATGGAGCTCACCTGCTCATGAATTTTCAACCCTTATGTACATTGCCAACATGGCAATCACCATAGGTACATAGTAGGGATAGAATAATAATCTTGATAGCGTTTAGGGGGTAGATGCACAAAAACCCTAGAAAAAATAAATAAAAACCAACCCTATTCGCCAACAATATCGTCAAACGTTGAAAAGAATTACAAAATTAGAATGACAAAGGAAAGATATAAATTCAATTTACCTGTTAACCAAGGTTTATCACCGGTGCATGGTTTTATTAAATCATTCGAATTTGTATTAGAGCAGTAACTAAGAGGAACATTTGAGAATATCATCACTTTTTACATCAGGATAACAACGTTATTTAACGTACAATGCTTAAAATAATTTAGTCAAGTGAGAGTCATGAAATTTGATTTAAAAAACATAAGTAACATTAACACAGAACTGGAATAAATAATTAATCAAGTGTAAATTGGTATACTGAATATTTTGGAAATAATAATGAATTATACTGATAAAGGTGAATGTAATAATTCTCAAAAAATCACTGAGTACAGTAAGATGCCCCACAAATTTTTCAGGGACTGATTGTTGTACTTTGTTTTTTCCTTAAAACGAACCGAGAATAAATTTATACTAAATCATTCATCTTGCTATTACTGGACATCCTCTCGACCAACATCCTCTGCTTATTGATATTCCAGTCTTTGTCATTACTTTTTATTTGTTTCCTTTAATAGCTAAAATTCAATTCTCATTTCATTATTAGTTTATTGCACCTTCCAAACCATCAGTACAAAAATATTTCAATTCCTACTAACAAACCTAAATCAACTCTAACAAAACAAACCAATAACGAAGTAGGGTAGGTGATATTATTAAAAACATATTTGAAGATTAAGATTGTAAAACTCTGCAGAACCCGGTTCGAGCCAAAGCGGAAGAAAGAAATACATCTAAAGATTCAACGATTACTTTGGTGTCGGGACGATTTAATTACCGAAAATCAGGCCCAAAGAATGCTAATTTCTGACAAGAGCAGGGTATTAATGAGCATGTAAACGGATATAGAATTGAAAAAAGAAAGCCTCAACTTAATCTCGGAACATCCTTTACTTTCTCAGGAGTCCTTATTGACTACCTTATTTAAAGTCAAGAAAAAATAAAAATTTAACCGAGAAAGAAGAAGAAGCAACACTGAATGAAACGAATAGCCTAAAATGCCTTATATTTGGGAGATGTCAATTTGGGTTTATTTAATTTGAATACAGGTTGACAAATTCTTTTTTAAATTACAATTTTATATTATTGTTTTTAATTGTTTAGGAAAATTTTGTTTTTTTACACAATTTTAAAAAAATGTAAAGTCTTTTTGATAATATTCTATAAATAAAATTTGAAAATTCACTGGAAATTAATTGAATTATTTTAATTAAATTGTTTTGGCTATTACATAAAAATATAAAACTTTGTTTTAATATTCAATTTCATTAAAAAATTAACTATGAAAGAATTGGTTGCTGAAGTAAGGTATTTTTAAAATTTAAAATTGTTATTAGTTTTTCAGTACAACTGTTTTATTCGAAATGACTCTAGTAACAATATTCAACTAACAAATGTAAATTTCATGGTTGATTTTTTTATTTATATCGTCATTGTAGCATTCTAGAATAAATAATTATGAAACCTGCGAAATTATTAGCGCAAAATATAAACATAAAATACCAAACTTGGAAATGGTCGTTGAACACAAAGGTTATGAAAATAATTGTAAAACTTCTGCTGAAAACACGTACTATTTTCCTTTCGGTTGAAATATTTTAATCTGATTTTAGTACCACCAAGATTTTAACAGAAATTGATGACTTGAATAAATCTAAATCTAATTATATAGTATATTTTTCTGGAAGTTTGTTTTTTTCAAAACCATTTAATGATGATATAATTATGTTCAGGTGAAGCACATTTTGTTCCATTAATGCGACCTGTTTTAAACACATTTATAACTACTGACATACAACCAGAATGTAATCAATTTATCATTTCTTTGATAAAATTTATATTTTAATTTTTAATAGATAAGAAAAATTCGAAAGATAAATCAAAAGGTGATTATAGCAATTTTTCCGAATGCAAAAAAAGTTACGAAACATTTCGTGAAGTGTCTGTTGATGGGAAATTTAAAGTCCTCAATGATAATGATAAAATCAAACAGCCATGGATTCCTGTTGTTCTCAAGCGATCTAATGTAATTTAAATATATTTCAAATTAAAAAAAAACATTTAAATACGTAGAAAAATAATTTTATTCAAAATTTTTCTATCTACCAATCAAATCTGAGAAACATTAAAACTAATTCATTAGATTAAAATATTGAAAACATTTCGATACTAAAACGGCACTCCTAAGGAAATTGTATTATAAATCCCAGTTTGAGCTATAATAATAGCTTGGTATAAATTAATGCTTTCCCGCTACATTTATGTATTTATGTAAGCTCACTTAATGAAATAGATATTCAATCTAGACTTTCTCATCTCATTAACATGGATATCAAATTAATTTCCCCACTGCTAATACGAACAGAATATATTTAGGTATCTATCGCATTCTGGCACGGTTTTATCTCACATAAAAAAAGACTCTACGTTATATTTTTAGTCTGCTGTCAATGAATTTTGAATGACGCCTGGTTCTTTATTACCAGTTAAGGATGTCACGCATTGTCAACAATGGCGCTTTCAATACTTTTCCAACATATCGAACAAATTTGATTTTGCATTCGGTAAAATCATTCCCTTCGTTATACTGGCATGTTCAAGTGGGTTAAATGCATTTGTGGCAGCTTAGAAAGCCAGGATATTTAAGCACGTTCAATTTCTCCACTTATTTCGGAGTTTGTATCAATGCAATGCCCCCTCCCCCTGTTCCCGAACTCCTATATTCCCCTTTTCACTAACTCAATAATTGGAATATGATCGTATTAATACTCATGAAATCCACCACGGTATCGCAAGAATGAATGCAATTGATATACATTCCTCTGTAACATGTCCGGAACCCTGCTAAATCTATATGATTGGTATAAAAGTCAAATCAAAGAACTCCATCACTCTGGATTTGTGGACTTCTGAAACTAATTCCTATTTGAGTCTCACAACACATTGGATAAAAATTGCAATGCTTCACCGCCAGAGGTTTGAAGGGCAGCACACTGCAGATCCCATTTGTCACTGCCACCTTGTTCTACGCACAAGCAATATCAGTAAGGCTTTTCGTGACATTGTCGCTGATAACTTTCTGCATGCAATCATAGTTACCGTTGGACATTGTTATGATTTCCCGGAACCGTTTAGAACATTTCATTTAATCTTCCCCGGCTACAAATCATCCACATCAAATCCAACTTTCTGAAACTTCACCTTTTTTGTTGGAACCAAGTCGGCTTGTTACTCTTTATTATACTTCAACGTTTTTTGGTTTTTATTATCCTCTTATAAAACATGCTGATTCATTGGCTTTTCAACTAAATTGTAATAATGCGATATTAGAATAACATCACAGAATGCCAACAGTCACTGTTGTTATGTTACGAGCGAGAGGAACTGAGTGATTTGGATGAGCCGGTAAAATTGGAGAACCGAAAATCTATCTGTGATATAAATCCCAGGTAATATTCTCAATAACCGAATCTCTGTAATTGTGCATAACCTAGCAAAACATCCATCGTTAAAAGATCCAATTCAGTTTCGTCAATGGAGTCAGAAATTTTGCACATTTTTCTCGATTGTATGTAATTTTTTCTGAAAGAAAATCATCCTTTTCATTACGTTCTAGGCAATGTAATTTCATTTTCAAAACTAATGGAGTCCATTAAAAAACGAGAAATGGTCGACCGAAGTCAGATCTCAGAGAAACTTGTTCTCAATTATCTCCCGACAATTGCACTTTTAATCCGCGGTCATTTTGTTATCAAAAGGTATTTTGTTGAAATCCTATTGTCACATTTCAATATTTACCCAGTGAAATACTTTACAAATTTACCGAATCTGACAGTGAAATACCCTTGGAAAATTGGTGCTTGACTCGAGATTATATTGTAAGTTTTGATCTTTTCATATTTGTTTTATAATTATTGATATGGTTTGTGCTTAATTTAATGCATTTTTTGTCTTTTGTCAAATTATAACAAATTAGATCTCAATAAAACAAAACAGATCATTTTTATCCTTAAATCGGCTAATATTGATTTTTACAACTCAATTCTGAATTTTTATAAATAATATTTTCAAATAAATACAAATATATTTATATATTTCGCTTTAATGCAATTTCAATAACAGTTAGGATGTATTAGAAATGTGACGTTACATCGCTAACACTTTTTCATTATTATATTTTGTTACGCTTACCGTCATTCTTCACTAGAACAATTGATTTTTTATTTTCAGAGGTGAGTGCAGGTATGAAGTGAACTATTTGCGATGAACGTGAAAATTGTTTAACGTCATTTATGGGCAGCCAAATATTACATGTTATTAATAATTCCGCTTTTTTCACTGTTCAATCACGTCACACTAAAAGCCAAATTATTCTTTTTTATTTAAAAAAAATATATTGGGTCATTTGACATCATTTTCTATATTTAATTAAATGATATAAATTAATATTATACATTTTCAAATATTATTAATATCGATTTAATTATTATCATATATTTATGTTGAGAAACATTTCTTTTAGATAAATATGTTTCTCCGTTATAAATAAACACAAAATACAATATTCAGTTTAAAAAATAAAAAAAATATTCAGCAAACCAAATTAGCTTCACAGAAAAAGGTTTTATTAATCTCAAAACGAATTTTTTTTATATTCGATTTGGTATGAGAGCATTAATGCCAATTAATTAAATGGGTTTTCTCTGAATGATTTAATAAACGATTTCAGTAAAATGTTGTGAATATTTCAAATTATAAATGATTAAAATATAATAAAAAAACAATAATAATATTTCAGCTATCACTCTTCTACAGTGGGGAAAGTATCAGTACGACTGCTATCAAGTCGATTACATCAGTAAGAGTCGCAATATAATAAATGAAAATAATAATTTTCATTAGATGCCTTCAGCAAAAATTACTAAATTTCTTACTGATTTATCTGAAAGAATGAGTGATTCCAAAAATGGTCCATGGAAATTTGCTGAACATGATTATGATTTTATAACAAAAAATAGCATTTTTAATCAGCACCAAATTGAAATAATGGACAACAAAGTCAGAGAAGTTTGTTTGAAATTAAGAATTGACCATATCAGCAAAAGATGTAGAACAAACTCATCCAACTCACAGGATACCCATTGTTCAAGTCCGGGTAAAAAACGAGCTGGAGATTTTTCACCGTCAAAAATGCCTTATAAAAGATTACGCCAAGATAGTAGTGGAAATGAATCACTGGAAAATTGCAATTCAAAAATAACAACTGTAGTAAATGAGCATTATACTAAATTGTCTATTGCACAGGGTTCCGAAACCTTAATTAACACTAAAGAACATTTATCCGCTTCGAAATCAGTCGTTATGAATTGCGATTTCCCCCTCATAAAAGGTGAACCATGTATGTCTCCTCGGGAGTCTCCAGATAGAGAATACATTCTAGAAAACGAAACTTATTCCATAATTAAAACCGAAGCCAACGATAACATCTCAGAAAAAGAAAACATGAAGAAAAAAGTTTTAACCAACTCGCGTGAAACGACAACCACTGAACAAACAAACCAAATTCCTGAAATTTTATTGGATGATATTAAACAGTTTTTGCTGCTTCAGTTGTCCAGTTCGGATTTGCTGCCGATAAGAAATTTAGCCAAAACCTTTCAAGAGGTGATAAATTACGACAAATTACAATTTAATTTAAAAATTATTTAATAATCTCTCCAGGAAGTACTTATTAAGCTGCCTGTTTACAAGTCGGGTAAATGCAGTGGCTTAACCAATGATTCTTTGACCAGACCAATTGTCGAAACTATGGAAAAGATATTGACAGAACTGCAAGTCACAAAAATTGATATAAAGTGGCCCTCTCTGAAGACCGCCTTGGAACCGCAGCCGATTTATCTCTCTAGTAATGAATCCGGTGAAAACGTTAAAGTAATGATATATTCCCTTTTCTTCTGTTTGATCGTTCGGTAAAGATCTTCAGTGCGGTGATACATTTACTGAACACTCAAGGCTACTGTAGCCTCAACGACGTGAAAAACGAAATCACCGCCCGCAAAACGATGGAGCTAATTCCAAATAACAATACGCTGAGAGACAAATTAAAAGTTGACTATCATTTTAATTTTTTTAATTTAATCATTCCTCTAGAAATTCTGTAATTATGTCCATCGAAAATATTATTTGAAATTTACAGTTTCCGATCGATAAATGTTTATTAATTTTTATTCGATTTATTATTTTAATTATGAATAAATTCTCCTTCAATCTTTGACTTTATAATTAATTTTTACATTTGATTACTGTTAAATGATTTTTTATTATTAATTTATAATCAAAAATTTGACACAAAATTGGCAACGAGAGTCTCGATGAAATTTGGCCAGGGATAACAATTGGTATTGCTGTGCTCATGGTCTTTTTAGGTCTTTTGATAATCTTAATAAGTCGAGTGAGGAATCGGAGAAAATGACGGACATTTGTGTATGGATTGTACATTGTACAAGTTATCTTTATTCAAATTTCATTTTCAAAGAAATATTTATTTCAAATGATTAGCGATTTGGACCTTTAATAAGCAGAACTTTTGAAAAAAGAAGAACTTGTCCTTTGATGATGAAATGGCTATCATTTAGTAGATTACTTAGTTGGCTTCTTTTTTAATTCTTGGAGTTATAAAAATTACATAAAATAAAATTTCGACATTAGAAAAATTCATATTTTGATATGGGAAAAAATGATAACCATTGGCAAATTTGATTTTGAAAACGAATAAAATAATATTAAAGTAAGTCGGAGGGCCTCAAAAACAAAGTTATTCAATAAATTTATTAATCAATAAATTTAATCTATAAATTAATCTATTAATCAATAAATTTGATTAATCAATAGATATCCAGTTGAATGTCATTATAATGGGTTGTTGAGAATTAAATAAATTACCACCCAGATAAGAAGATTTTTTTTGTTTTCCATAACCATAATAAATGGATGAGAAATGGCTCTAAAAGAGAACAACAGACGACAAGTGCCAGTTGGTCAAAGTGTAGTTATAAAAGTAAAAAGTAAGAAGCAATATTAAAGAGGAAAATATTATGTGTTTTGATTTCACCATTAAGGGTGATACCCCTCGACGTATATTCTTGAAAATATGGATTCATTTGGAATTAAAGATTTTGTTGGGATTTGTTTTGTTATTTTGATTTCTGAACACGAGAAGTCAGACGGGGGTTATGAAAAAAATACAAGAAATAAAATATATTATAAAAAATATCAAGATGCCAAAAAATTAAAATTTGATGTTTTTCTGAAATTGATCAAAGGTATATCGAAGGGTCAGTAACCCAAAATCAAACTAATTAATTCATTAAATTATTTGATATCGAACCCATTAATCAAAGGCTTCCCAACTGAATGTCAGCATAATAGGCTGACCGAGATTGGCCTAATTGGCAATAAATTGCCATCCAGCTTAAAATGTTAAATTCTAGGAGCAGCGAAATTTATGGGCAAGAAAATGCTATAAAAGCAAAGAGGAATAAATATAAGCGCCAGTTGGTTGAAATCAGTGGTGTTGTGCTAATTTTTTTTACCGGAACGCGTATATATAATTACATAAACAGGGCCGATCCTGGGTAGGTAGCCACTCTGTGATGTCTCATTTCCCAAATTTAATGAGGGGGGTGATTTTCCATGATAATCCTGGCGGCGACGTTTTTTACGGTCTCATTTCCCCCAATTTTCGCCCGTCGCCAGGATCGGCCCTGTATATAGCATTAAAAGGAAAGGAAACGAAAATCATTATGAAACCCATTTTGTGTATATGTATATATTATATATACATATACACAAAATGGGTTATAATAATACATATAAAAATTCGTCAAAAATTCGAAAAAAAAATCAGCAATTCTTTTTAATTTTTTTTCATACGTCAGCCAATTCTCATTATCAGAAATCATCTTTAGTTCCGGAACGCGTTCCTGTCCAAAAGGAAGTACTGGAACGACGTTCCGGAGCGTTCCGGCTCGACAACACCACTGGTTGAAATAAATAATTTTGTTAAATTAAAAGTTGCCGATAAGAGCGAAAGAAGAGCACATAGTGTATTGATCTTACAATTGAGAGTTATATCCTTTGTGCGTTTTTATTAAGTGTATTCCAAATTTGTGTATTTCTAATAAGACAACAAAGGATAAAATTTAATGGAAGTATAAAAAATTTAACAAAAAAGATATTAAAGTAAATGGAAATAATAAAAAAGAACAAAAACTAAAAAAATCATCAAAAGTTACCAAATTTGGTTAAAATCTTTACAGAACGATTCAATTTTAGAAAATAAGTACAAAAATCAAGCTCTAAAATGAATTCAAAGTTTTAATAAAAAGAAACGAATTTAATCAGACAAGTAGGAGAAAACTGACCAAATTTGGAAAAAACGAGTAGGGAGTTTTTGATCTCATTGAAAAGTACATGGAAATCGTTGTTATATAAGTCGATACCATATCGACAAAAACGAATGCAAAATTCCTTTTTAAATCCGTTAAGGACATCCGAACTTAAATAGACAAAAAATGATGATTTTTATTAAAATCTTCTAAGACCCATAAAGCTTTTTTTTGGCCAGTATGTGATGTTTTAATTCCTATCAGTTTATTTTATTTTGTAACGTTTTAGTCATACATGATTGTAAAATTATTTTGATTATTAATAAACATTATTATTTGATATAATTTTACTTGTTGTCAATTGATTATCATGGACGTTTTCGTCAATAGCATTCATTTGACGTAATTCGACGATGTCGAATTTTCTTCATGACCAAGATACATAATACTCACTTTATTATAATATTTTTTATAATAATTTTAATGATTTTATTTTTAATTTTAAATGACACCTACAAGCATTCAAGTCAATGAAAATAATTTCACCACTAAACTTGTTCTAGTGAATCGGAGGAGGGCAGTCGTGAAACATCAATTAAACGACCCAGTTCCTTTCGCCGAGAACTCTCGACACCAGACCATCAGTAGAATGACTTTCTCTCCGTTTCACATGTGAATACAATGTTTTTATGTAAACTGTTCATAAAATGCAAAAACGGTTCTACATGTTTCTGGTTTTCAAATATAAGAAAAATATCATCCACATACCTTTTATAAACAAAAGGTTTTTCAAATTGGAAAGAAGCAATTTTCTTTTCCAAACTAGCCAAAAATATTGATGCCATCGTTGGTGCTAAAGGGAAACCCATAGCGACTCCATCTATTTGTTGATACCATTCATCATTGAAAAGAAAATTGACATTTGAAGTAGCAAATTCAAGAAGTTTTCGAAATGCCCTTCTATCCAAAATGTGATGTTCCGAATCATTTTCATTCCACAACGCACAGCATAAGTCAATCGTCTCAACCAGTGGCACATTCGTAAACAAACTACAAACATCAAACGAAACCATAACATCATTCATACTTCGTTTTTGTATCTTTGCAATACAAGAAACAAACTCAAAGCTATCCTTACATTCAAACTCTGATCGCATTAACGGTTTTAATAATCCATCTAAAAACTTTGCTATTTTATACTGGGCAGTACCAACCATCGACAAAACTAAAAGGTATGTGGATGATATTTTTCTTATATTTGAAAACCAGAAACATGTAGAACCGTTTTTGCATTTTATGAACAGTTTACATAAAAACATTGTATTTACATGTGAAACGGAGAGAAAGTCATCAATTGCGTTTTTGGATTTGTTAATTCAACGCAAAG
Source organism: Schmidtea mediterranea (assembly GCA_022537955.1). Lineage (NCBI taxonomy): Eukaryota > Metazoa > Platyhelminthes > Tricladida > Dugesiidae > Schmidtea > Schmidtea mediterranea. The sequence goes on from CM039680.1 coordinate 87,364,002, forward strand.
ATAAACAGTATGAGACAGAGATTTATAGAAAACCAACTGATACTGGTCTTTATACTTCTCCAGAAAGCTTTTGTGAATTTAAGGATAAGAGAAATATGGTGAAAGGATTGATTTATCGTTCATGGGCTTTATCTTCTACTTTTGCTAATTCGGTAAAAAGTGTTGATAAATTGGTTGAGTTGTTGATAAAGAATGGATATTCTAAATCATTTTTATTGTTGATGATAAAAGAAACTGTTGATAAATTGATTAAAAATCCTAAGGATCCATGTTGTGGAAAGTCTGAATGTAATTTGTCGGATGGGTTTGAATTGAGTGTTGATCTGGGTGATGGTAAAAATGGATATAAAAAAATTGAGCCTAAATTTGTGTTAGTATTGCCGTACTCTGAAGGCTTTACAAATTATAAGAGGAAGTTGGGTAAACTGATAGGAAATTTAGAGTATAAGATCGTCTCTAATTCGTGTAAGGTACGCAATATGTTTATTAATAAATCAAAAACTCCGGTTGGATTGTGTTCTGATCTCGTTTATCAATTTAAATGTAATGGGTGTAATGCCACATACATTGGAGAGACTTCCCGTCATCTCTGTACTCGAGTTCTAGAGCATTGTCGATTGAAGGGTTTGACCAATATTAGTGAACACAATAGACGCTGTAAAAGTGATATAGGAATGTCTGATTTTAGAATTTTGTTGACAATTTAATCCCTGACAATATTTACTTCTTCTTCTTCTTCTTCTTCTTATTATTATTATTATTATTATTGTTATTATTATTATTATTATTATTATCATTATTATTGTTATTGTTATAATCGCCATTATCATTACTTTTATCATTATTATTATTAAATTGTTAGTAGGGAATAGTCCTTATTCCTCAGCTTCGTAAAAAAATTTTATTTATATATATAAGAATTTAGCCTTACTCCATCCTTATTCTACAGTTTTCGATAAAGTATTTTCATTAATTCGAAAAAATTGAGTAGCGTTCCTCCCTTATTTTTTAGTTTTATCCAGTTATCCTATCAATTATTGAGCAGTATTCTACTTTTACTTTGCTATTTTTGATAATTATTTTAATTGATTCGGAAAATTTTAGTAGCGTATCGCCCTTATTTTCCAGTTTTATACTAATATTATACCAACAATTGAACAACATTCCACTTTTACTTTACTATTTTCGGTAAGTATTTTAATTAATTCGGAAAATTTGAGCAGCGTTCCGCCCTTATTTTACAGTTTTTATAATAAATGTTTTAACTATTTCCAAATATTTGTGCAGCGTTCTGCCCATATTTTCCGTCTCAATTCAACATAATTTATTTACTTCTTATATATTATTTAAAACATGATTTTCCGTAATTTTGGTCGTTCGGATTAATCTTTTTCCGATGGCTATTCATTTTAACTGTTGCAACGATTTCGCAATTTTCCCCGCTACCCTTTCCCTCTCTTTGTCCTTATGATCTATTTATGTTCATATTATAGTTAATGAGTGCCCACTGGACTACTCGGTGTTAGTGATTTTGAACCGATTGTTGTTTAAAATTTTATCGAAATTGAGTGCAAGAAAGTTGACCCAAAAGATCCACTCTAAAGCTATTCTCTTTCGCTATTTAGGTTCAATTATTTGACGTTCGAGTCCGTCGTTGCGCTCGAAGGAACCCTCACTGGCACACGCTATAGGCGGAGAGACCGCACTTACACAGCGTGGTAATTATGTCTTAGTTTAATAGCTTGAATGTTGTGTGGCTGTGGGCCAGGAAAAAGGAAATAAATAAATGTTACCATTCCACTTGGGTAGAAGCTTCGATGCAATAAAATATTTATTCATAAAATCCTCAGTATATATTGGTAATTTGCAATATCATAATTTATAACATTTTCAATTCATAGCATTATCAATCAATAAGTTCATATAATATCTTCAATTCATAGCATTAGTTATCAATCAACAAGTTAATATTCACTCATGCGCTTACACATAAAATTATACAGATAAGATTGAAACATAAGACTGAAACGTAAGCTTAAAAATTTGTCAAAACACATCAGTATATATACCTATAATTTGACCTTAACCTTGCGTGTTATTTTTATTGCGATTAAACAAATTTGACCTTGAAATTATTTGTGTTATCTAAATTAAATTTTTTATTATTTTCTTAATTTAAATTGGTAATTTATTTTTGACATTTTTAATTAAATTTATTCAACCAAAAATATTTTATTTTCACTCTTTTAATTCATTAAATTTTTACATTTACATAAATGGTCATTTTACGGTCAAATTTTCTTGTTATTATGTTATTTTTTATGTAAATCTCGTGCGGTTCTTGATGCATTTTGTATTTATTTTATTTTACTTTTATGTTTTTTGATTTTATATTTATTTATATTCTCAGATTTTCAAGTGTTTAGTTGATGTTGTATATTGTATTTTAAGTTCTCTGGGTGCTGGGTTTTCGTGCTGTATTACTGATGCATTTAAACAATTTTTTAAACAATTTGTAAAATTTTATCAAAAAATTTATAAAAACAAAAATAAAAAGACAGCAACACCTTAAAAGGATATTTATTAAACTTTGTAAAAAACATGAACTCACCAAGTACGGTTCGAAAGGCAAAATGATTCAGACAAAGAGAAAAAGTCCACTGAGAAATAAACGAGATTTTCTTAAAGAAAATTAAAAATTTCAAAAAAACTAAAATCAATAGTTAAAATAAATTTACCTCTCACCACGAGTTTGTGTGTTAGAAATAAGCAATTCCTTTCTAAAAATAGAACTGAATTTTTTGTTTTAATCGATGAATTTTAATTATCTCCCTTCTTGATTTTTATCATTACAACGACCCAGATGTTTCCTTTAATCAAATTTTCTTAATAAAATCGTCATCCCGGATCTTAGACATCAAAAATTGTTTAAAGAATTCTTTTCCAAACATCGTCACGAAGTCACGTCGGATACTTTCAAAGTTGCTCTGCAAAAAACTCAAAAATTAATCCACAATTTTTGATAAAACAAATGAAATGTATGTATGGAATAAAATTATTACCAATAGGATATAATAGACCTTCGATTGTAATAATGTATGATCATCATTAGTGTTAATTCATTAAAATTGTTTATCTCCCTTTGCTTTTTTTTATATACTAAAATAATATAACCTTTCTTTTGAATTCAATATCATTAATTAGATTTATTCACGTAACATCGTTGTCCAATAAGCCTTTGGATGTCGAACAATTTCGTCTAGACGCGGCCTATTATCACGAAAAAGCGCTAGAGCAAAGCCAGGGAGACGAATCTCTGATCCGATGATGTCATAGAGAAGAAGAAACAGGATGTCGTTAAAAAATTGACCCATCAAAATGAGCTCCTGTAGATTCAGTACTTAGAAGTGGTCAAAAAATCGCGGATGATGAAGAAGAAAATATACGAATTAAAGTTAAAAGACATCATTTTAAGTGGCATCGAGCGAAGTAAACATACCATCGAGATTATTTTAGAGTCGAATAATGAGGCCAAGTCACGAGAATCAGAATCAAAACACCATGGCCAGAACTTCAACCACATACTAAACACACTAAAAATAGGCCAAGAAAAGCGGAGCTAGCCCGGAAGAGAAAGTTGAAGGCGACCAAATGCGGAAGCTGACCTCAAATGTTCCCAGATTAATTGACATATTTAATTTATTTTTAACTATCAATAAAAACAAAATCTCGTTTCATTTTACTTCATTAAATTCGATATAGTTTCCGTAACTTTGTTTTTACATAAACTCCAGGACCCCAATTAAAACACCATGATAAATTCTAAGGCAGCTAGTGAACCCAAATATTTACCAGGGTATCAGCAGCCATGGCGATATGGCTCACTTTTTACTGGAAACTGCTCATTGAAATACAGTTCAGACGTCATTTTTGACGAGTATTCAATGGCAAAATCTCTTATGCGCCTATCTGATGGAAACCATTTGAAAGTAGTCGCAGATCTTACTTCTTTTACCATCAGGTACCCAACAGAATATAAGTACTATTTTAGATTTCTGTTACTTTTTTCAAAAAATTTAATATAAGCCCGGATGTTTTATTATGGAAAACACAGTATTACATCATTATTCTTTCCGTATATAGCAACGACTGGCGAATACGTTTCCATTTTGCCTCGTGTGTGCACACCGCTTGTATACAACATTTGAAAAGATTATGATGACAAACTGACGATGAGTATAATTTTCTAGAAATTATTTATGATATATTTATTAATTAAAATGTTTAAGGTATTTCAATTTAATTTTTAATAAAAATACTGTTGTTTGTTTTTCAATAATTTCTTTAATTGTTTATATTTTAAAATTGATTTGATTTAATCTTGGAAAAATCGATCCCTAATAAAAAATGTTTAATAATTATTTTTGCAGGAAGTAAAATTGCTTTAGATGAGATTAATTATTTGTTTTTCTGAAACTTCAGTTAGAAAGTTTTGAAATTTTATCGATTTCAGCTACATTCCAAACATGGCAACTAATATTTTTCATATAAATTTATTAAATGTTCGTTGATTGTATTTTTAATTTTAATAATTACACAAATAATTTTTATTTTACACTTAATGGCTTATTAAAGTGTTTCTTAACCGCATTAAGAAACATTTGAATTTTTCAAGTTTTTTTTCTTTTGCAACATAACACAAAATCTAACTATATCGGCCGCTGTCATAGCAAAGTTATTATAGGAATCGATAGATGGCATCACTTGTATTACATTAAAAGCATAATACAAAACAATATACCACAAGGGTGATAGAATTTTTTTTATAATTTGTGGTATTTATGTATTGGATTTTCATGAGTTGCTAATTTGCATTGTGTTTGATGAAAAAACTATCAAATGAATCAAGGGTACCAAACAAAATTTCAAATTGAAGACTCCAAGTTTGACTACTTAGGCATCAGATTATTTTCAAGGGCTTTGATTTAAAATAATTGCAACAGCATACATTTTTAAGATTGATGAAGGAAAACTCAAGATGCCAACTGAACGCTTTGTTTTACCGGTTATCAAATATCTGCGAAGAAATAAATAACAAAATACCACTTTCTAACAACACTGTTAGAAGAAAATTTTGAATATATTGAAAGATATCAAACAATAGGTAATCATCATATTCTGAACTACATTACAAATGAATAAGAAAACAAACATTAGTGGAAAAGCTTAATTTTTAGACTTTATTGGAACGAAAATATAGTTAAACAATTTTTTGTTTTAAAGACCTAACTAAAACTGCATCAGGTTGACACGCTTTTAATATTATAAATAATTATTTAGAATAATATATAATATTTCATAGAAGTTTTACAATAGTCTTTGAACTGATAGAGTCCCCTCTTTGAGAAGCTCGATAAAATGATTTGTTCCTATTGCTAAGAAAAGAAATCATAGTATTATGACTACCCGTTGATTTTTACATCGAGAAGTGTTGGTTACAAGATCTATTGTTGGCAATTTAAAGATCAAACTCGATCAAGTAGTGGAAATGATAAATCATATCAATAGTAAACCAAAACACGTGCGATTTCTTTCAAAATCATGTGAATCTATGGAAACTGACAATTTTATATTGATTATTCACACTGAGAAAAGATGGCTCTCAAAACGAAAAGTTCTTTCAAAAGTTTACGAAGTGCGCAATTTTGACCCCCTCCTTCTTTTCCATTTTAAAGAGGATTTTATTGTCCTCATGTGTCCCCTTTTTATTTTCATCTCAGATCCATTATTTCAACTTTTTAACCAATCACAAATATATTCGGTTTTTTTTTATAACAATCCACACTGTTTGTATTTTTGATTTATTCAATTTATTTATTTAATAAAAATATCCGTAAACTAAGGACTCAGTTTAAAATTTTGTTGACGATCATTAGAAACTGACGAATAAATTGCTAACAGATGATCGAAGTGTCATTAGATTTATTTTTTTTGTTTATGTCGAATGAGAAAACTAAATTTGTTTTGTCTTTAAAATGAAGAAAGTTTATTAATTAAAATGTGAATAAGATACGTACGTGATAAATATTTATCAGTTAGAATGATTTATAATTAAACATTTTTTTTCTCTTTCTGTTTTCCAATATCAATTTATATCAACTGTATAACATACAAGATTTTCTTACTGTTTTATTTGCAATTACTTTGAACATTTTAGTTTTGAATAACTTCATAAAGGTTCAATTATCAATTGAAACTCCACTTACATAGGAATGGCTACCTTAATTTCTTGAAAATTGAGGAGATTTATTCTTTTTAGTGAACATAATTAATGATGGGTCACATGGTTACCTTATGCACCCTTAATTACTATTGTCAAAGCAACCCATGTGCAATATTCTTCAACCTAATCGTTTGATACCCATTGCTGAGCAACATTCATAATGCACCAAACAAGTGGGATGCCAGCTAAATATAAGCTCACCTATTGTCAACCTTTAATATCCTTAGATATCTGCGATTCACGGACTGTTGATAGAGATCATGAGTTCAATTTCTTATCTATGTGATGCTTTCAATAATTCAATTAAATCACTTTTCTTTAGCATGTGATTTTTTTGTTCTAATCGATAAATTTTATAAATTTATAACATATAAAAAATTTATATACCATTTTTTAACTCTACTTCAACCTTTTGATAAATTTCGGTTGTTTCCCGTCGAAATATAAACACACTGCATTTTATTCATTGTTTAAATCTTATACTAGCTTCAATTCATCCTTTTTTCACATCCGTTGACCAGCAATATAGAGTTCTCCCAAATAATAAATTCACTTACTAATATCACAAATATCTTTAACCCATTTTGCCAGAATTTTCTTTCTGTTGAACGTAATTGATGCAAATAAAAAAATACTGCTCACTCCTACAGGTTCAAACCTGAAAAAAAATACGCGAATCGATCCGAAAGCTTGCTAGCTGTAGACTGATACAATCTAAACTTTTATTGCATCATGCATGATGCAGTTGAGTAGAAATACTAAATATTCAATAGTTAGGTTTAATATCGTATTATATTGACTGATTTTGGTTATTTTCTGGTTATTTTCATTTATTACAGATCGAGACATTGTACTTTAATAAAACAAATTTGAGTTTGAGTTTTATGTTTGATTTAACCTTTTCCTTTTTTTAATCAGCGATTTTTGAACATCTTAATTTTTTTCAAAATTTTATAAATTTTTACTATTTTTACTTTGCCGCCATACTGGATTCATCATATTATTTCATCCTATTTTAAAGTTGTAATTTGACTGCCGTTATGATGAATCTCATAGATGTTTTATCTTGTGGTGTCTTCTTGTTACATAGTTATTAAAATTTCATGGTTTTCATCTTGGTTTTGTTTATTTTATATTTTATTTTTTCGTTTTTAATATATTTGTAGCCGCTTTTTTAACATGCTTTTTAGATTTTAAATTCGTTTCTTGCGCTTGTTTTTATGTTATGTATTATCATTATAAAAGTGTGTGAAGTGATGCGAGAAAAAATAATGTACTGAAAGATGTGAATATTAGTGTTTTGAAGATGTTTTATAAACCTAGTATTTTAAATCTCATGCATGTGATTTTTTAAAAAAAGGTTTTAAAGGATCAATTGTTATGTTAAAATGTAGAAATTATTAAATTTAACAGAAATTTTATTATTTAAATTTTAAAATTTAAAATTTGAATGTCAGTATTTAAAATTACTTTGAATAAGAAATTTTTAATTTATTCAGTATTATTTTCCTACCTGGTGATGACACCGAACATATAGAAATATATAATTTATGGAATATTTGGGCTGCTTTTTAATATTTAAATAATAATAATAATAATAATAATAATAATAATAATAATAATAATAATAATAATAATAATAATAATAATAATAATAATAATAATTATAATAATAATAGTAATAATAATAATAATAAAAATTACTATTATTTTTATTATTATTACTATTTTATATTATTTTTATAATTTCTTAAGAAAGTATCAATATTAATATTTCTGTAATTTTTAAGGACAAATAAAGATATAAATTGAAATTTTCAAGGAAAATACGATTTTAAGTTCAAATAGACAATAAATTACTTCGAAAAACTGCAGAGAATAAATTATTCAATAATTTAATAGGAGAAAAACTGTCCAAAATTGTAAGCTTTTGTCTAAATATTTGAAGCGTAGCGAAAATTTCTTTTCATGTTTCTCAATTTAAATATTTCATTTTTCTAGTTTTTCCTAAATATTAAAAAATAATAATATAGTAATCTGTGTATTAATTATAATATATCAAACTAATCTGACCTAGGACCTTTTCTGACTAATTTTAATAATTGCTTCTAAACATCACGAAATAGGCTAAACAGATGTTGAAGGGTAAATTATTTCTCAAAAGTAATCAACTGAATAAAATTAAGCACAAGCTACAATAGAATTTCACTTGAATTTATAATTATAATTTATATAAATTATTATTATTTTTCAAACATTAACATAAAACTTCAATATTGCCATATTATAGAGGCGAAAATAGCATATTGGCATTCAGGGAAAATTATAAACGGGCGATCTCCATATTTTCATTTTTTCGAGATTTTAAAATATTTCAAATGATAATTTTAATTTTGGCCCAAAATATTAACAATTCCTATTTAAACAACGCTATGCTACAGTTGTCATTAATTACCAGTAGTCTAACCACAAATTAAGGTCTACTATAAGAAAGAGTTAAATTTGATATAGACATACTTACTTTAAATAACAATTAAATTATAATCACTGACATAAATTAAATGAATTTAAGTTAGAAGCGCCGAAAACTAATTTTGTTGAGAAAAATATAATATAAACACAAATACACTAGAACAGGGGTCTCAAACACGCAACCCGTGACGTTGTCTTTTGTGGCCCGAAACGAAGCACATGCATTTTGTAATTTAACCAAACTTATCAGGGTTATGTGTTTTAATCATTGTATAAAGATTTTAAGTAGTGCTGCCCCTAGGGTTATGCTTTCACTCACATACGGCCAGAGTTAGACAGTAGTGGAATGTGTCACAGCTAGATCGTGACACCGCTAGATCAACCCCCGGGGGGGTAAATCGTTTTTTTCTAAGTCTAAAAGTACAAAAAAATTTTAAGACAAAGACAAGTACTTATTCAAGGTCATTGGAACAAAAACCATGACTCATTCAAGGTCATTCAAACAAAGACAATGACTCATTCAAGGTCATTCGACGTGTCATAATTATTTTTCAAGGTCATTGAAACAAAGACCATGACTCATCAAAAATTTCTCAAGGTCATTCAAACTTTCTCAAGGTCATTGGATGTGTCACCGCTAGATCACCTATTCAATCACAATAATTTCTCAATGTCATTGAAACACAAAGACCATGACTCATAATATATATTTTTTAAATTTATTTATTTTTATTTTACATACTTTAATTATTTGTTTTAATCAAGTCAATAATATTATTAATTTAGTTTTTAATTATTTTTTTGTTTTTATTTTATATATTTTTATTATTTGTTTTAATCAAGTCAATAATATTATTTATTTTTATATGATATATTATTATTAAATTTAATTGTTTGTTTTAATCAAGTCAATTATTTTATTATTTTATTTTTGAATTATATTATTATTAAATTAAATTGTTTGTTTCAATGAAGTGAATATTATTTTAATCAAGTCAATAATATAATTTATTTATTTTTATTTTATTTTATTTAATTTATATACTCTAATTATTTGTTTTAATAAAATCAATATTTTATAATTTTTTTTAATTATACTATTATTATTCATTTAAATTGTTTGTTTTAATGAAATGAATAAAATAATTGTTTATTAATTTGTTTTCATTTAATTATTTATTTAATATTATTATTATTTTGATTATTATTATGATTATTATTATTATTAAATTTTAATATTATTATTATTATTATAATTATTATTATTTTTATTATTATTATCATTTTAATTATTATTATTATTATCATTATTATTATTTATATTTTTATAATTATTTTTATTATTATTATTATTATTATTATTATTATTATTTTTGATTATTATTGTTATTATAACTATTATTATTATTATTATTATTATTATCATTTTTATTATTATTATTTCTCTTTTTTTCTTTTTCATTTTTTATTTTTTGTTTTTTATTTTTTTCATTTTTTCTTTTTTCTATTTTCTTTTTTTTCTTATTTTATTTTTTTATTTTAAATTTTTTAATTTTTCTCTTTTTTTCTTTTTTCTTTTCTTTTTTCTTTCTTATTTTTTTCTTATTTTATTTTTTATTTTTTATTTTTTTTCTTATTATTTTTTATTTTTTTCATTTTTGTATTTTGTTTTTGTTTTTTGTTTTTTATTATTTCTTTTTTCTTTCTTTTTTTTCTTGTTTTATATATATATATTTTTTTCTTATTTTCTTTTTTTTCTTTTTCCTTTTTTCTTATTTTCTTTTTTTTCTTTTTTCTTTTTTTTCTTTTGTTATTTTTTTTCTTTTGTTATTTTTTCTTTTGTTATTTTTTCTTTTGTTATTTTTTCTTTTTTTAATTTTTGATTTTTGTTTTTTTGTTTTTTATTTTTTGTTTTTTTATTATTTCTTTTTTCTTTTTTTTCTTTTTTACTCTTTTTTTCTTTTTTTTCTTTTTTCTTTTTTGTTTTTTTTGTTTTATTTATTTTTTATTATATGTCTTTCTTTTTTCCTTTTTTTCTTTTTTCTTTTTTGTTTTGTTTTTTTTCTTTCGTTATTTTTTATTTATTTATTTTTTTTACTTTTTTCTTTTTTACTCTTTTTTCTTTTTTTCTTATTTTATTTATTTTTTATTTATTTTACTTTTTTTTCTTTTTCTGTTATTTTTCTTTTTTCTTTATTTTTCTTTTTTCTATTTTTTTCTTTTTTCTTTATTTTTCTTTTGTTTTTTTGTTTTTTTTCTTATTTTATTTAAATTTTCTTTTTTTCTTTTTTTCTTTTTTTCTTTTTTCTTTATTTTTCTTTTTTATTTTTTTCCTTTTTCTTTTTTTTTTCCTTTTTTTCTTTTTTCAAATTTTTATGATAATTAAAAGTGGGAAAATTTATTGGTTGAATACATATAGTAAATATGATCCGAATGATAGATTTTTAAGGATCTTATTCGATTAAATATAGATTTCTAAAGAAATTTTACCTTGTAGGTTTTTTACAAAAAATATGTATATTGTTGGTGCAGTGATGAAAATTGTCATTTCAAGGGAAATTATTGATCAAGAAGAAATTTTATGATATTTTAAAGGGAAATAATCGATTAAGAACAAGTTTGTTGCCATTTTTAAGGGGATTGAGTTGTTTGAATATCTGTATTCAAAAGGTAAATATTTTCTAAATGGAGAATATAGAGGAGGAATTTATTATATTTTTAGGGGGATTTGTTCAGATAGATAATAATATGTGTGTAAGTCTTTTGAGAGAGTGGAAATTTATTATTTATGATCTTTTATGGGGAAAGGATTGGTCTCAAGATGAATTTTATTTTAAGGGGATTTCAAGAAATTTATTCGGTTGAATATCGATATAAGTCGGTGATTTTTTATGAAAATAATGAATATAGCTGGGATTAATGTCATTTAAAGAGAAATGATTGGTTGAGAGTAAATTTTATTTTAGGAGGAAATGATTGTTTAAGAAGAGAATTTATGATCTTTTAAGTGGAAATTATCGAATAAGAAGAGGTTTGTTGATATTTTTAAGAGGTTGTGTCAGTTGAATTTTGTTATTTTAAAGGGAAATGATTGGTTGAGAGTAAATTTTAATTTATTTTAGAGAGAAACAATTGGCTAAGAAAATTTATAATCTTTTAAGGGGAAATAATCGATTAAGAACAGATTTGTTGATATTTTTAAGGTACTGAGTCAGTTAAATATCGTTATTTAAAGGGTGATTTGTATAAAAAATAATGAATATAGTTGGTAGGGTAGGGGAAAGTGTTATTTGATGGGAAATGATTGGTCTAGAGTAGAATTTACTTTAGTGAGAAATAGTCGATTAACAACAAGTTTGTTGTCATTTTTAAGGTGGTTGGGTTGGTTATCTAAATATTATCTAAATTGGTATTTTTATGATTTTTTTTAATGAAAAATATTGAATATGGCTGGAAATATTGTTATTTGATGGAAAATGATTGGTCAAGAGAGGAATTTATAATATTTTACAAGGAATTTACTGGAATGAATATTAGTATTCAAAAGGTAAATATTATCTACTTGATAGGCTTTTATAAAAATTATGAATATAGTTGGTATAATGGAGTGAAAAATGACATTTGAAGAGGAATGATTGGTTGAGAGGCGAATTTATAGTATTTTTTTAAAGGGGATTGAGTTGGTTGAATTTATAAAATACTTAGGAAAATTGTTTCTTTTTTCATTGATTTAAGGTTAATATATCGATAAGATTTCAGTTCTAAGAAATTGATTGATTCATGTAACTATTTGTATACAAGTATTTATTTAATTTTATTATTATATTTGTAATTAAATTAAAAACTAAAATTGACTAGTATTTAAAAATATTTTGTTACCTATTATTTATGTTTTTATTGACAATTTTCTGAATAATTTAAATATTTACAATTATTTCCAGGAATGAATACAAATTGTATGATTAAATACTGTGAGCAGTCGATAACATACACTAATTTCTAATTTTTATTCAACAAGTACCTAGAACAATAACCTAACAATCTTATAATATTTTAAAAATGAATTAATAAACTATTTTTTCAATTATTTTAATACTTAGTTAATTTTTTATTTGATAAGTACTATTTTCTTTAAAAAATTTTTGTTAAAGAACTAACAAATTTAATAAAATTTATTGTTAAAAGCTTAAGTTTAATAAAAATATTATAATTTGCGATAAGATTAATAAAGACTTTAAATAATAATTTGAGTAATAATAAAAATATCAATAAAAAAATTTAATAATAATAATAATAGTAAAAATAATAATAAAAATAATAATAATAAAAATAATAAAAATAAATGATAATAATAATAATAATAATAATAATAATAATAATAATAATAATAATAATAATAATAATAATAATAATCATAATAATAATAATAATCATAATAATAATAATCATAATAATAATAATATTAATAATAATAAAAATAATAATAATAATAATAATAATATAAAATAAATAACTAATTAAATAAAAAAAATAATAATAATAATGAAAATAATAATAATAATAATGATAATAAAAATAATAATAATAAAAATAATAATAATAAAAATAATATTTATAATAATAATAATAAAATTTAATAATAATAACAATAATATATAAAATAATAATAATATTAATAATAATAAAAATAATAATATTATTAAATAAATTATTAAATGAAAATAAATTAATAAACAATTATTTAATTCATATCATTAAAACAAACAATTTAATTTAATAATAATAGTATAATTAAAAAATAAATAATAAAATATTGACTTTATTAAAACAAATAATTAAAGTATGTAAAATAAAAATTAATTAATTAAAAAAATATATATTATGAGTCATGGTCTTTGTTTCAATGACTTTGAAAAATATGATGAGTCATGGTCTTTGTGTTTCAATGACATTGAGAAATTATTGTGATTCATCTAATGACCTTGAATAGGTGATCTAGCGGTGACACATCCAATGACCTTGAGAAAGTTTGAATGACCTTGATAAATTTTAAGTGACCTTGTGAAATTTTTTGATGAGCCATGGTCTTTGTTTGAATGACCTTGAAAAAATCATTATGACTCATCGAATGACCTTGAGTGAGTCATTGTCTTTGTTTGAATGACCTTGAATGAGCCATGGCCTTTGTTTGAATGACCTTGAATGAATCATGGCCTTTGTTTCAATGACCTTGAATGAATCATGGCTTTTGTTTCAATGACCTTGAATGAGTCATGGTCTTTGTCTTAAAATTTTTCTGTACTTTTAGACTTAGAAAAAATGATTTAACCCCCCCCCCGGGTTGATCTAGCGGTGACACATCCCACTACTTTAGACTTTGAGTTTGAGACCCCTAAATTAAAAAGAACACCTTTATAATAAAAAATACACGCAAGCAAACGTAAATTATGAACTGCGATCATCTATTACGGGCATTTTTAATTATAAAACTCTGCGATTTGAGGATATTTCGAGCGTTTTATCTCACATTCCATCTTTTCATGAGCAAGAGATGAATAAAGAAAGTAAATTATAATTTATTTAATAAAATTCCAATTTCAAACATTTTTAGAAGTTTAATTAAATATCCTAATGAATGTGTTTAAACAAAGTCAAAAGATGACATTTTAGATAAACATTATGCAGTGATGACTGTGAATCTGTTGAATTATATAGTAAAAGCCGCAGGTTCTCAAACGTTTTGAGCTGTGGAGCCCTCCAAAGGCATAATAATTTACAAGGAAACCCAAGTGATGCTTAACACCGAAGAATAGTTTATTTTTCTATATATTGTATTTACAAATTCAAATAGAAAAAGAAAAAATGAAATTATTTGTATTTCAACTAAACATATTTATTTATTGTAAAATATAATGACATTTATTTATAAAATAAATTATAAAAAAACAAGCATTGATAGTGTGACGAGTAAACTTGTTTCCTATTTTTACATAAATCTTGTATTTCTGGCTTTATACTTGTAAGTTGAATCCTTTTACCTGCTTCTGCGGCATTTCGGTTTTGTTGCAGCATACGAATAAAATCCGGACTCACACCGATAAGTTGTAGCGAAATGGAGAAGTAATTTAACAGGTTTCATTGATAAATTTTTTAAAGCTGACCAAAATTTTGGCAAATATACTGTTTCAAATATGGACAGTAGTGAGGAATCCGAAATAATGTCAATGAAGACTTTGTACTCCATAACTGTATACTCTTCTGGTCTTTTCTGAACTATGAATGTGTAAATACTGTTGGTGGGCTTCTGGGTGTTGTTATTTTGAAACTATATGGTTGTTACCCAGACAACCCCATACAAATATTCTGTCGCTTGCGACTCGGCACCCGTTGCTAAGCAACATTGAAACTGTGTTCAAGTGGGTAGATCTTCCGCAAAAAGTGAGCGCTATTACTAATGCTGTAATTGATCGAACGATCCATGGGTTCAACGAGCTGCCGATAGAAGGCCTGTGCTCGGTTTAAATTTATTAGGTCCCTTGCTAAAGGTATTTTTCGTTGTTGTGGTTGCCACGGATTTACACTTCGGATCTGTCAATTGAGTTGGGTTGGATAACACTACGAACTATTAATTATATCATTTATTAAATAACACAATATGTTCACAAATTCAGATAATGTCCTGCCACTTTCAGCCTCCCGACGTTTTGCGCGCTCAGCTCTTCCTGGCCGGTGCTTATTGGGTCTGTCCTTGGGTATTGCCGGAACTATTGTGTCTCGGTAAGCCAACTGTGACAGGGCGAAGACCAACGGATAAGTTACCGCTGCCCCTTCTTGACACGCCGACAGGGCCGTTTCCAGACCTTTGATTTGAGTTTTTAGGTTTTGCGTCAGTTGTCGCTCACCAGCCCACCCCTTTTGTGCTGCCTCCATTTTCTGATAGACAATCTTCACCCTTTTCGGTTCGATCAAGGTTCCTTTGATCTGCTGGATCTCCCGAGTAAGTTGTAGGAGCTGTTGTTGTAGTTCCAGGTTGACTGCCTGGGCCTTGTCTAACTCCCTTTGTAGGATGAGTGGTTGACGAAAATTCATTTCTGAAATAAAATAAGATTGCATAAAATCTGTTCTACGACTATAAGGAATTAATCATTACTTAAATTATTAATAGGTCGTCAGAAAATCCCGATCTCTTATCCTCTGAAAAAAAACTGATCAAATAAAGCAATATTTAAACATAAAATTTATAGTAAGGTGTCTGAAACATGAAGACAAGCAGTTTTATTTTAAACATTCCATTCATGCTTGTTAATCAAGTTCATAATATGCTTATCTCCTCTTCTTGATGTATCTTTCCCTCGCATATGAATGTTCGCGGCGAATTTCTGTAGTTCTATCTTCCTCCCTTATCTCTCTCAGCAGAATGTACCGTGGGACTACCACGTTCATGTCGGTCATTCGCTCCTGGAGCTTGGGGTCGTCCAACTCATAGGAAACATTGTATTGCGGGGCATACCCGTCGGTGCTGGGTATCCTGCCGGCCGCAATATCTTTCGAGGCGCGCCAGTAGGTACTCTGCCTGTCCTCGCATCTCCTTCGCTGGCATTCTTCCGGGCTCTCTTTTAATTTCTACGTATGGGAGATCCACTTCGTCGGAGTCTCCTTGCGTGCCACATCGGGTTTCGCGGACCGGAGATATAGAAAATCCCGCGTCCCACATCGCCTGCCTACATCGGGCAGCCGAATGAGCGGGGAACCGTGCTATGACTCGGGATGCGTAGATACACGAGTCTTCTAGAAATAAGAAAATCATTATTTACACAATAATATCCGTCAGGTTATTCATTTGTCTAAGTGAATTTCGGGCCTGGGTAGGTTGATGTGCCTTATGCGGGTCGTTCTATGTCGGGGTCAACTTATGGGTCTATTCCCGTAGGGATTTCTGAATTTTTACAACTCGTTGGCAGTTGTACATAGTCCGTTAAAATACTTGCGCCACCTGTGATACTGCGGGTTCGATTCTAATTTAACGACTATCTAAATTAATATAGTTCAAAATAAAGCGTCAGTTGGGCGACCCGGCTCTACGGGTAACTTAATGATCACTGAGCGCACAAAAAATATGCTAGTACGTTTAAATGAATATGATCACGATCGTCCATCTGTCTAACCTCGGTTTGTCCATAAACACTAATCAGTTGTCAAACATTTAAGTCTAAAACGATATTGTGCATCTTATTCACAATTATTTAGTCGCCAATATTCAATTTACTTATGGCTATTAAGGACTAATAAATGTTGAAATGACCCTCATATGTTCATGTAGATACCTTTAGTTAAAATCGTTCATTTCGTCAAGTTTAATTTACTTATACTTACTGCTAAATTAATAAACCCTTGAACTAAAATTGATATTCGTAAAGTTATACCGATATTCTTAAGCAAAATCGTTTACTTATCGGAATTTGATTTACCTGTAGTCATGAATGAAATAACCAACATTAGAGTTATAATGATATTCATAATCTTATGTAGGTATCTTTACTCGGAATTGTGGTTTAGTAAAATCACTTTGCCACTAGTAACGTTTATTAAACATTTGGATTTGGAAAGCTATCCCTATTTTATATAGGTATTCGTACTCTAATTCACTTACCCATCAAAGTCGACATATCTGCGATTGCCAATAAATAATGAATAATTGGATTTTAAAATGATGTTCGGATTTTTTATCGATAATATTACTCCAAATCTTTCGTTTAACAAAGCCAATCTACTGGTAAATTACTAATAGTTAGTATCGATTTGGGTCTGAAAAAATTTTTATAATTTTCCATTTAGTTAATTTTATTCAAAGTCCTTCATTCATCAAGTCGATGTACTTGTAAATTATTAAATAATCAATGTCTATTTGGGTTTGAACTGATTTTTTTAAAAATTTTTATTTAGATAATTTTATTCAAAGTTCTCCAGTTATCAAATATACTTGTAAATTATTAATAATCGATACATAACGGTTATCCATGCTTATGATTTAGTAAATGTGCTTTAATTATGAGAGTAGGTTACTTTAATTTTTCTTTACTCGTTTCCGTTGGAATTGTAAAAACATCAAATCTCGAATTCAGACTAAATTATATCCGGCATCATCGAGGACCTACAGGGAAGGACTCCGACTACTACCAACGAATTGCAAATATTCATGGGTTATTTAAATCGTGGTCGGTGGCTTAAGCATTGATCGGCCGGTAAGTCCGTAACTTGTTTTCTTTTATTTTAATTAATTACATGATGGGGAAATATTCATCAAAAACAGATTGTCTGAGTAAATTAGCAAATTTTTAAGGTCTAGCAAATATTGTCTTCGAGTCCTGATTCGGTTAGTGTCTGTGTCCGGGATGGTTCACTGATTGGGTCATGTGGCTAAGGCTCGGAAGATACATTTAATTAAATAACGAGAGTTCTAAGATTTACCTGCATGGGAAGGTCCGCTAGTACTCGCGTTGTTGGAATCCTCGCGCTCCTGGCATTTCCTTGAAATCTGCTCGGACATTCGGGAAATGATAATTAATGCAATGAAATGAACTATCCTCTATCGAGCTACTTCTTATACGAATTGTGTGCATAATAATGGATGCATATCCATGATGTGTGCACACCTCCTCGACCGCACGTAGGTGTGTATCCACAGTGGTTTTGGCTCGCTATACTTACTGGTTGTTGACATGTCCCTCTCACTAGTATGTGGTTGTGTGTCTGTGCACCACGATTCTTATTGATTGATATTTTAGAAAAAGGTCGAGACACACACTTAGTTGCTTTCCGGCCATTAACTTTATTTCTAGTTAATCTGATTCATTTATTAGATTTTGTGGAGTTTATAGTAGACACGTTTTCTAATAGACAATTATTACGGTTTCCTTAAGTAAGTATTAGTTTTAATTCTATTCATTTTAATTCAGGTTATATCTCGCTAGAAATTGCTTTATGATTATGGCGTTCAAACCGAATAACGGCCTCATTCTGATCACTTCTAAAAAAAAACAACTGTGGAAGAATTGTTGGACCTGTGAATCCTTATGGCGTATCCATATTTGTACGTGGAAAAACCGTTATCGATTTTTAGTGAATAAATGGTCTCGAATTTTGTTTTTTAAGATGATGTTGGAGATTTTATAATAAACATATATTAAATAGCTGTCTATTCTTTGGTTAATGTATGCTAAAGAAGCTTTCATTGGGTGAAAAGTAAAGTAAATTTGTACCATATTAATACCCTACTTCGCTGAGGGATCAGGTCTAGAGTGGATCCTGGTATTATGTTTAAAGTTTTTTGTAGTTTATGGCTCGAATCCGTTTTAAAATAGCAGTGATTTATAATTATGGCGAGTTAATTTGTTCTCTGCGGAACCTGGTGTGTATTCTGATATCCGATTAATCATTACTGTGTTGGGTAATTGCTTTTCAAACCACAAGAAATCTTTACTATATCCTATTTCCCTTTTATTTCGTCAGCTGCGATCACGATTATTTACCCAACATTTATAGTTGATTATAGTTTTTATTACGCAAGAATTCATTGTAGTCCGATCTTTTTATACTGTGGGTTTGATTAAATTCTTTTAGAACGTGATTTTTGGGTTTGGTTTACGTTTATCCTGCTATTAATTTTTACTGAGTTCGTTAAGACGTACCATTAAAGTTTGATTTCTATATATTTTACTAAATTTCTTTACGACGTGAAGTTAGAAAGATATAGCAGTGATCTCATAATTTTTGTTTTATAACTTTGAGTAAAACTCTTTATGATTGAGCGTAGCATTTTAGTCGATAACTTTTAGCAAAATTCTTTATGACACTTTAGTTTATTAACAAGTTCTCTAACGACTTTTAATAAGATCCTTTACATTTTTAGTATATCATTTTAATTTCATTAACCAGTTTCTTAATACTTTGGACAAACTTCTTTATGTTTTGAGCATAGCAACGATTTTATTATTGAGAATCCCGTCACCTTCCTTGAATTGATCCTAGGCGCGTTTGTATTTATATTATAATTAATGAGTGCCCACTGGACTACTCGATGTTTGAATTTTAGCCGTATGTGAAAAGTGATTTTAGGTCGAGTTTATGGGAAATAAGTGCCGACGAAACAGCCAAAAGACTATTTACCCTTCACCCTTTTCCCCTATACGGAATAATATCGACGTTTCAGCTCCTGCGTTCTCACGCCGGAGCCTTCACGGGCACGAATTATTGGCGATAGTACACGCACTTACACAATTCGATTGTGTGTTTGATTTTAATAACTTGTAGTATGTTTCGGCTGTGGGCCGGAAAATTTCGACAGAAAAGTCTATTCATTTAAATATACATATATTTTTGCCATATACTTTGCCTCATAATTGTCATTTAGCATACATCATAAATCATAACTTTCTCTCCCCACGCCGCGATCCAAGCAGAGCTCATTCGAGGTTGCAGGATACAACGTGGAGAGAGTGTCTAACAATCTCTCACTCACATAAAAATCTCAAGATCTCCATTGGTTAAGCGAGTCGTATAAAAACTGGTTCAGATTAAAAACTGATTAAAATTGTGTAGAAATATTCAATTATTTAAATATATTCAAAATACACGGAGACTGAGCATTTTGAACATTAATTATAGAATTTAAAGATTTTACTCGTATATTTTCTAAAATGATCACTAATGTAAGTTAATTCATTATGTCAACAATTCTCAAGAACTCGAGTGCAGAGATAACGGACAGTTTCCAAAATGAATGTGGCATTACATCCATTTCATGAAAACTGATAAATGAGTTTAGAACATAGACCAAATGTTGTGGGAGAACATACTACTCACTTTGCAAGACGTTGAAACAATCTTAAACTGAGTTTTATCTAAATGTCTGAGGATCTTTATTCTTAAATTTTCTTTTCCACACTAAACAAAAAAAAATAGCAACCCAAACCACATGTTTATGTCACCCGTTATTAAAAAGAAAATTCACATTCCACGTTGCAAATTCAAGTAATTTACGAAATTTCAATTTCATCAACTTTCTCATGTTCATTCGCATTTTCTTTTTACGTCTTACAACTTAACTCAATGGTTTCCGCCAATGAACGTAATAAGTATTTTTGTGATATTGAATTTTTTTGCAATTGATAAATAAAAGTTTATATTGTAGGGAATTCGTTTTTATTATAAAATCCCTTTGGAGTCAGATCAATAATTATTACTTTTAAATTCAACTGACAGCTAATTTTACCCAAGAATACTGTTGTATTCCAAAATTAATCACAGCCGTTCAGTAATGAACTTATTACGTGCATACTCTCGATAATCACTAGTTTTAAGTGCCATTCACAGAAACCCTTATTCAATCAATCATAGTTGATTTCCTCTTCACATAGAAACCCTTCCTTTTCTTTCATGGGTTTGAACAGTCTGTTAACACGCGCTTTTTCGTTGCTAGAGCTTCTCACTACAACCCATTTTGTCGGCGCAGCATTCTTTCCAAATATTAGTAGTATTTTTAAACCGCTGCTCTACAAATTGTTAAAACTCGGGAGTCTGGTCACCTTAACTTAAAATTAAATGCATAAAATCGTGAATCGAAACGAGTAATATTGGTTTTATAAGTTCCTATGAAATTTAAAAATTAAAATCGTATTAACTAAAATCTTAAAAAATTATATTTCTAAATATTTTTAAAATAAATAAATTAAAAGTTTGATGTTGTTATGCATTTTACTGCCATAGCAAGTAATAGCGTCCTCATAAAGGCTTCATTTCCTATTACAGTTCGTTGATTTGATACTTAAGAACACGAGTGCAGTCAGAAACAATTTCAATGTAAATTTACCGAGCTTCAATTGATTAAACAATAAGAACAAATTTTCCCATATAAGCATAGACTATTTTGCGAAAGTTCCGTAAATTTCATCAAAACTAACCAAAAAAATCGAACATTTTAATGTCATTCAAAGGGTAAATATTATCAATACTTGAAAGTAAAAATAATTATATTGATATCATAAAAGTATCGATATAAAATAACAATGAAAACGTTATAAATACAATAGATGCTTGAATTATATATAATTGGTTTTAGTTATAATTTGTTGACAAGGAAATAATTCATCTACAGAACAATTTATGAAGAAGTCATTTTAGTCTTCATTATATAATTAATATTTTTCCAAATTTTATCAACAATTTTGTGATATGTTTATATCAATAAAATCGTTTGCATCATTCATCGATTTTGTTTTCGATTTCCTTTTTTGGATTTTCAATCAATATTTGGGTTTATATTTAACACGATATTTTGGCATAGCCATTTTACAGACAGTTGATAAATGGATTTGGAAATTTTATTTTTAGCTCATTAGAACAAATTACAATTAAAATATTTTACTATATAATTTAGACATTTAAGGACTTCCTGTCAAGATTAAATGTATTAATTTGTTTTGTTTTCAATAAAAATTTTTAAAAATATTATTTGGTTTGATGAGTTTCTTTTGAATTCTAGAATTATAATTTGTAGTTGATTAATTAATTTTAGTAAGATTATCCTCGACTACCAGAAAAGTTTAGAAAGCAATATTTAATTCTATTTCTCTTCCTATTTCTGTTGAATGTGGAAATATCAATTGATGATAATTGTATCTATGGCTGTGGTGAACCCCTTGGACTTTCTCATTTAATATTTTTGTAACCTGAATTAAATAAACATGCTTTATATATGAATACCTGAAGCGAATGCTAGAAGCTAGATATTTAACTGATTTATAACATAAAATTCCGATTTTGTTACTAAATTAAAAATAACAGTGCGTCGTGACAAGTCGTAATAAGTTCGCAGTAAAAGTGAAGTCTGCTTTAGCCCCAAATTAAATTTACAAAACTTTAAATTTTGATTCTTGAAAAAACACATCGGTCTCTCGCTATAGTGAGGAGGTTATTTTCAACTCTCAATAAAGACACATGGAATTTTGACACTCGCTAAAAATGAATTGAGGATTAACTTAAAGATCAAATCAACTAAGGGTATAAAGTTCTTTAAAATTGTTAACCAAAAAAATCATATGCTTACCAAAAAAGATTTCTTACGAGGTTACATGTCTTATCGTTCTGTAGATAAGTACAGATACACTGAGAAAGCTCCGTTATTATTTAGTGTATTCAATTCAAGTAAGTTTATTGTGTTAGCTCATCCTTTTTGATATAAAGGGACCATAAAGAATACAATAATACTACAAACTAACTTATAATAAATCAATTATAACAATAAAACCTTTTTTTAAATAAAGTGATTTTTATTTTTTAAAATTTCTATAAAAATATTCAATCTCCCAACAAAGCCTAGATGATATGTCATTTTTATAAAGCCTAAAAATAAGTTATCACTACCAAGTATTGGACTACACCTGGGGTTTTAATTTTGTTTAAATACATCGTAAAACATAACATGTAAACAATACCAAAAGAATTTAAAATATATAAACATATATCAGTTAATACAAAATAAAATACATACTACATTTAGGGTCATTAAACACATATGACAAAACGAAATCATCGACCTAGGTAAAGAAGTGAAATATCTTTACTGCCAATAACACTAAACCTATTGTTGATCGTGTTGATATTATGGTGATACATAAACGCACAATTCTCAAAACTGGTAAGTTCTGATCATTGTGTTTAGAATTTATTTATTTAATTATTATTTAATTAAGTATTTTTTAAACTTTTATTATACATTTTAGTACTAATGATGCTACTGTCAAACAAGTTCAACATAAAAAGTTCAAATATGTGAATGAACCACAAACTGCTTCATTGCCTAATACAAATTGTTACCCGTAGCTCAAAATTGTACCCATGGCTTGTAAGCCAACCAGAAGGTTATTTGTGCCAGGTTCTTTAAGATTACATTTTATCTCAACCTTCAGTCATGTTGTGAGTATGGGAAAGATTTGATCAAAGATTTAAGATCAAAAGGGACTTTGATTACTGTTCCAGTCTCTAAAAGTTACAAACAGACTTAAAGAGAAGGCTGAGAAGCATGATAAAAGCAGTCTGCACAAAATTTGTATGGAAAGGTTCATTTACTATACTGTATATTACTGTGAGATTGAGTGATTTGGTAAATTTTCTTTAGCCATGTTTTAAAGAAGTTATCATAACTTCGACAAAAACCTTTCTTGAAAGTTAATTTTCTTTGTGATCAAAGGTATTTTAGCATTCTTGGAAATTTAGTTAATAATAGCTATTCTTACTCTAAGATGATAAAAAATTTTTCACATTTACAAAATTACCCAATCTGACAGTATTAATATTATAGTATCACGCAGGGATGCATTTATTAATGATTTGGAAACTTTTATTTCATTTAGATCCTAGCAAAGCAATACAAATGCTTATGATTTGCTTCATGCTAAGAAGATTGCTGAGAATAAAGGATTCTCATTTCATATGCAAAGAATGTTTACACTAGCATACTTCTTGATCAAGCAAGAAGTACAACATACCAAAAACAGTCTTCCAATCGTAACTATTGAGTACATGACAAACCCTGATTTTGCAAACTTTCAGAGAAGCTTGACACAACATGCCACATACACATCTAAAGAAACCATTGTTGACATCTTAGAGACATTTAGCAATGTTGTCAAAGGTTAAATGGTAATTTCAACGCTTCATCTGAGTAGCTTACCAGATTTCAGCAACGACATGGTATTCGGGAACTTATGATACAAGGAGATGCTCAAGCCACTGATAAATTCAGAAACGAAGATTTGCAACTCGATCAAATATATAATGCAGATGAGACAGGCTTATATTGGAAGTGTTTACCTACTAAGACACTTGCTTCGTCTATAGAAACATCCAGACCAAGTCATAAATTACCAAAAGAACTTATCAGAATCATGTGTTGCTGCAACGCCTCTGAAATAACAAAATAAAGCTTTTGGTAATTAGGTAAGACAAAAACCAAGATCATTTAAGGGAAGAGAAATAAGAAATCTCCTTGTTTATTATTACAACCAGAAAGGAGCATATATGGATAAAAGGATCTTTGAAGATTGGTTCAAAACTAAATTGGTTCCAGAAGTGATCGATTTTTTGAAAGTAAGGTGTTACCACTGGAAGCAGTGCTACTATTAGATAATGTTCCTTCTCATCCAAATAAAAGCATATTGAAAATGGACGACGGCCTTATGATTGCAAAATCTTACTATCTGATTGTGTATCTTTAATACAACTGTTGCATCAATGGGTTATTAATGAAATGACATTTCCGCAATAACCTCCTTAAAAGCCATTCTAACGAAGATGATGATTTGATTAAATTTTGATTAAATTGTCAGATGTGATACATGGTGTAACTCAATTTTAGAACAAAATAAAGTCATTAACACTCGTTCGATCCTGTAGGAAAATTCTACCAAATATGGAAAGCGATTCTTTTGATTCCATTGAGTCAGAGACAAATGGAGAAAAAATGTAAAACACCTATGGCCATATTACAAAATATAGAAGCGAGCTTGTGTAAAAATTTAGATAAAAAGAAAAAGCAAAGTGTTGGCTATTTTGAATCCAAGTCGAAGAGTTTTCAATAAATTTAAGATAGATATCTGACGAACAAAGAATGCTCCTTGGATTATTCTTAGACCATGCAGCATTCTTAAGTTTTTGAAACATGATATTTAGAAAGCAAACTTAGTAAAGCAGTGTTGTATATTTGGATGATATAAATTGATATTTTGACAAATTATGAAAGAACATAATCAGAAACCTGAAAAGATGTTATATAAAATCCAATAAGAAGGGTTAAAATTCTCTCATGATAAATGTTCTTTTTAAGCTGAAGTTAATTAATTAAGATACGCAGTTAATGCCGAAGGAGGGAAATCGGATCCAGCTTAAATAGAAGCCATTCATAAACAAAAGAGTAATAAATAACTTTAGGATTCTGTATTTATTAATGAATATTCATTAAAAACCACTCGAGAACGACTGAGAAATTAAACGCAACGTGGAAAGGCGAAGAAATATTCGTTTGGAACAAAGGAAAAAGGCATTCTTTTATGAATTCAAAAGATTACTATCTTTACCTCCAGTGTTGGCATTACCAATGTAGCAGATAATGTATACTTGCACAGGGATCCAGCAGAGCATATCTTCCGTGTTAAGTGAGGGATGTATGTAGATTCTTATTAAACAATTCGCTTATATTCAACCAAAATGGTAATAGTAAATTTTTCCTTCAACATTCACTTGAATACTTAAAATTTGATTTCATACTTTCCATTGTCAATGCAGTACCTTTAATGATTCTAAATATTAGACAATTTCTACTAAATACGCAATGAAGTCATGGAAAATATAAAAATATCTAGAAAAATTCGTATAGATAAGTATGACCAAAATCTTCACATTAATGTGAAATTGAAGAATCGTGCAAAACAAGGTCCTGCTACACAGATAGCAACCCCATCGATAGCAACCACAACCACTATCCAGGATTTACTTCAATTTCTAAGCAAGGTTTTTATAAAATACGGACTATTTATTGTTTCAATCATCGACAACATCCTTTTTGCAGGCCTGTAAAATATGCAAATTTCAAGGACGTAAACATATTTTTGGTTCCGTAGCAAAAGTACTGATAAAGAATAGTGCTATCGCATTAATACTAGACATGCTCATTTAAAAAAAGTCATGTTGCATTTTTATGCATTTCTTTAATAATTATAAAAAAACTATTTCTAAGTTATCGAAATTTTAGCTAAAGAAGTCCAAAATATTATGGCTTTATGTGAAATGACATAAAAGGTTTCCCAATGCCTTACCTGAATTAATGAAAAAAAGTGAAAATACAATTTCATATTTTTACATATATATTTCAACAACACTCATCGGTCACGGTCAAAGTACAATTTTGTTTAATTTCCCCAAACTGGACGTTTATATCCATGATATTTCCAATAACTAAAAGGCATGCTAACTGGTCTTTTGTTCATCATATTAAAATTGTATTTCCACCATGGAAATGGCATTGAGACTGGGCGTTTTTGGAATTTGTAGTAATCGGCCCATTTGAATGGCATGCTGACCGGTCTTTTGTCGACGGCACTCACTGCTACTACTAGGATAAGAAATGCAAATGCGACTAAGGATTTCTAGAAAAACGGTTATTATGAAAAATCCTTTAAATTGTTTGAATGAAGGCTAGCATATTTAAACATGTGTAAAAACGATTTTGAATAGTAAAACAACAATTTTTCAACTAAAATTTAACATAATTATACAAAACAATTACACTATTGTGTGTTTCAGATTGAATTCCATTAACAAAATTTGTCCACTAAATGACAAATACATTTTATGAGATAATTTTTGAAACTTTTATCAAAGAAAACTGATTATTTAAAGAGAAAATTAATAATTTTAGAATGACATAATTTTTAAATAAACGTCTTGTTGACATAAAATGTATTAAATTCTAAAAAATTCAGTTGAAACAGACATAAAAATAAACTGCAAAACAGGATTTCATGGGGGTGACAATTGTTACTTTCCAATAAAGGCTGTTCATTTGATTACAATATTATTTTATTGCAGCTATTTATTCAAGTGACACAAGCTAAAATTGTAAGGAGGACTAAATATTAAAATAATATATTAAATTAACTAAGAAATATTAAAATAAATAAGAACATGTACAGAGATAATTGTTGATGATGTAAGATTATTATTCAAAAATTCGTCGTGTTGCTTTATTAAATGAGACAACGGCATATTTAGAATTGAAATAAATATTAAATCAACAAACATGGTCATATTCTTAACAGTGCAAACTTTTATTTCACTTTGATAAATTATCAAGCGGTTCATAAATGATTAAATGTTTAGCCACACAAATATCAAAACCATTTGTCAAATTTTTTGAGCTTTTGGAAAGGTTGTTATCTGAATTATTTCAAAGTAGAACTCTCTTAATGCATATGATTGGTCGATGAAGGGTATGAGACGCCTAACGTTTGTGATTGGTTACTATGTTATTACTATGTTATTGGTCATCATAATTGTTCCACAATTGGTCAAGTTTAAAGAAATGCTTATATGTCAATAATGAGAGAAAGCAATTTTTTGTCAACATTCAAAAGCTTATGTAAATGATTTGCACAAAAAGAGAAAAATTCTTCAATTCTAAAAAAATTGAACACTGACACTATCTGATCCATGCGTTACATAAATATTTTTATAGGTATTTGTCGCATTGAGACCTTTTTAAAACTCATAAAACTTAAATAAATAAAATTTTAGAAAACTTATATTATAAGTCTAATTTTATAACTAAAGTTCTCATATTATTATTATTATCATTATTATTTATTTTTAATAATCACAAATTTTACTTTTCTAAATATTGATTTTAAAATTTTCCGTTTTTTTTAAAATTTTGTTTGAATTATTTGAAATCAAAATTTCCTTGACTGTTTATTTTATCTTATTGTCAATATGGCTAACTCAAATCATCATTCTAATCAAAAAAAATTAATGAATCTTTGACATATTAAAAGAAATTCTGAAAAAGACCATTTTGATGCCATAGAATCAAGTCTACACTTGTAAAAATAAAATCATTATAATTATTTTAAGGATAATATTTAAAATATTAAAATACAATTTATAAATTTAATTAATGTAATTCATTAATTAATATATTAAATATTGTATTATAAATAATAAATATATTAATATCGTAATGTTAATGTTATATACAGAATACATGGTTATTATTATTATTATTATTATTATTATTATTATTATTATTATTATTATTATTATTATTATTATTATTGTTATTATTATTATTATTATTATTATTATTATTATTATTATTATTATTATTATTATTATTATTATTATTATTATTATTATTATTATTATTATTATTATTATTATTATTATTATTATTATTATTATTATTATTATTATTATTATTATTATTATTATTATTAATATTTTTAATTATTTTTCATTCATTTTATTTTTAAAATTTAAATTAATTTTTATTGTTATTAATTTTATTTTTAATTTTATTATCACTGATATATTCTTTAAATAAAAAAAATATTTTGGAAAGTTACGATATAAAATTCTCTCCGTAAAGGAAGTCATTAGAGAATTGGAAGTTCTGAATGGCTGATGTTTTATTATCAATTTATAGATAATGAGATAATATTTTTATAAACAAATTACCGCTTTATTAAAAGCAACTTATTTTAGTTAAGGAAATTTTGAAATCAATCATTAATTTTTATTTTTATAATAAATGTCTAAATGAAATCTTATAAAACTAAAATAGATAAATGTTTTGTCAGACACGAGTAAAGAATGTAGAACTCATCGAAATATTAAGTAGATACTTCCCGTCAAAGTTTTTTAAAATAACTGTCTTCTTTTAATTCAAAGTTACCTGGTTAAATAAATGATGAAATATTGCGCAATAAATGTTTTCGTTTTATCTTTCATGTGGAATTGAACTTCAAAATATTTTTCAATTTTGAAAACCCGCCTTGTTTATGGATAACATACATTTTTAATAAGCGATATAAATGAGTGAAATACATTCGAACGTATAAATGGATTTCAACGCAAAAGCCTTTAATAAAAATAATAATATTTGAAAAATGCCAACTATATATTTTGTATAACATCTCGCTATATATTTGGACCGTTTATCAGTCTTCTTCAGACTAGAACTCACATTAGCAATAAATAAATGAAAATAAGAATATCTAAACAAATTAACCAATAATAATCGCAACCAAATTGTATCAAAACAATATAAAGTTATTTTAACTTTTAGAAAATAAAAATTAATTTGAATTTTTTTAAAAACACAAAAATTTCCACTCTTCAAAAAATGTTTTAATAAAACAATAAAATCCTAAAATTAAATTTGAAATAAACAAAAAATTTTAACATTCTACAAAATTATACCACACACATAATATACACAAACCACATTCAATTATCCAAAAGACATTAAAAGTGCTTGCAGACTAAGCACTTTGAAGATTAATTATAAAATTTGAAGAATGATAATTTTTGTGTTATTAACTAATTCATTTAAAAGTTTATTTTCTAAAAATTCAAATAACTTTATATTATTTTGATACAATTTGATTGGGATTATTATTGGTTAATTTGTTTAAATATTCTAATTTTCATTTAGTTATTGCTAATGTGAGTTCTAGTCTGAAGAAGACTGATTAAAGGTTCAAATATATAGTGAGATTAATAATAATAATAATAATAATAATAATAATAATAATAATAATAATAATAATAATAATAATAATAATAATAATAATAATAATAATAATAATTAATTTTCGAACATTTGAAATATAAAGTTTGCATTTATTCAAAGTAAATATTGTCAGGGATTAAATTGTCAAATTTAAAATGAAATTATTTAAATCTCTTATCATCAAATAATAATTCGGATTGAACATTTATGTGAAACCGATAATTAAACAAATATTAGTATTTCTAATGAGAAATGTCGAAATTTCATAGTTATAATGTCATGGGTTTTAATAGTTGTTAAATATATAAATTTATTTATTTTCAAATATTTCAACTAAAAAATTCTTTCCTTAAAGCAGTTTTAGATAAATATTATTTTTCCCGTTCAAACGATAATTCCAGCAAATAAAAACGTAATTATTTGTTTGCTTAGATTAGTTTTCTTCATAAAAACAAATAAAGTTTAATTTTCTATAAAGAATATTTCACGTTTTATTGCTTAATTCATATTCAATAAATTTATGTCTATCAGTGTTACTTTAACTGTTACATCTTTTGCATTTATTTAAAACAAATAAAGATTTGTTTATAAATAGAATTTTGATATACCGAACAATGAAATATATTAAAAATTTATTAGAAATTATGTTTTAATTTAAATTAAATTAAATTTTATCCGGCTTTATTTTATTAAAGTTATTCTGAATAGAGAAACCTCATGATTTTTTTAAAATAATTAACAAAAACAGTCTGAATCATTAGAATATATATACAATCGCAAAGTATATAAATAATTTTGATTTACTTTTTACTTTATAATTTTGTTTAATAATAATTTTTTCATTAAAATAATTTGATAAATCACTTTTTATATAGTTTTCTTAATCATGAGATATTTTATAATAAAAAAATAATTTACTGTGACATAAACATGTCTAAAATCTTCCTTCACAATCAAAATAAAAATATCATATAATCAGAAAACTTATATTGAATGTAATTTTTATATTGAAATTTATTTATATTTATTGAAATTTAACTAGACTTTGATATATTATTTCTGTTAGTATTATTTCTATTGAAACACCTTCCAATCAGAGTAAAAGAGGAGAAAGCGAAATTCTATATAAATTTTGGTTATGAGTTATCAGGACCGATTTAGGTCGAAATATTTCATATTTCATTTTATGAATAAACATTGTGGAAATTCGCTAACATTATTATTATTATTATTATTATTATTATTATTATTATTATTATTATTATTATTATTATTATTATTATTATTATTATTATTATTATTATTATTATTATTATTATTATTATTATTATTATTATTATTATTAATATTAATATTAATATTAATATTATTATTATTATTATCATTATTATTATTATTATTATTATTATTATTATTATTATTATTATTATTATTATTATTATTATTATTATTATTATTATCATTATTATTATTATTATTATATAAAAATTTTATCATAATTTGTATAATTAAAACAATTTTTTAAAATTTCACCGTAATTGGTTTCCAATTTTGTTTTTAACAATTTAATTTCGGTAGAAACTAATCACTTGTAAAAGAATCCGTCTCCGTAACAAAACACTTACATGTTAGAAAAGAAATTAATGTGAGTTGCAATTTTAGATGTCTAAGAATCTCCACATTTTATGAAAGATGAAAAATTGCCATAATAATTTAAAAGAATTATGTTTATTATATAAGTTAATTCTGGAATAAACATTATAATTAACAAAGTTATTAATAGTTGGCTGTGGAATTTTACCTCCTAGGGCCAAATCTGACATCGATCAAGTGCTATATAGCTAGACCAAAGCGTTTAAGTTGTTCCTGACATACTCACCTTTAGGTAGGCCGAGACATTTCAGTAAAATTTATTCATAGAAACTATTTGTGAAAAAATATATTCGGCTTTAGCTCATTTTCAACAAGAAATTCAGTTTTTTTGAACAAGTTATAACAAACCATTTGATAAGAATTTATTCTTGAATTGAAACAATAAGTAGTTTGAATGCCGAATGAAAGGGAAAGGTGGATTTTTTGATAAATAATCCAATTTTTGTTTTAAAATATAACTTTAAAATTAATTTTTTTAAATTAAAATTTTAGCAAAATTCTGCTATATTTTTTATTTTTTCTAATTTTCCATTACATTAATGACCAATTAGTTTAAAATTAAGAGAAATAAATTATAATAAATTAGTTTTTATCATTTTTTATAAGTTTCGTCTTCATTGAGACTTATCTAGAATATAATAAAAATTATAAAAATTTCTGTCTGGTAAAGTATTTGAAAGAAAAGAATAATTAAAATCTCAATGAAAATATCCATGAAAAGATTATTAATAAGACAAATGAATGCAATTTAAGTGCATATTTTGAAGTATAGTTATAATTAATTTAATTTAAATTTTACTATCATAAAATATCATTTCATGATCTTCCATTTTCAGTTGAGTATCTCAATAGTCATTAATTAATTTAGAAATCTTGTCATTTTTATCAAATTTTTATCTTTGTAAAAATTGTTTTACTGGAATCTATTTGAGATAAATAAAATTTCCATCATTTTAAACCTCGAAAAGATGATAAGGAAAATTTGATTTTTATTTTTTGTAAAAAATTTATTTTTACTAAAATAATTCTGGACAAAAAAAAATTATAAAATTTGTGAAAAAGACTTTTATAATTATTTTGAGAACTCTAAGTGAATAAAAATATTTAGTGAAAAAATTATAAAAAAAATCAGTAATTGATAAAAATAAAAATATATAAAAGTCAAAAAATGTGACAAAAATTTTTTAAAAAATTTATTAAGTGAAAATTAATAATTGCATAATTACTAATAAATAATGATTAACATGCTTAACCCTCCGAAAAATGTTAGAAATCACAAGAATAAAGATAATTACAAATTTGTTAATATGATAGTTATATTTGTAAAATACTTTATTTTTTTTCCCTTTCAAAAATTTTTCAAAAATTTTTGATTATACAAAACACACTTGGTAATATAAATTTAGTAAATTTAATCTCATCAATAATAATAATAATAATAATAATAATAATAATAATAATAATAATAATAATAATAATAATAATAATAATAATAATAATAATAATAATAATAATAATAATAATAATAATAATAATAATAATAATAATAATAATAATAATAATAATAATAATAATAATAATAATAATAATAATAATAATAATAATAATAATAATAATAATAATAATAATAATAATAATAATAATAATAATAATAATAATAATAATAATAATAATAATAATAATAATAATAATAATAATAATAATAATAATAATAATAATAATAATAATACTAATAATAATTTTTACAAAATTAATTTTAATGCAATTTAAGTTTCTGGAATATTAAGATTTAAACACAATCTGCAAAATTTATTATGAAAAATTTCAAAAAGTTAAAAAATTTTGACAAATTGAGATTCTGGTCATTTACCCTTAGTATCTGACATCATTGCCCGGTAAACACAGTAAAACAAAAACATATTTTAAATATTCTTAGATTCAAATATTAATCCTAAATAAAAATAGTTTCAATTAAATTAATTATTAATAAAATCATTTATTTTTTAAGAATATGCCACTCGTCATAAAGGCATTTTGTTAACAAACAAATTTTCTTGTTTTAACTGAATTTTACGGATTTTTTAAAATATTGTATTTTTATATTAAGCTTTTTCTTCAAGCTTTGTCTTTATCACCGGGTAAAACAACAATTAATAATCTTTAAATAGTAAAATACTGTAATTTATTCATTTAATGTGAAAATAAATTGTAACAACAATGAACTTTCTTATTTGTTTTAACTTATACCAGTTTCTAATGTCTAATTGTATTTTTTAATATAAGAAAATTGTTGGTAATATTTGTATTAATTACAAAATAATTCGAAATTCATTTAATCGGTGTTAGAATTATATTTGTAATTAATACAAATATAATAATATTCATAAAATGAGTTTTTATTTTATTTTAGTTTTGAATAATTTTTCTCAGTACAAATAAACATTTTCTATTAAATGAATCTTGAATAAAACTAATAAAATGAATATAAATAATAATTTAAAGTTCCACATATATCATGTGATGTCACACTAAGATTATATCTTGATATCTTATTTTAGATGAATATAAATAATATTTTGATAATAATCTACAAAATGTCAATTCTAATCTTTAAAATCAGTAAAACAAAGCACACAAAATTAATCAAATCATAAATAAAAGACAAATCAATTAACTTTCACTTATATTTTATTTATTGTTACGAAAAAAATTTTTTCTTGTAATACCTAGAAAATAAACAAATGAGACATCAAAATTAATAACTAAAATACTCATTTTAATTTTATTAGTTAAAAGATGCTACAATTTTTGAGACTTAAAGTATTTATTAAAATATAAATAATAAATTTTAAAATTTTAAATGAATACTAAAATAAAATAAAATAAAATAAAATATACAATTTGACCTGAATTTTCAAAAATAAAAAAAATCAGTCTTACCATTTTAATATTTTTACCAATGTTGATTGTCAAGAATTTTGTGGATAATTTCATAATGAGCGAATTTTAAACTAACTTTATTGACCAATAGGATTTGATAGATTTTTTCATCAAATAAAATATTTAGAAAATATCGTTTTGTTTTAATGATAACTATATATTATTAGTAGTTGTAAAATATATGGAGAAATTTATTATTAGCGATTCTTTTAGTTAGATTATATTTCTGTTTAAAATTTTAATTTACAATAGCCAAATTTTCAAAACTATCAACAAATAATAATAATATTCATCCAACATCTTTTAATTTGTATTATTTTTCAAAGAAAAATTTGTTTTTTAAATAGTTTGTATAAATATATATAAACATTTTTGTTGATGAAATGAAACTTTCTTTTCTTTAGATTTTTCTT
This sequence comes from Schmidtea mediterranea, assembly GCA_022537955.1. NCBI lineage: Eukaryota > Metazoa > Platyhelminthes > Tricladida > Dugesiidae > Schmidtea > Schmidtea mediterranea. Next base: position 87,399,106 of record CM039680.1, read on the forward strand.
TAATATTTATATTAATTTAATGACTAAAATTAAATTCGTGTTCATTGTTCAATTTTAAAATCACTAGACTTCACAAACTAAAATGTGCTGTCAGAAAATAGATATATGGTTCGTGGGTTTTAGTCCGAGCTATTCTAGTTTGGTAATATAAATAAATAATAATAAATTAAATCAGTGATGTAAAAGGACTGGCCTTCTGGCAAAACTTGTTTTTGTGGCCTATGACACTAAAGAAAACTTTGCAGACACTTTACTTTGTTGTATCTTCAATTAATTCATTTTCCAAATAAATAATAATTTTAAAATCAAGCAACGTTTTAATTACTTTTAATAATGAATAAAGATTGATTTACTTAATAAGTAAGTAATATTTAACTAAGTAAACAATTTAAAAAAATTTAATCTCGCTCTAGTCTAGAATATAAACCAATTTTGACTTTTGACCCGCGAAATGTTTGAAAAGTTTTGATTTGACACACAACTTTAAAACCTCTAATTCATACCCAAAAATTGGTTACAATATTACCGTAGCTGTAATGAAATTAAATTGAATTCACATATTGAAATTATTAATTTAAATTACATCTATAAAAAATAAATGATATATTAAAAATAAATAACAAAAAATTAATTAAATTTTTATATAAATTATTTGGCTAAACTTTTAAAATTATGTATTTGATTAATGTTTTAATAAATAATGTCTTTAAAATATTGCATTCGGTAAAATATTTTTTGCTCTCTGTTATTAAATTTTATTTTTATGAACATAATTTTTAAAATTCGCCTTAATAAGTAATTTATTCATTTAATTTATTTACTAAGACATTTAAGACTGCATGTTTTTGATATGACTGTAGTAGTAGGAAGTGTCACCTCCAGCAAATATCACTTCCACAAAGTACCCCCTGGAAAATATCTAGGTCCAATCCAAAATTTATGTAGGTCACGAAAATATATATATAAAATTTGTAACACACATACTTTTCCCTAGGGAGCCAATCATAATTAAGTAGGTGAACTCAAATTTGAAAACCTAGCCAAAAATTCGAAATTTTTTTCAAAATTTGACTGTTTTTAAAGACGAATTTTGAAAAATTTTTAGAAAATTTGGCTAAAAATATTATATGTATATTTTCGTGACCTACATAAAATTTTGATTCGATCTAGATATTTAAGGGGGGGGGCACTGTGCTGGAAGTGAAATGTTCTGGAGGTAACATATCCTACTACTGACTGTCAATATTTGTTTCTCTCTAAATACGAAAGACCTAAACCTTTTAGCTTTTCATTTCAGTGAAATATATAAAGAAAATGTCTTTAATTTTTGACTTCAAATTTAAATTCCCTAATAGATAAATTAATACCAATTGCAAAATAAGCCAAGATTGTTACATATTAAAATGAAACGAAGAAAACATTTTTAAAGTTAGGTTTTGTGACCAAAGATCAAGTCGTATGATTAATGCTTTACTCTATGACATCAACTCTGCCGGCACATGAACCACTGTGTAAATCATTGACATGGTTCACAAGAGTTGAGAAAATATAAATATTTCGTACCTTTACTCGACTTGTCCAGATTTTAGGTTCTTCTTAAATGATTTTATATAGTAACTCAGTTCATGCTCCAATAGCTTTATTTTTAATTTAAAATTAAGATAATTAAAATGTGTTAAAATAACACTAAAAAAGGCCTGATCAGACAATTAACCTTTGCTTTCTTTCTCAAAAAAGATTTTCATTTCCTTTTCATTAATTTCTAGTCGGTTCCGAAATCACAAAAGCGTTTCGGCATTCGACTTTTACTTTGCCAATGAACTACACAGTAAATTACGAGATCTTCATGTTTTGAACGAGCATATTGCAATAGGCCTTAATAAACTGTATACAGCAAATTTTTGCCATTTTGCACAAACCTTTGTTGGGGTATTACGAAAAAGCACGGTAAAATCAATAAAACACCAACATGATAAAAGTGCAACATTAATTAAAAAATTTACAAGAATTCGAAAGTAGTATTGATCGGGGGAAATTGGTATGGTTGAACCCCAAATTGAGCGACAAGTCCAGAAATAATAATAAAAATTTAGTGAGGGGTCCCTAGAAAATAATATAAGACAAAAAAAGAAATTAATTAAAAAAATTAATTACTAATGGAAGCCCGAGTCAATGGGAAGTCCGAGGCAATGGGAAACCCGAGAGATGAGGAAAACCCGGCATGTAAACGGGATAATATAAAAGGGTAAATTGGCCAAAACAATATTAAATGGATGCCACTGATCTATGGGAGGTAATTATTTCCTAATTTGTAATTTAGTAATGTAGTAAACGTTGTTGACAAATGTCGGCTAAGGTGGTCTGTGGGAAGTAATTATTTTTAATAATTAAGTATGGCAGCAAATGTTGTGACAATTGTCTGAAAACAGTCTGAGCAGAAGTATAAAAGGAAAAGGGAAAAACACTAAAGGACAGTGGTCGAAGCAAACGAGTAGTCTAGTCAGGTCAGTAAAAGAGTCTAAACCTAAGTAAAGTCAAAAGTTATCTATCAGAAAATGTGATTATCCGTTGGATAACCTACTTTAAGGTAATCAAATTTATTCAGTGGTTGAAGGGTGCAAATAAATCACAAATTGTAATTACAAAACATTGTAATAAATTCAAGCCATACTTTTCTTAATTTCTCGGGATACAGATAAATGAGTTTTATGTTTTCCTAAAGTAATTTCTACATTTTACTAATACACGTATGAAACAAACACGTTTCTTATATCAATTGAATTATGAGCAAAGAAAAGTGAACTAAAAAAGCACACAATATAGTCATTTTCTTTCTATAGATTTCTCGTGTTCTAGATTTATTATAGAAATAATCAAGAGAATAATATTTATTATCAAATACAATTAATGGAAATCGGCTGTTTGTTTTATCAGATTATATTAAGAATGTCGTCGGACTGCAACACCAGTCTGTAAAACATCAGATATTCTTGTTATCTAATTTTATTGAAAGTTTTGTATCCATAAATTGAAGCCATATGTTCTTAAAAGGAATCTTTTGTATACACCGAAATGTGAAATTAAGATTTGGTGACAAAATGTGATTTAATTTTCTAAATTTGAGTATTTAAGCTTTTCTGATATACAAAAGTAAAACTAAAATTATTAATAATATAAGATAGTTTTACATTTAATACAATCATTATAACTTTTTAAAAATACATAAAAAGAAATTTAAATAAATTATTTTAATAAAAAAAACTCCAATCCAACATATATATTATAATACAATATATTTCGACAGACTCACTGTCATCGGCAGGTAGATTCGAACTTGAAACTATATAGAATAAAAGTGCTTTTTTGGATTCAAATAAATTTCAAAAATTAAGTATACTAAAAACCTCAAATTCTGCTTTAAAAATTTCAATTATTTAAAAATCTAATTTAATAATATATTTTCAAAATTTTAAACAAAAACATTACCTGCAGCACAAAATTGCGTTTACTTATATCAATCAATTCGGTAAGTCGACTGTGATGTAGAACTTAAGAGCGGGGATGACGAGTAGTCATTCCAATGTATGTCTCATTGTACCCATGACATAAATATTCATAACCAAGATCAATGCTAATGTTGTGTGATTCTTTTAATCAATTTGAAAGTTTTACTCCGTTTTTTCCAGTATTCAAGAGAAGGTTTTTGGAATTGAGAGAGAGATGATGAAATTTGTTTTTGGGTTCGGATTTTGCATTTCAGGATCGCCATAGTGTTTAATGATAGATTTCAAGTCTTGCTTAGATGGTAATCAGATCTTGATTATCGATTGTCAAAATCAGAAGTTATAAACTCCAAGTTGTAATATTGAATCATTTTATAGCATTACAAATTAGTAATCAATTATTCTCATCAATAAATAATGTCTATAATTTGTTATTGTTGTCAACTAATGCGGAAAATTATTAATTTCACATCTCACCAATACCCCCAATTTTAATTTATATACAAAATAATGTTAAAATAAACTATAAATTATAAATCTTTAGTCGATAGCGGAATCAATTAAATAAATATAATTTAAATAACTATGTAAGCGAGTTTCCAGTTATTTATTTAAATTATATTTAAACTATCAATTAGCACACATTTCTATTATAATGAACTTTTTTGCACGAATTTAGCTATCCTTTCTGACATTGATAAATACAAATAAATACAAATGTTTAAAATCCACTACTAAATTATTTAAATAATAATTTTATATATTTAATTAATATAATATTAACCGACAGTAGTTTTCAAACAATAGCAACTTTAATCGTAAACTCGCCAAAAAAATTAATAGACTTAATTTTCTTTATGTGAAATTTTGAAATAATTATTACAGGTTAAATAATACAAAAAACATTTGGCAAAATTAATTATATCACGAAACTTAGCAGCAAGTTCTCTTTCATAACTACGGAAAAAACAGAAAGAAAAATAAAAATCAATGATATTCTGAAGTAAATACATATAAAATGGTCATCTGTTTATTTAACCAAATATTTCGTTTTCAGTGTTATTAGTTGAAGGGATCTCTGGATCCTGATCCGTCACTGTGGAACTCTGAATGTAAATAATTTATGAAAAATTGAATCTGGACATAGAGATATGTATAAAGACAGAAAGAGAGATAAATGTATAATATAACATTAATAATAATATTAATGCAACTTTTTCTAGTTTTCACCTCTGAGTTCTTTCCATTTTATATTGACATAAAGAATTATTTTATTGATTGACTATATATCAATAAATCATCTGATTCATAGTCAATCAATAAAATATTTTTTTATGTCATTGCAAAAATAATAATAATATTTTAAAAAAACTAATGAAAATTTTTTAAAAAAATTAAAACAAATTTCTATACTAAAAACTTTTCTAGGGGTCTTGTTTTGGCGTGACCTCTTTGAACTCATGTGTAATTCATACCATGAATCAGACAAAGATGTATGACGCATCAAAATGACCAATGACTCATCCTACTCGGTGAGCCACCAGTCGGATGAGTCATGTTTTTTAGCAAATCAGAATGCTTTGTGCTAGATGGGACGCAACCTACTATCAAATTAACACGTTAAATATATGATGCAAATATATTTTTTCAGTGTTATTTTAAAATAAATTTAAATGAAATTAGAAAATCACATTTTTTTCTGAAGTTAATTTATTATTGGGATTGCAGATAAAGTTTCTTTGCTGATTGTTTTGGAATTTTTTGAGTGATAAGATTAATTTTCGCAAAATAAAAATTTGATAACTCTTTAAAATGTGAAATAAAAAATGTTTATTAAATTTCTTTTAAATTCATTTACAGCACAAATAAATAGGAACATATTATATTATATAATTAATAACATATATTAATAATAAAAATTAAAATAAAACAAAGCAAAAATATTTTTTCAAATAAACTGATATTATAAGGAAATTTACAAGTTTTTCTCGGGTTTAAGAGTTTAAAATTATATAAAATCACAAATGTTAATTTCTCAAGATTTCTAATGATTTTCCTTTAGAATTTATCTTTATAAATTATTTTCAAATTTGTTTACCAATAAATAATTGTCAAAAATTACCACCTCAGTGAAATCCTTAACTGCATTTATCAAATTACTGAAATATAATGAGGTACTTTCTAAAATTTAATAATAAAATATAATTAAAGATCTCTACCATACCTTCAATTTCTCCGTCATTGCAATTTGAAGAGGATTTGATCCAACTATGATCACATTTGATTTTAACCTAATAATCAAAATTAACTCCAAACTACCATTTCAACTAAAGAGACTTTATTAAACACATTTTAAAGAAATTTAATTCTAACAAACTTCTGGTAATGGAAAAAAATATTTGCGAATTTCCTTTGTATAAATAAAGATAAATATAAAATATATTTTTTATAATTATTAGCTGGTGAAAAATTGATAATGAACCGGGAAAAATACAATTAGTGTAAAATGAGTAATATTTATAAAATATTTTATTTTTCAAACAATTGAAATAATGAGTTGCCAACAATGCCGCTGCGCTGATCCAGGGATAAATAATTGTGAAGCCAGCAGACGAGAAGATAATTAAGAGAAAACAATTCAACATTGTATTGCAACACTGTTAAAATAATAATTGAACGAAATGAAACAATACAGAGCTTGTCAGCAGCCGACACAGGCAGCTCCTGGTGTACATCATTATCAAATTTTATTTAAAACAAAGTATCGTATTGAAACCCTTAGCACTCAATACAATGTTTGCAATCAAAGTTCCATCTAAGAGATTCAATTTCTACATCAAATTAAAATTTATCTAATCATAAAACTCTGAAAACTTTCACTATAAAAGTTTAGATTCAATTATTATTATTGAAACATATTTTAAAACATTTTTGATACAGCCGTTAGATATGAATCACAATTTATAAATACACCAAAACCTCGATTTGCGTCTTCAATTGGAACCGAGAAAGGCAAAGCAAATCGAAATAATTTTTCCTATATATTTCCACAAGCTTTTTGTTAATTAGCACGAGAATAAAAGATTCCATGAACAACTCTAAATTATTTATAAATATGCATATATATATATGGATGTCAATAAAGACTTAATAAGACAAAAACATAAAAAGATATTACATATACAAAATAAAAAAAATTCAATAATTCAATAAACATCAATTATAATTTTGGTTGTCTTCTGCTTTGATTATAAATTTATCCAAAGTTTACAGAATTGTCTGCGGTTCTTTGTAGCAATTTATAGCGTCACACATCGATCGTGCCACTTTTGAGCTACGATTTTCGTCAAGATCATTATTTGTGGAAAATTTCCTTTATATAAAATTAAACAACGCAAATCGAAATATTAACGACGCAACTTCGAAACAACAAAAATTTATGAACGACACAACTTCGAAAACAACGCAAATCGAGGTTTTGATGTATATGTTAATGTCATACAAATTTTAATATATGTAACTTAAATTATTTGAACTGAGAACACTGATAGTAATCGACAAGATAAACGGCTAAAGCAATGTTTCACCACCTAGAATATGCCTGAAGTTTTGCAGACCCTTATGGTAAAACGTATTATTATAATCATCCTTTAACCATCCCTCAGTAACGTTTTCAATAAACACATATTGATTTATATAGATAATAAAACGTATATTTACGAATAGTCAATAGAGTCGATAAAAACAATCAAATATTAGCAAATTTTATTAAACAAACATAATAGTTAATGTGATTTTTGTTGATTAATGTTTTCATTAATAAATCTATTCTAGGTTTTATCGAGTTCAAAGGGACAAGTGCATTCCTACTTCAAGACGATTCTGAAGCCGACATCATTTCTATGGTTGTATTACAGCCTCATTAGAGAAAATCCAAATTCAGAGCAACATATTGATGAAAAAAGCAAGGAATCATCGATTGAAAGACAAAAACAAGAAGACTGTAAGAAAAGGCTATAAGGATCTTAGTAGGTTTATTAAATAAAAGTATATTTGGTAATAAACTGATTTATAATTAACTTATAAAAAATTAATAAATAATAAATAAAATATACCGATCTTTTTTCAGACGCAGTTCTTGAAATCATGTTTTCAGGTGTTATGTTTGCTAAATCAATTAAAAAAAATAGAAATTTTTAATTTTTTAATATAAAAATTTAATTGTATAGTGAATTTCCGCCTGTTTCAGATATTTCCAACCGGCCTTAACTTTCATTTATTCAGATGGAAAACGTTTAAGTTAAAAAATAGTTTATATTCAATAATATCTAATCTAATCTATTTCACAAAAATTATATCTTAAAATTTGAAGTTTATAACGGCTCATATCATTCATGTAAATGAATTGAACTACATATGAAAAAATAGAATTATTTGTAAAAATCATTGATGTGAGACCATTATATATATATATATATATATATATATATAAAAACACTGACAATAGCAATCATTTTAATATAAAAAAGCAGCAAACATACAATTGCCAAATAATTGTTCTATATTGTATTTTTTTCGCTATACAGACGCACGATTCTTGAGAATAAGTTCAAATATGGCTGTATGCCTGGTGAACTGCATCTGAGAGAAAGACTTAAATTATTTGACGTGAGAAAGATTATATGGCTTTGTAAAAATACAAATTGTCTCTTTTGGAATTCAAATCTATTGAATTTTCATCAATAATCACATTTTAGAATAAATTTTTAAATGTTATAAATATTAATAGATAGTTTTTGGCATATTTGTCCTGATAGTACCAGCTCCTCTTCAAACTTAATATTTAGTTTGCATATTCCATAACATTATCGGGCGAATGAAATTCATCCCCTAGATTAAGGTAATCAGTATTGGTCAAGTCTATATATTCTTGGATGATTTCAATTTCAAAATCTGATAATTTGAAGAAGAATTGTTTTACAAGATAAAAAATTATGATATGATATTTGGAATGATGATTAATACAATTCCTTCTTTACTTAGACAAAATTATTTTATTTTCACTGTTATCTGATCATATATTTTTAACTAAAATACTTTGGATCATGTAAACAAATGAATAGGGTTTTTTTTACATGTTATTTCATTCAATAAAATAATTTATTGTACTAGTTATATATTTTTACGTGATCCAATGTCTGTAATAGAAATAATTTTTAAAAATGCATATTTTTAATAATTTATTATTATTTTATTGCAAAATCCACAGATTTCTTTTTTTTTCATCTCAAAAATTTATTTGTAGCAACGAATTATATGGTTTGTCGTTTGCTTAATTGTAAGGTAATGTTAAATTTCAGGATCAACTTCCATAATATACTCGTATAAGGTTTCAATAATTCCAAAAATCTTTGATAGTTGTTCAACTGATAATTCTCGTGCATGTATTTCGATAATATAGTCGTCAAACCTGTCCCTCGTTTTAATTAAGTTCATTCGATGCTTATATTGCTCGCGTTAATCCATGGAAAGGTACATGTATAGTTTTGATAACGTTTCTGATGTTGTTGTTCTTCCAAAATTCAGTTGAATTAAGCATATGTTCCCCTGCTGTAGCTATTATGGGTTGCGTCGTTTCTATTTCCACTTAACCATAATAACTCGGGCTCGTGCGAATTTTGTCGCTGGTCTAGCTAGTCGGCTTATTCCGGTATATCAGATATATGCGTTTCATTTGTGTAAGGAGTTCTAAAACTCCTATTTAAAAAAATATAGTTTTAATATTATAAGTGCGAGAAGCTAGTTGAAATAACATTTGTGTTAAATTTGTATATTAAAATTTTTAAATTATAAAATATTATAGTAAATTTTTATTAAAGTATTTTAAATTAAATTAATTATATTTGTGATCGATAACTACATCAATATTAATAAGTACCATGCCCATGTTGTTTAACATTTCAGGTTTTGATATAAAATTTGATTTTGTATTTTATAATAAATAAATAAATGTTAGAAGATTTGAATTTAATTGCCTTTATTTGTTTTTCGTTATAATGTGCTTATTTTAAAATCTAAGACTTTTATTGAATAAATATTTTCTCAAGTATAACAATACTTTTTTTTCATGTTTAATTTCATAGGTATTGAAAAAACAAAGTTCAACAAAACTGATTAATAAAATAAATTTTTTTTGACTAACTTGCGAAATAATTGTAATGTTATTTATTATTTCCAAAATCATTGTAACCAATTATGAATTTAGTATTAGAACGATTAAAAAGTTTACAAGGATAACAGATAATTTATTTTTATATATTCATTCAAAGGTTGACTAGTACATATAGATTTTTTTGTTAATTATAAACGATAACAACTGAAATCGTATCAGTACTATTACGGAGATGGGAGGCCGCCTGACTCACGAGTACCCAGACTACCGTCTACACTGCAGGTGTATAAATCTACCACTAAAATAATTTTTATTTTGAAAATTAAATTTTCTGAATAAAATAATGCATACATAATTGATTAAATTTCAACAAATATTATGTAAAAATCAGTTAAATATTAAAATTTTATTTATATATAAATTCTACTTATTGATTTATATTTTGCAATAACGTTAAGAATTTTTACAATTTGACTATGAATCATTAATGATATCGATATTCTATTGATATTTATATATAATATCAAGTGAAATTTGTGAATGTCAATAAAACATCGATATCATTATTGGTACATTATCAAATGATAAAAATTCTTAATATCATTGCAAAATGAAAAGCAGAGACGAAAACAACAAAAAGTTCTTTTAATATTTATATTTTTACTTAATCATCATAGTAACGGTAACTAAATTCAGGAATTCATAAACTTAGAAGGACGATAAACTTAGGCCAGTTAAATAATAAAAATAACTAACCATTAAAATCGGTAGAGAATGATTTTTCACAAGATTCTGAATTTTTATTAAAACAATCCTCTGATTCAGATATTTCCAATAATTCCGAAGAATAAACTGATTGATTATTACATTGTGTAGAATTTGATTCGGGATAAGTATGACGAGGATCTATAAAATTTATAAAATTAATTTTGAATTTTTAAAATCTTATAAAATTCGTTGATTTTTTTATTTTCGAAATTTTTTTTCGGTGAAACCAAGTATATATGTAATGCAGGATATCGGAGGAAAATTTATTTTAAAGACAAAAAGATTAACCTTCTCCAAAGACGATGGTGTCGTTAAAATAAACAGCCGATTGTGCACTATTATTTTCATAGGTTTCATCTTGATTTCCAGAAACAAAATTCATGTCATACGTTTCGGAAATATTTGTACGTGATTGATAATCATTGCTTAGTGATGAGCGTTTCATATCATTCTGAAGAAACAAATATTATTTGAGAGACTTAAACGATAATTTACAGGTAAACTATTTGTATAAATTCAGTACAAATAAAATAAAACAAATGAAAATATTATGCGATTTAAAAATGAAATAACTATTTTAAAATTTTTATTTAAAGAACTCCAGGATTTGTGAAACTTGTACACGAAAATTACATCTTGTAAGTTTAATTAATGACAGTAAATTAATGAAATCAAATTCAATGTATTTATAATGAAAAAATCACATAATTTACGATGTTAGACGAATTTCTATTATGATGATTGCTCTAAATTATTAAATCAAGTCTTGTGAAAAACTACAATAATGATGACTGTCTAGCGTGTAAAATAATTAGAGATTTGTACAAATTATTATAAATTTTTCAGTGAATTCGAATTTAAATTTAAGGAAATGTCAGTAAAATTCTAAAAAATTAAAATAGTTTGAAAAAAGTAATTGTTAATAATATATATTTTCCTGTAAATTATATGTCAAGTCAATGTAAAAATTATATATATATATATATATATATATATATATATGCATTCCCTTTTTTCCAAAATCCGTGTATTTCTAAAAATTGTACGAAGTCTTGCAAACAACCCAAAGTGTTTATAATAAATTCATTTGTCGAAGTATATGAGTTAACCGCACTTGATATGATGATGTAACACTCCAAAAACTTTTATTTGTAAATTTTAATTTTACACTAGCGGCCAGAAATTATCGACAAGGACTTAATTTATAATTTTTTGCATTGAAGATGTATTTGCTTCTGCTTCACAAACAGTTACTTTAGTCACTCATCCATTTTACTAGTTTTACTTCTTTCAAACTTCTATCAGATGCATTTTAAGAGAAGTGATTGGGTGAGTCTTTCAAACCGTATTGGAAATATAAAGTGTGAATAAATTAAATCGCGGAGAACCTTGTAGAAAATAACCTGGATACACACACACACACACACACATATATATATATATATATATATATATATATATATATATATATATATATATAAATTAAAAGAACTTTTTTTGGTTTTCACTTCTGATTGCTTTTCATTTTACAATGACATAAAGACTTTTATAATAAATCACTTGAAAAAGGCTATGCCGAAAATTGGTGAATACCAATAAAACATCGATATCATTACTGATTCATAGTCAAATAATAAAAAAATTCTTTATGTCATATATATACATACAGATTAAATATCTTATTAATTGGACATTTAAAAATATGAATTTGCATAGAAATTGTAAACATGTAAAGGTATCAAAAATATTGTATATGTGTGTGTGTATCCAGGTTACAATAAATTTCACAATAAATTATTCATTTTAAAGCTATAATAACCTTTGTAAAAAAGGATCGTAAATATTATTATGTTGATCCTGAAACTGTAATTAACAATCAGGAAACTAGAAGGTCTAAAAGAGAATGTGAAAACGTTAAGAAATAGGCGTCTGAGTGAATTCATGTAGAAATATAAATTATAAGTTCAAAATAATTGCTGAAGTACATAACTTATTAAAGGTTTAATACAAAAGTTTTCAACGGTGCTCCACGAGAATGTTATTAGGGCTCCGTCAAATGTAAAACACTAACTGAATAGTACTCAAGACCAAACTAAATATTTTTAAATTTAAAAAAGCTATATATACACATTTTATAGTTAAATCAAGTTTGTTATGATTTTGGTGGTGTGCAAATTTTTCTTATAATCAAAAGTGCTAGCTAACTTAAAAAAGTATAGAAACCCCTTGGTTTAATATTAGAATTTATTTTCATTGTATTTTAATATTTATTAAATCTTTAAAATTTTAATTGAGTTTTAGCGTCATGATAATTTTTAGGTGTTTCAAAAACATTTACTTTTGAAAATGCAATATTTTAAAAATAATTTCCAATTACAGAAATTTATTTTAATTTCAACAAAATTTATAAATTTCATTTAAAATTATTATTAATATTATAAAGCGCCATTCAAACAGATGTTTCACGATATGTTTCAAGAGATTCACCATAATCATCAGGTAAAAAAAACCAACTTGAATGGTTGTTGAGTATATATTAGGACCAAGACCATTTATAATCAGTTTACCACATTCTAAAGACAGTCTACTGTTATCTTCCCATTGTCCTGTTTTTATACACATTCGAAGTCTGATTGTGTGGCATACACGGGCGTGATCCTAATTTCTACGCTTCCATGAGTGTTGTCGAAGCTTTATTTGGCAAAGCTATGTTTAAGCCGTGAGAAAGCATCGAGTTTAAAATTACGAGCCAATGAAAACCTGCTCACTCACTCATTTACTGAGAATCTCGGCTATTTCAACAAGAAGAAATATTTCACCGGGACATCAGGACAATACAGGAAAGATATCAAGGCCGTTGGGACAATAATATGATGACAAATTACTGCTAGAGTTTCTTGCGTAAATCAGCTAATACAGCGCATAAAAAATCAAACAAAATCTGTTTTTCAAGATCTTGAAAATATGCTAAGTTAGTTTCCTTGTCTTAATAACAAAATTTTCTTGTTTCATGCATGCATACGCATTCTGTTTACAATTTGGTAATAGTGTAGACGTTTGAGTTATATGCTGCTTAACAAAATATTGTGCCCATTAGGAACGATTTTAATCTTTAGAAGTTTTTACAGAATTTTTCACTCACTATAAAAATTGCGATTTTGACTGTTCAATAGAGCTCAGTAAGACAGTAAGAGCACCTTCTGACATAAAAAAACCCAAAATCCCCACAAAACTCTTTGGTAATAAAAATTTTTATTTACTTTTAAATATTATAATATCATTTTTGTATGAAATTTTAAGTTAACTTTTGAAATTATATTTTATTTAATATAATTTTATAATAAAATTTTTTTTAATTAATATTAATATATAAAAAACAATAAATTTCGATAATTTTCACTTTCCTGTCAGTTTAAAGATATTGATTACAAGTAATATAAAAATAATTAATAAATAAATAAACGTTCGAACTTGCGTATCAACCAAATCTCTATCTGCGAACTCATTTCCATCATAGGTTTTTCTTTTATCGGCTTGAAATTTTGAGTTATGTCTATTGGAACTGATAGATTTATGAATGAGTTATTGTTAAAATCTAATTATTCCTAAAATTTACCTTGCTTGAAGAATGCCTTCATAAGTTTTCAATTGTTGCATAAATCCATCATTTGGTTTAATACAGTCTCGCTTTCCTTTAACAAATTCTAAAGCTTTTTCAAATGTCATATTAAACTCTTTCATTATATATGAAATAACCTAAATTGAAATAAAAATAATATTTATTCCAATTATGACTTTTATTTGGAAAAATAGAAAATATGGTAATAGAAAAATGAATTTTACTTAAGTTTTACAAATTTATCAGTAAATTAATTATTGCGCTTGCATATCTACTAAAATGCACAATTGGCCAATAACCTTTGTGTTGTTTTTGTTGTATTAATAAATGTTTATCCCTTTTATATTTTATTACTAAATGTTTAAATAAATTCAATTTTAAAAATGAATGAGTTATTGTTAAAATCTAATTATTCCTTTAAAACTGTGATGTAATTGAAAAAAATTATTATTTAAGTTATTTAATGAAATTAATAATCACAATAAATTATTGTGATGATTAATATATTCAAAGAAACAGTTTATAGTGAACAATAATTTCAGTGGATATTAATATTGTGCTTCAACAAAACACAATATATATTTTTATGACAAGATAAATTGATTAACTTTTTTGGATTTAATTATTTTAACATTTTTTTGTTAAAAAATATAGAGAACCACATCAACCACATAGAAAGAATTAAACCAACTTTGCTGAACAACATGCGAGCAGTGAATGAAAAGCTACCCTTTAAAATGAGAAAATAGGAAATAAAAATTAAAGTTCTAAAGTTATATTCAACGCGATTTTAAATGGCAAACTAATTCCGAGCTTATTTGGCTCTCATCAATACCATGTAAGAAACTCCAATCACGGCCGGGATCAAACTGAGCAAAAAATATTGTGATATCTGATTTAACATCGTAGTGTGAGATTCTAGGGTCTGGTAATAAAGTTGTGGAATTGATCACAGATGGGCTCGAGTTTCTTACATATGTTGAGATAACTAGTTACACGTGAAATGCGAAACTAATAATTATTGATCTGACTTGAAAGCGTGTTTTAATAATAACGACGAATTCAGATAATATAACTTTCACTGATCACTACAATTAAACAATACGTATTAAAAGAACTTTTTCTAAGTTTTCCCTCTGATTGCTTTTTGTTATGCAATGACAAAGAATTTTTTTTATTGTTTGACTATAAATCAGATATTTCATTGATATTCACAAATTTTCAGCACAGCAATTTTTCAAATGATTTGTGAATATCAATAAAATATCTGATTCATAGTCAAACAATAAAAAATTCTTTATGTAAATACGTATTACGTACTTATTACGACCTATTGAGAAGATTAAAACTTTGCAATATACTTTGGAACTTGCAATTACTTGACTGTTGCTTCTGGTTTCAACACACTATTTTCAATGACTTGAAATTCCTTGAACTATCGATACTGGCATTACTAACCAATTCAACTGATTTATTTATTCTGACAATCTCTTTTCAACAGTAATCTCTGATTTCTCTAAATTGTTTTATTCATTGCCATTTGTAATTGCTTAATGTCGTTGATTTCCATTATTCCCTTTTCATTTTCAATTTCGTTCTTCTTTCGTTTCTGTTTTAGAACAGGATTCTCTATTTTTCCTCCACTAATTCTGCTCACTTTAATAATTATTTTATTTTTCACATAGTAACGATGAGAACAAAACAAGCTCGAAACTATTTCGACTTTATTTGAAAATCAAAAACCATTTGAAATATATTTATTTAGATCTTATAAAACTTTGATATTTGGGAATAATGACACTTCATACGTTACTCTCATGTAAACATTTATTTTTTGAATTTTAAAACAATATTTCAAATTTTTCAAATACATTTTTGGAAATTTTATTAAAAAACATGGTATAATACAAGTTGATATTTTATGTTTGTTTTAAGATTAAAGCTTATTGAAAAGTTTTATATTCGAATTGAAAAAGTCTGATTATAAAATAATTATGAACATACTATTGAAGCCGATCGACTAATTCCCCTTTGACAATGAACTAGACAAACTCCATTAATAATTCTATAAAATAAATAAAAGCATAAATTATTAAATAAGATATTTTAAAGAGAAGGTAGATTTATTAGGAAGAATGAAAATTTTCAATTATGAAATAGTCCTCAAGAGAACTACTTGATGGTCAAAAATTCTCATTTTGTTTTTAATAAACTTGAAACTTGCAGCAAAAGCTTATGGTATTAACTAATTATTTTTGTACATTGATGATGCTAAAAGGAATGATGTTTCTCTTTTAACTGTCTCTAAAATTTGGCAAAAGACTAAAAAACAATACCAAGATAGAAAAATGTGTACCAATCTTTCATCAAATAAAAAAAATGTGGACGAAATAGTTGGATTATTTCGAGAATCTAAATAAAATAACACTCTTAATCGTAGAGGTACCGTTTGAAGTTTGTCGTGTGCTATTGGTGTCCCAAAATCGATAGTCTTCTGAAGATTTAAAGATGGTACACATTTTAAAAGAATTTCATCAACTGTAAAGTCAATACTGCGGATATAAATGAGCAGGACCGTTTTCAATATTGTTTGACTAAAGTAAAGCTGGATGATTATTTTGAAGATGTATATGATGAAAAATGTTTCTATTTAACCAAAGAAAAACGTTCATGTTACGTTACGCTGAATGAAGAGTTACACAAGTGTACGTACAAAAGTAAGGGATTTATCACCAAATTCATGTTTATGGATGCAGTAGTCAGACCACGTTACGAACATGCCAAAAAACCATACTTTAAAAAACCATGGAAAAATAGGGTTATTGGACATTTGTTTATAAAAAACCAGCTAATCGGAACAGCAAAAATAGAGCAAAAAGAACATCTATTACAAAAAATATTGAATCAATTAATGCCCCAAAATGTAAAAAATGATTATAGAAAATGCAAATAAGATCAAACCATATTTGTTCAACAAGATAGTGTCAAACCCCATTCTAGAGACAGTGATTTAATTTTGTTAACCGGATGATCAAGGGATAAATGATGGATGGTCATTCAATTTAAGTCCGCACATTAATTGTTTAGATCATGTTTTTTTTCAATTCTATCCAATCACTACAACATCAAGCTTCTCCAAAAACTATTGATGAATTAATTGAATGTGTTCAGAACGCATTCACAAGCAATTAAACAAAGATAAACTTGACAACGTATTTTAACATTACAAACTTGCATGGAATCAACCATGAATGGCAAATGGCGGTAATAATTATAAAATTTAACATATGAATAAAGAACATTTTCGCCGAGAAGGTCGTTTGTCAGTGTCTATTATATGCAATCCAGAAGCAGTTGATACGGCACGACAAAATATCGTGAGCTTCCTTTATTACAAGGTAAGAAATAACGCTACTAAGACGGGCTTCCTTTCTAGAATTTAAATAAAAACTTGAAAAATGTCTCTAAACATTTTTGAAAATATAAATTTCGTTAAAATCACTTTAATATATGGATTCAAGTATAAATATAAAATTCAAGTTATTTTTGTAGTTGGATATGATAATTAAAATATTCTGCGTTTGACTAATAATACAAAATAAATATAAGTGATGTAGGATAACATCAAAAGTTTGTCATGAGGGAAATATTCAATATTTATATATAAAATAGAATAATTTTCAATTTCCGTAGCAAAATATACTTACTTGGCCTGAGTGATAAATTTGTGGCACAAATCAAAATGCTTAAGAAGTTTGGTATCTTCGTTATCAAATACTAGGATATTTTCGTATTCAAATTGGTCACGAAAAAAGTTTTCTGATTCCCGAGTAACATTCAAGATGTGAGTAATCTTAATCAGGGCAATAAATATTTTAAAAGTAATTATAATAATGAATGAATGAATAATATATTCTATAAAATAAATAAAGACGAACTTTCCAAATCTAAATTACTTAATTGAAATAGAGTAACACAAGAGTTCAATACAAATTAGTGATACCAATCGGGGAAAGAATTAGATTCGGCAAAACAAAAATATAGGACAAAATCCTATAAAACTTCGAATCTTGCTTTATCTAAAATGATTATAGAAAAAAAGTTGTGATTACAGATTAGGCCTTTCGTAAATGATGTAATTTTAGTCTATTTCGACAACCACTAGTCATCACTAGGAGTTATATCCTTTCACATATAACGTCACAAAGCTTTGAACCCCATTAATAAAATTAATAAATGTATATTAAATCAATTGTCTCTTTTATTATACTGAGGTGCTCAGTGACCAGAACGATTAAAATATGAAAAATCTCGGTAGGCAAAACAAAATGTAAATAATCTAAAATTGTGACATCACATTTATCACAAATCGTAACAGATTTGTGACTTCATTTACTTCCTAAATGAATATCGTCCAAACAATCATTACTTTCTGATATGTAGTGAAAAACAAGCGTGATGTACCCCGAATTAATAGAAAACAAGTGACGATTCCAAAAAAAAATTTTACGCCATAAAAACCGAACGATAAAGAATTTTACTTTTCAATAAAGTTTCCAAAAATGTGAATAACATTCTTGTAAAGCATAACTTGACGTGGTTGAATATAAATAAACCGAAAGGGAGCAAGTAAAGGATATAATAGCCCTGCAAGACCACAATACTGAATTGGTTCGGTTTGAAGGCCTCTAGAGTGAATTGGTACATTGACACACTGATAATATGTCAAACATTTTACTGTTCCTTCTCAATTTCCAGATCGGTTGACGATGTTAGCGTAATAGTACTCAAGATGAATCCAAGATCAGAAACGTTTTATTTATAGATAAAATTAATAAATTGCATTTCAAAGTATTTGGAAAAGTTATATTTATTAACCCATTCATTGGAAGATTTGTAAATTTGATAATTTTTGAAAATATCTAATTTAAAACCTCCCAAATTCGGTCTGTCATTTTGTTAATCAAATATTTTCACAAATATTGTCCCATGATTATATGTCCCTGTGATTATCTGTTCCTGTGATTATATATCCCTGTGATTACCTGTCCCTGTGATTATCTGTTCCTGTGATTATCTGTTCCTGTGATTACCTGTCCCTGTGATTATATGTCCCTGTGATTATATATCCATATGATTACCTGTCCCTATGATTAGATGCCATGCGAGTAAATGTCATAGAACTGACTTTTTTATGTTTAGATTTCTATAAAATATTCATTAATTAAATTTTAACCTCAAAACTTAAGGAAAACTAAATTTATTTGAAATGAAGCCTCCTTTCTGCTAATAATCAACAAATCTAACGTCTGAATGTCACTTTGTAATAGCATAATCCGACCCGCTGGCCTAATTATGCCCCTGTGTTGGGTTATGGGTTATTTATTAATAAAACCAAACCCTCGTGTTTCCCTTTCTCCGAATATCAAGAATTTCACAGATAATCAATTAATGAATGCGGCAGACAAAAAAATATACAAAAATAAAAAACATTTAACATTAATAATATTCAAAATCTACTTTATTCTTTACTAATTCCTCGAAATTCGATGCATTGTACGTCGATCCCAAATACAGGTAAGGCAATATTTGACTTGGTTCATCCATTTTACCATAAATTATGAGAATTTCTTCGGCAATGAAACATTTATATTCAGTCAATTTGAAATCGACTTGTTCTTGGAGTTTTTCTCGCAACTTAATAGGTAAATGTAAATAAAAAATTTGATCATTTTTTTAATTATTAATAAACAATACAATACTATATTAGATAAATTTCAACCACTTGCTCAGGAATAAGTGCTATGCTAAAGAGATTAAAGACGGATGAAACAATTTTAGAACCAGAACTTGTATAAGACAGGAGTTAGAAATCAATATGCTTCCGTTTAGCACATCTACTAAATTTGACGTTGACCATCAAAAAATCCTCTTATAACAATTAATTAGTAAGTCTATTTTCAGTAAAACTCACATATGTGGTCCGATGGGGAAATAAAACTCCTAAGTTATGGTGTGAACTATGTTTAGGGCAATGATTCCCAAAGTTGTCTATATCGAGCCTTGGGGGTCGACTCCAAACTTGACGGAGTTCATGTGAGCGAAAATGTTGTAGGTAGATGTGAGCTTTCTAACTAGCTACCAGTTTTCACACGACCCCGCGGCAAAAATATGTAACACATTTATTTGAAATTTTCCGAAACATGTGAAATTTTGACTGTATACAAAATGTAAATAATGTTCCTTTTGCACCATAACAAAGTGATAATATTGATTTTTGAGTGAAAAAAGTGCAATTTTTATGTTTTGTTTTATCACACTATAGTTTAAGGATTTGAAATATTCTTTATGTAAAAATTAAGAGATTTTTGAGCTGACAACTTTTTCTAAGAACTGTTTTCGCATTTTGTCGACAATCGTGTTGGGAAAAACTTAAACTTTTCAGTGTATATATTTTATGGTAATGTTTATCGATTTCCGTTTTATGTTGATTTAATTAATATATAACTATAGACATACATACACATTTTCATTTTGTTGCTTATGTATATGTTCTATTTTAAGAACGCAGGAAATCCCCATAAACAAAAAGTTTTGTGAAGGGGTTTACGGTGCAATAAAAAAATTGGGAACCTCTGGTTAAGGGGTTCAAAAAATGCCACATCTTCAATGTCCAATTAAGCACACCGGGATACGAAAATTGATGGGAATTATTTGTAGAGTTATTCAACGTCAGTCTTATAACGTCATAAAGTGTAGCGATTTTATTTGAAATAGTTTGCAATATGAAAATAAAATTAATTAAAACAACATAACTCAATAAAATGATTCAAAATTCAGATAGAGCAATTATTGCTGATAAATCGTATTTGTTTATGACAAGACTTATATACATGCAGAATTATTTGATTTATTCAGTTTTAAAATCAAATTGTTTCTCATATTATTTTTAAACTGTTGTTTTACTATCGAAGTTTTAGATTTAGTTATCAATTGATTAAAACAATCACAAAACATTGGCATTGAATGAATAAATAAAATAAAGCGCCAATCCAACACATATATTATACTACAATATTATAAGACAGATTCACTGTCATCGTCAGGTAGATATGAACTTGAAACTATATAGAATAAATTATTTTATTTAAACATATTTCTTCTTTTATATTTTAAAAATATTTTACTAAAATCAATGTTTAAATAATTTTATAATTACTTAATTTTATTTACCACATACAATTCTGTTTTTACACGATTTCATTCGAATATTTCTGGATTCTTTCTCCTTGTTACCCTTGTGTAGCAGCTTTTCTTTATTAACATTATTTATCTGGTTTTTTTCTTTTGACGCTACTTTTTCTGGGGTCTTCGTTGGTTTTGTTGTTAACTGATCGTTTAATCTTCTGTCTCTAATTTCCTTGACAAGCTCATCTACTTTTATTCTTGGTATAATAACTTTATCTACCTATTCCGCATAACTGGTTCGAGTAATCGTCTTCTTCGAGAAATCTCTGTGACTCGGTGCATCAATAAAACTTGCTTAGAACCTAGCTGTTTCGAATGTCTACAGACATATATCAATTGTAATACCTTTTTATCGTTATGCTTGCCATATATATATATAGAACCCATTCGTATTTGAAGGAACCTTTTCCTATTTCTTCGGCTTCCTTTTTTGAATTTTCACTCATTTCTGTCAGCACAAATATCAATACCATCTTCTAATAATTTTACCCGACATGAGGCATCAGAATTCTCACAAATGGATAACTAATATTGTCTTTAAGTTTCCTTTCACTGATCCAATTTTAAACTTTAACAGAATATTAGACTTCCATTTTATTTTCAGAAATTTTGCTAAAAGGTTTATTAAATTTGGAAAAACCTTTGTCGAATTAAGTTTAAAAAACAAAATTCTATTTTTATAATATTAAAACCAACGAAAATATGAAAATATATTTTTTCAAAAAAAAATGTTATTATTAAAAAGTTTATTTATTAAATTTTTAATTATATAAATTTTCACTTTCCCACTTGTATTGACAGATTTTTATGATTTGAGGTCTCCTGGAGAAAAAAAAAGAAATTTTCAAGTTAATCTTTGAATGAGGACTAAGTTATTTTAAATGCAATATTTGTGTTTGTGAATTAAAGATTTATTTGAGAAGAGAGGAGAGAATGTTACTTCGTCCACAGAAAAAAATCCAAGAATCAGTCCTGACCATTATTATGCACTTTGAAAATTTAAATTAATTAAAAAAATAAAATTCAATAAAACTGAAGTTAATGGATTTGACTTCCTTATTTTACACAGCCAAATTTCAGCAGGGAAAATGAGTTATATGCCGTACTCTTCAACAGCTTTTACAAGGTTACAATAAGAAAAATTTTCTTATAGCAAGTTTGAAAAAGTTAATAAAAAGTATGTCATACTCATTTTCCGTAGGAAATCTAATTGTGCAACAGGTAAGTTATTACAATTAGAAATACTCACAAATGTAACTGTGACATTATCCATATCTTCTTCACGCATAATTTCTTCTAATTTTTGTCGAATCGCTTCCCGATTTCGTTCATGTTCATCCCTACAAAATTGAAAAGGATTTTTCTAAATAGACACTTTTTGGAAAATTAAACCAACAATAGTTAAGTAAAAATTCTACTAATATTTTTTCCGTAATGCAAAATATATTGATTTAGTCAGAGTTAATATACAAGTTACAAGTAAACAAAACCTAAATAATTAAATAGTTAATCTGTTCAAACAGGAGAGTGACATTATCATCATTTGACATGAATGGCCAACTAGATTTGTGAAAAGTCGATTAATTAAACAGCAAACCGTTAATATTTGAATAATTTTAATAATTTTGAATAATTGCAGGGCCGGGTTAATTTATGTTTTGAATCCAAATTCAGAGATCTCTAACATATGGTATTAAAGAAGATTTCTCTTCAAATAAAATATTCGAGCTGAATGTCGAGTAATTTCAGGCATGATATCTCGTAACTCAATTACTTTAGCTCAGCGGTTCTTAACCTGTGGTCCGCAAAAATTTGCCTGGTGGTCCTCGAGTAAATCATGAAATTTTCAGCTTTTTAATAGAAAACTCGAAATGGTATAAATTTTGTACGTATTGAATACATTGAGTTATTCGAATCACTAGCATAATAACTATGCTACGATTTTTGTGCTTTAAAAACAATATTGAATGGAAAAAGATTGTATGGCGTTATTTTGTAACAAATAAATGCCACTTATAATTTCCAGCGCGGTAGTAGAACCTTTTTCAGTAGTGGTCAGTGGCTAAGACACACATTTTTAAATAGCCCTTGAATATCAAAAGGTTAAGAACCATTGCTATAACTTAAAGACTTACAAGTAAAATCATTATAAGTCAAATGTATAATAAGAAAATTTTCGGTTAGCATAATCAGTGTTGGTTTGAAAAAATTTATCGCAAATTTTTTAAAGGTTATTCTTTTGAAAAAGTAAATTTACAACACGCATTTATATATATATATATACATTCACTAGGACAAACTAGCAAAAACTATAGCTGATTTTATGGAATAAAGTTATCTATAATATAGAGAAATCACTAAGCTTGAACTATAGGAACACAGACTAACCGGTGGGTTAACTTTTTTGTTTCATGGAATAAGATTATTTATTATATAAAGTGATAAAGTGGTAGAAAAAATAAATTTAACACAAAACTGAGGAAACTTTTGATATCTGTGACCGTTGCATGGAATAATCTCATTTCAGTATGTTCACTAATAAATCTCCAACTCCAGTTGGTCTATGTTCCTAACTCGTGAATCAATTTTCATGTAAGGAATGTAATGCCACATACATGAGAGCTTTTGAACTCAGAAATCATGCACCTCTACCTCCTACTTCCTGGAGAAATAATATACAGCAATTTATTTTAAATATATCACAAAAAATGTTAAAGTGCAATATTGATTTTGTGTACAACGTAATATTGACTATAGTTAGAGTCAATTTTTATTTTTGGTTAAAATCATATTCCTTTTGTATCTTAAAAAAGCTAATATGGATTTTTTTAAATTAAAATTGCAATTTTTGTATTTTTTTATCGTATGATGGTATGAGATTTTTGAACAATTCTTTTTGCAATAACAAAGATTTTTGAGCTAAATATTTCTTATGACAATTTTTTCGCATCTCGCCGGAAATCGTTTTGCACGAAATTTTAAATTTTCAAGAAAATACTTTTTCTAGAACAGATTTTCAGTGTATTTTGTAAGATTGTTTTTTCAAAATATTTAGAATCTCAATAACAACTTTGATGACTTTCACATTTTTGAATTTTCAGTTTAAAGTGGTGAAAATTAGGAAAAACATAATATTTTGAGTTATCTTACACAAGGTCTGAAAAAGATTTTTCTTTTTGTGGGGGGAGAGAATATGCTACATACATCTTTGCACTCGAAATTTTGACCATTATCAACTGAATAAACTGATTCACATTAGTGATTAATTTTTAGGAATCTCACCAATAAAAATAGGTATTTCTGATTTTATGATAATGGTGAAAATGTTGAATAACTATTGGGAACGAGTGACTTGTGAAGCGTTGTTGAAAAGATCTTTAAATTCTATAACTTATGTTTTAAGTGCTCTACGTGGATTTTGTATAAAAAGAATTTTTAAATTAAAATTTGATTAGAATTTGAATTATTTTATAAAAAATTTATTTGAGAGAATGATAATAATTTTTGTGTTTTAAAAAATAATTTAAAAAGTTCATTTTCAAAAGATTTTTATTTTTGGTACAATTATTAGTTAATTTGTTTAAATATTCATTATTTACATTTAGTAAATGTGATTTCTAGCCCAAAGGAGACTGATAAACAGTTGAAATATATAGTAAATGATATAGTTGGTTTTTCTCAATTATTAAATTTTATTGTCTGAAAAAATGGTGAATGATTTCTTTTTATTTTAATAAATCATTTAGCTTTAAAAATAACAAACTTGGAAAGATAAATTAAAAAACAATATCTAAATCTAAACACAAAATATTGTGAATATTCACCAATTTCTTCCAAAATACTGTAAAATATGAAAATTAATGACGAATATACAAAAAAAGTTAATAATTATTAAAAAATCTATAATTTTGTTAATTCATATTGTGAAAAAAATAATTTATCAAAAATTATGAATCATCTATCGAATTACACATCAACTTGTATTATAGATTATTATTCCATAAAACCAGGTTTACACAATCATTATGAAACAGTTTTGTATAAGATTGTAATAAAATTTATACATGTACGTACATCGTCGTGGAAAATTAAAATTCTTCTATTTCCGAGAACTAAATTTTTAACTGAATGTTTAAGAACGCTTTGTAGTTCCAAGTTCTGGAGACAAATAATTATAATAAGTGGTATAACTTTATTTTAAAATAAATTTTTTAGTCTCGTATCAATTTGATTTACAATTATATAATAAATTAAATTATTTGTAACAAATAACCTATTTATTTCTAGGCAATCCTATTAATGTACTAACTACTAAAAGTACGGTAACTGATGTGCTAAGGAAAATTAAATGGTTTCTACGAGCAAAAAATTTCCTTTCTGACTCGCAGTGTATTATAAAACCATAAGACCGAAAACAGCAGGATTTATTTTTATGCTCAGAGATTTCATTTAACGATTAAATTGATTAATCTTTTTCAATCAATTAATAAATTAGTTTGCAATTCTTAAATAACTTGCCTAGGGATTTCCATTGATATAAATCAATTTTATTCGTATTACATATTTCATTATAAATTTTCTATTATCTCAACCCTTTTCTCCCAAGATATATTGCTTTTTCAATTTTTAACATTTTTAATTAATTTCCACAATTTTTGTTGAATTTAACTATTTTAAGTGATGTATATAAGTCCTAGTATACTTCATTTTTATTTGCACGAGTTTTCGGTTAACCTGATCAAATGTAAAATTTTGTATAGTTAGTTTGATTATAAAGTATTGGCATCACATTTTCAACAAGTAATAAAAAATCAGTAATTTTTGAATAACAAACATTTAACTAAACAAAATAACAGCAAAAAATTACTGATAGTAACACCTACATTTCTGTGCCTTTCACATATTCGCCAATGGCAGATTTAGGCGCTAGACTAGAATTGGCAACAACATCTGCATCTAGCAATTTGTTCCATTCGGCAATTTGAGAACGATTTGAATGAATTAAACCCTGATAGTATTCAATCCATGTATGATTCAGCCCACCTTGATAATAATTATTCTCGAGAGCAGTTTTGCACGCTTTATCGAGCAATTGAACTGTAGTCCATAGCGCATGTACAGAAATGGGTTTAAAATGTTTTTCTCCATCTTTATATTTTAGTTCAAATCCACTAAAACAAATTCCAACAATACTTAGGAAACATAATTTAAATAATTAATAATAGAAGTCCTTTAAAATTAAAACAAATGTTCAAAATTGAAAATTTTAAAAGGGTATCTAAGCAAATGGGATTATAATACTATTCCATCAAAATGTTGTTAGAAATGCCTCTAAGAAACTGAAAAATATTTCTTAGATCATAGCTTTCAACAACTTTCCAAACTCTGATTTATACTTAACTGATCAACGCGTTGCCGCACAGTTTGTTCCCAAAGAGCTGAATTTCGTGCAAAAAGACCATCGAAAGGTTGCTAAATAAATGATTTCCGAGGACCAAAAAGATCTAACCTTAATAAGCGCATCATAACGGGGGACGAGACATGGACCTATGAATACGATGTCGAAACAAGCGAATAGTCGTCCGAATGGCGCCTAAAAGATAAGCCGAAGCCGGAAAAAACCGCGCTAAAGTCGATCGAATAATCAAATTCATGCTCATCGTTTTCTTTGATTATAGTGGTGTGGTGCATTCAGAGTACCTGCCACCTGGTCAAACAGTCAATAAAGAATATTACCTAGCCGCCATACCGTGTGTCGTAAATGACCATAATTGTGGGCCGATAACAATTGGATTTTGCACCACGACAACGCGCCGTCACAAAACGCCAAGATTGTCATGAATAATTTGATCAAACACAGCACGAATTTGCTCGAGGAGGCCCGAATTCACCAGATATGGCCCCATGCGACTTTTTACTTTTCTCCAAACCTAAAATGCCCCTTCGGGGAAAGAGATTCGAGTCCATTGATGTCGCAAAAGAGAACGTGACGAAGGACCTGAAGACCATCCTTTCGGCGGCTTATGACTAGGTCAAGCGTTGGTACATGTGCATTGCTTCAAATGGGTGTTATTTTGAAGGAGACAAAATAAATTTGCAAAAAATGGAGAAAATTTTGTTTTATTTACAAATTCCCGGTACTTTTTGATAATACTGTATAAGGATTATGACTTTTATACAACCTCATTTCCGTGTATCATGATTTGATGTAAAATCCATCGATTTTTTTGAAAATTTCAATTATTATTTATTTTTAAGAATAAAAATGAAATCAAATAGTATTATAAATTCAAAAAATTATAAGTAAACCAATCGGTAATTTTGATGGATCCAAATTTAGAGAGAAAATATAATTAGAAAGTTTTGAAAAAATAAATTTTTTCAATAAATTTTATTTGAAAACTGAATTTTAATGTATTTGTCAATATAATGTGCCTCATTAAATATGTATGTAGTTCTGTCCGTAAATCTAATGTTGATAATAATTAGCATTGATATTTATATTTCAAATAAAAAAAGCTTTTCGAGACGCAGCTTGAGATGTCTCATTTAATTTAGAGAAATTATATATTATAAATTTGAATTATAACTATAGAAAAAACAATTTGAAAAAAAATTGTAATTGAATAAAATTATTTTATTTTAATATCTAGACAACTTATTTGTCTATGAATTCAAAGTTATATTAAATATTTGTCTTATTAAAATCAACAGCAAATTTTTCAACAATTAAATTTTCTGATTGTAAAAATCACTATAGTAAAACCTCGATTTGCGTCGTTAATTGGACCCCAAGAAAGACGACGCAAATCGAAATTAATTTTTCCATAAAAAAATGTATTTTGTTAATTAGTACTAAAACAAAAAATCCATTGGATTAAAAACTTTTTTTATTTCAATCATTTTGTATATATGTAATACATAAGCCAACATTAAATATAATACATAAATTCATTAAAATATTAAATAAAATATAAAACATAAATTCATTAAATAACAAATAACATTTAAAATTTGATATGACACCTTGATCCATCGGTTGTATGCTGCAATACCTGCACTGGCAGTTTCTCCCTTTAAGGCAACATTATGCAGTTTTGCTCTACTTTTGAAACGTTCGAACCAACCTTAGCCGGCTTCGAATTTTTCTTAAGTTTTTCAGCTAGATGATGGCGAATTCTTTTTAAATTTATTTTATATGGGAAATTTAAGCAACGCAAATCGAAATTTTAACGACGCAACTCTGAAATAACAACATTTCAAAAACAACGCAAATCGAGGTTTCAGTGTATTGAGTTTTCAGTTTTGGCATAATATTGCTGTGGAAATGCAAACTTTTGATCGTTTCTGGATTTTTAAGTGACAGATTTTACTAAATTTTGTTTGATAGTGATGTTTCAAAAAACTTGTAAACTTTCTAAAGAATTTTACTTTTCTCAAAATATTTTTAAAACAGAGAAATCATGATATAACACTAGTTGATTATTAACTTGCAGCATTTATTTTAAACATTTTTTATGTTTAGTATTTATTTATTCTGGAGAAATACACCAAACCACATTAAATTGGACCCAAATGGACATTATATTGCAAGTCAAATAAATATTTCCAGAGCTGTGAGTCAAAATTGACATTATATAAGACCTGTGATTTTAGGTAGGACTTTACTTTATACTATAAGATAGAAAAACTTTAGACGAGAATATTTTTGCACACGATCTCAGTTAACAAAATTTCTATAGTAAAAAATACTAATGATTAGACAATAAATTGCCCCGATTTTTAAATTTCAAAAATAAGTTATGAATTTTTTAAAGCAATTTCTTATGCTTCCATAGCATTAACTATTCTGCACAGAGGAAACCATCAAAATATGTAAGTTTGCATTTTAAATTTAGTTAACTGCTAGAGATTATTGTAGAATATCTACTGCCGATAAATGAATAATTGAAGTTATTGAAAGTGATTTTGGTAGAATTAAAAATGCGATAAGAGTAATCGACATGCTGCTATCTGTCAAAAACCAATGGCCTGTATATAATGGGTCAGTATCAAATTCAATTTTTGAACAGTAAATTAAATAAATGGTCAGTATTTATTATAAACACAGTATCCAATGAGTGAAAATGAATGTGATCAGTTATAAAATTAAACGGTTAGTAATTTATTTGAAACGGTTTGTAACTTATTTAAAACACCAGTATTTAAATTAAATGGTCAGTCATTTTAAGTAAATGGTTAGTTATAGTTTGATAGCCCATTTGTTTTGTCAAAGATGCCGTTTGAAGCAAATTTATGACCAGGACTATGAGAAATAAACATTAAATCGAGTTATTTTTAAAAATTAAAGTATTTGAAAGTAGAAATTACTGTTATAATAAATCTCAGGGTTTGCGAAATTTTTTGAAATATTGAAATTATTAAAAAAGCTGAGGTTTAAAATTATTGAAATTAAATGCTGATGCAAAACTTTGACGTTTGTTATAATTGATGTTATATTTATCTCTTACACACGCGATAACATGTATCTTTTATCGTCTGACAATACTGTCAAACATTTGTTGATTGCCGTCTATGTTGTGGTTTGGCGTGAGGGATATAATACTATCTACGTATGGACTCACTTTTTGATGTGAATATTTTGAGTGATGTAAGCATCATTAATGAAATTCACATATATACCCTAATTCAGATTTATTATTATCTTTTTTTAAATATTTTAGATTTTTTCTGTACCCTTACACTAAGAATAAATGCCGTTTTAGCAAAATATGAATCTAACAAGGAAGTACTACAAGTCAATGAAAAATTTGATAGGGAGAGTAAGAGAAGGCAACGTACATAGGAGCAACAATTTGGATACGAAACTAAAGAGCAGGCAGAAAACTTATTGAAGTCGGAAGATGTTTGGAGTTACCATTATCGGAATAAAACAATTGATGGTAAGAAACACTATTACCGATGTAATTTGATAAAAAGGCGGAGAAAGCCGCCATGTGATGCAGGAGCATATTTAATGTTCAACGGCAGAGATCAAAAAGTGGCACTTTAAAAAATCTCAAAATTATAAGCATTACAATTTTAATGATGTCACCATTAGATTGTCAAATAATGTAAAGAAAGAAATTAATACATTATTTGAATTAAATGTACCAGTAAAAAAATCCACGAGATACTAATATGAAAGGGATTCAAGATAAAGAATAAAATTCAAATATCGAATTATTTGACATCATTGAAAAAAGAAAAATATGGACTAACAAAAATAAGTCTTGGACAACTTGAGCTGAGGTGTTTAGGCAAAACAGAAATTCCCGAGAATAACATATTACATTATGTGGTATTATATGAAATAAATTACGAAGATGAGTTAATTAATGACGAATTACGTGAACCATCATTTAAAATATTTATTTCGAGTGCTTGTTTATTAAAAAATACTGTAAAGGTTGGCAACAGGAATAGTCATGGGGATGGAAATGCATGCCTGTTATTATCATTGGGACGACTGAAGCAGACAGAAAATTTCATCCATCTGGATTAGCAATTTGCTCCATTGAGAAAACAGAGGAATTTAAATTTATTTTTCAAACTCTCGTAAAAGGCATAGAAAACAACAATGAAACCTGTGCCCCATCATATTTGATTTCCGATGCATCCAAGGCAATCCGCAATAGATTTGCTGAAGTCTTTGGAGATGACAAAAAATATATGATGCGTTGGGCACATATGCGACGAAATATTGTAAATAAAAGGTAGAATCGTAGATTCAAATTTGACAGAAGAAATTGTCACTGATTTTGATACTCTACAATTAGCTTCGAATGAAGATATTTATAACAAGGTCATGGAACTGTTTATTAAAAAATGAACTCAAACGACAGAATGAGTTTTTGAATTACATGACACTGCAATGGTTCACTATTTATAAAAACTGATTTGAAGGTGTTGCTGAAAACGTACCCCTTCTACAAACAATGCTTTGAAGTCATTTAATTTATAGTTCATAAAGGAGCAAACTCTCAGAGAGAGAATGCAACTTTCTTAATTCCTGGAATGCGCCAAACAATCTATTCAATGGAATATCAAAATCAAATAAAATCACTTCAAAAAGAACCAACGATAACATTAAATCAATGGACAGCAGGTGATTTATGGGCCAAGTCTACTGTAGACATAAAAATAGAAATCGGCATACGCTACAAGACTTACTTCTGCTCGTCCAGTCAGGAACAAACGGTAACCATAGAGGATACATTTGCTTTGCATCAGATGAAATGGGCAACGTTTAATCAATTCAAACGCAGGGCCTTTAAACTATACATCACTACTTTATCCAATGATAAAGAAGAATGGATGAAAGGTACTTGCACATGCCCTGGATATTTGAAAAAATATGTGTGTAAACATATAATTGGGTTAGCCATTCGGCCGAAATATGTAAACCCACCACCTGCAGCAAAGACGATACCATTTGGAAAAAAACTAAGGGATAGACCAGAGCTTTCTACCAAAGCACTACTAGTAGATTAATATCTATTTTTGTTAAACTGTATTTGTTTTAGAATTTTGTATGTATTTTCAATAAAAAAAATGTAAAGTTATGTACTTCTATTTTATAGTTAGTTATAAAATTTCACATTTAATACGCTAGTTGACAAGTATGAAAGAGCATATTGAATTGAAAGCACTAACACAATTGCACGTTTTGCGTATATAATAATACCACTTCTAATCACTTACTGTTTATGGATATCTACTGACTAATTATAGAAAAGTTACTGATCAATGGTCAGTAATCGGGTTTCTGGAGCACTTGATTGATTTCGGCAACTAATTATTCGGTCAGTAACTAGTTCGATTATATGGTCAGTCACTATTTAATAAATGGTCAGAAACAAATATATAAAAGGTTCAGTAAAGAAAATTAATTTCCAGTAAATTTTTGATAAATGGTCACTGACCATTTATCAAAAAGTAAAAAGACCAGTATCGGTTGGTTTTCTATAAATCTCTGTCTCATAGTGTTTATTTTTGAGCGGAATTAATAAATATAAGATCGCAATCGATGACTCTCTGCGTTTCACATGTAAATACAATGTTCTTATATAAGTTGCTCTAGATGTTTCTGATTTTCAAATACATGAAAATATCATCCACATGCCTTTTATAAACAATGAGTTTCTCTAATTGGAAAGTAGCATTTTTTTATATTATTTTGTTATTTATTTTTATAGATTATTAGAATTAGATTATAATGATTTATATATGTTATAGATTTTTTTATAATGACTTTATGTTATTCATTGAAATTTTAAAATTAATGTAAAAATTGCTAAAACAAAAAAACTGTCTAAATATTAAAGTTATTTAAACTAAAAGTTGAAAAAATATTTCTTATTAAGTGATCAATGTAAAGAATAAGTGTTAATTTTACATCGAATAGAAAAATTAATAAAATGCATTACCCATCACCATCTAGTTTTACTGTCATGTCTTGATATATAGGTAATACGAATCCTACAGTTGTTCGACCTAGTGAAATGTTAAACCCTAAAATAAGACTCTCTTCTTTATCCTGGCTTCCATTTCTTGATATCAAACAAAAGTAGCGATGGCCGTCAATTTTACAATTGACTTTTTCAATATTAACCATCTAAACAAAATTTCGATATGAAAAATTGTATTATTCTTGAGAAAACTAATCATACAGAAAAACACTACTTTGTATCGATTAAATTTATATTATCACCGTTTATAAAAATAATTAAGATAGCAATAAACGACCAAAATTATCGCTGTGTTTGAAATCGCTATAACTACCGATCTTTTACGGATAGGTAGCTGATTATTCTTGGTGGCGAGTAATAGTAGAATCTTGTATTGAAGATACCGATGAGGTAAGTGAAAAGAGAGTATTTAGAAAGTATTTAGAAAGAGAGGCCCTAAGATTAATCGCAAATATCGGTTATTTGAAGCTGCAATGAAGCGTCTTATTTAATGATGATGGAGCCAGTAGAGCGACATTACCCAATTAGAAACAACAAACTCATGGATCTGAAGAGATTTTCAGATTTATGGCAAAATTAATATACGGCGTGGTGATTCATTGTCAGGGGTATAGATGGTTCAGTAAAAACGGCATCATGAAACTAGTGAAGAAAGGTTTGTCGAAAGCTTGTCGAAATGGGTTGAAAACGAAAAAGTTATTCGGAGAATACTGGCTAAAAGAAATAATCTAAAGTTAACAACAAGTTTGGGAAATAATTCAAATTACAATGCCAACCAAAAGAGACAATTGAAGAAAAGACAATGTGTCAAATGTAGGTCGGAACATTTTTTAAATCAATTTACAGAATTTCTAAAGGGCCAGATGATCGAAATAAATTTGTTGTAAAACCAAATTAAATTTCAGTTGCCACTTCAAATATTTTGCAAAGAATTGCCCTTTTAGCTACTTCATAATTTGGTATTTTTTTTATTGGTAAAAAGTTTTTAAAAATGAATTAAAAAAAAGAATTTTCTATAATTGTAAATATTTTTGATCATTTTATATTCTTATGTGAGTATTTCATATGTTATTAAAATTTAAGATCAATGTTTGATTTACCAATGGATAACATTAAATAGAATCGCTCTATGATTCGTATACTTGAATTATGTAGTGCTGTTCAAATATTATCACTAACGAAATAGAGTCATTATTATAATATGATAAAAATATAATTTTTTTTTCATTTACTTGGTCTATGGGTAAAAGAAAACTAAGCAAATAAAATTTGACATTGCTGACATTTGGATCTATCGTGAGTTGAAAGATATAATATTGGGATAGAAACAATTTAACTTGCACACCTGTTTCAACTGAATAACAACTTTTATAATGCAGGGTTTTTCACTCAATTTTTAAAACCTTTCACCATACTTTGAAAATTAATTAAAAAATATTTATTATATGAGCGATTAAAATTGATTTACGAAATTGACCCGAAAACCCCGTATAAACTTACCTTTGAAGAATTGCATTCCTCCATTTAAATACAAAAAATACAAAATTACAACATAATATTGATTAAACTTTAAGAATTTTTTTTTAAGATTTGTGTATAAATCAATCAACTTTGTTCAAACTCCGATCGTAAACGAATTATAAGTTCTTATGAAGAAGGAATTTAGGAAACAGAAATTTCTCAGACTTTAAATATTAAACGAACTACTGTGCACAAAATAATCAAAAAAATTTCACCTTACAGGTTAAATAAAGGCAATAAGACGTGGTGGAATTACAAATTGCGCGCTTAATGAGTTGCAGAAGATTTAGTAGATGTGGACTGTACTCTCACTGCAAGCACTGAGTTTAAAGCAAGAAATTTCAGAAAGGCTAATACATTTTACTACTGGTGTTTCTTCTAGTCGCATCCTTAAGTATTAGATACTTAATTGCGACTCGAAACCCATCAGATGCCTCACTGTTTCTATCAGCAGATATGATAGGTAGACTTAGTAGGATTCAAGGTGGTCATTTTAAATGAGTCCACAATTCATCGTAATATAAGTTGTTTGTTTTTATTTGATCATCGTTGTATGTTTGGTTAGAATTTCTTTTTCTTAACTTACTTGTGGTGGCCAAGCGTTCAAAGCGACGTCGCTTTTTGATCCTTCGATGTCGGCTCTTCCTATCATTGTAAAGTATAATTCACAAAGCGTTGGATTGTTCACCCACGTGAGCTGAGTTTAGACCGTCGTGAGACAGGTTAGTTTTACTCTACTATATAAAATATCATTACAATAGTAATTCTGCTCAGTACGAGAGGAACCGCAGATTTGGATCCCTGATAAATGTGCTTGATCGAAAGGTCATTGGTACGAAGCAACCCTCCGAGAGATTAAGACTGACACGGTTTTTGATTAAATATTTTTTTGATATTTTTTTATTAATTTTCGAAATATGGTGAAAAACTCTGTTGAAGTTGGCTCGTAAATCCAACTTGATAAGAGAAAGAAAATAACTGAAAATTTGTTGATAATAGCAATCGTTCTATTTAAATGTTAAATATCTTCTAATATGTTTTCGCAGGAACTTTTTACTAAAGTTTCTTATGACAGTTCTAAACTGTTTCTTAAGTTATTCAGCCCCCTCAGTCTATCTATTAAAGCCAAAATATCCAAGCACAGCAGAATCTGGGCATGCACAACTTTTTTTTCCTTGAACATGTATAACAATTGATTTATTTCCGATAGTTTCATTACAATTAATCATTGCAAATATTGAACTGGTTAATAAAATTTCTATTATCATTTTCAATTCTCATTAAGTAATAAGTTATTGCTTATAACTAAAACAGGTGTGTGTGCATCTGTGACATACTTATTCCTTGTAGCAGCGCGGATTCGTAGTAACTAGAACACACATAAAGGTTACTATATTTTCGGGAAATCGAGCGATTTGTACTATTCCAAAATCCAGCCTAACGTCATAGAAAGATTTGAATGTAAAGGATAATCAATATTTTGTTGAGATTTGAATCCTGGAAGGATGACATTACTCCATGCATTTGCAACTCATAAGGAAATTATTGAAAACCAAATATAATAAAAGAAAATATTTTTAATCAAAATCTTAATATCATATTTTCTCCAGACAATAAAAATTAGCAAAAACAATTATTTTTTATATTATGGAAATTTCTTCAATATTGTTAAGGATTTCCTAGAAACACCCAATGAAAACAATTAGTTTCTATTAGAAAGCTCTAAATCATTCTTAAAATTAAAAACAACTAAAAAATTACTCTTTATAAAAATTTCATACCTTCGATTAATTAAATTCATGAAAAATTATAGAAATAACCCGCAATTATTATTGTAATAACTATATACATTTATTATGTCAAATCACAATTTTAAATGTAAAATAAATTTTTAAAAGCATTAAAATTATACTTATGTAATTCTAAAAAAACTACCAATTTTAATTTGTCTCCGTGTCTGATAAATTTTAAAATCCTTTTCAAAAAACACTGAACAGTTTCTGTAATAAATAATTTTTTTATTCTAATTCCAAACATCTATTACCTTCTTCTTTTATTATACTGGAACGACGTCTACCAACTTGATTTTGTAATATGACAATTCCTTTTTCAGCAAAAAAGTCCTCACTTAAATAATTAGGCAGAAAAATAATAAACCAATTAAATTTTATTAAACTTAGTATTATCAGTTGCATCGAATAAATTATCTAATGAATCTGCAATTTCGATTCCCTAAACAAAAATATGACAAGAATTTGAAAATCTTTAATATTTTCATTATACTTCAGAAGGAGTTGGTGATCTTTGAATAGTTACAAGTGACATAAATTTTAATCAAATAATTTAATTCCTTTAAAAGTTATTCAAAAAATTGATGAAAAAATTGTATATTTAAACATTAGAGACAAATTAAAATAAAATGAATTCAAATAGGATGAATTCAAAATTTAAATGAATTATAAAATTAAGTTTTAAATAACTAATATATGAATACCACAAATAGATATTAAAATATATTAGTTTTTATTTATGTTTATTGTCGTAAAAAAGTTTACTGATTATGAATTAAGAAAAAGGTAATTACTGTATCCCTGATAATCTGAGTCAAGGAAAAAATATTTTATTTATTATGATTGCCATGTTGCATTTGTAACAATAAATAATGAAATTTTAAGGTCATCTAATAACTCACAACTTTCTGGAATAAAATTTAATTGTTTCTCTGCTAAATTCATTACCACTGTTGGGTTACTACAAGGTGAAAACTGCTGACTTTTACTCATTTGCTACCCATTGCTAGGCAACGTTGATATTGTAACAAGGCGATTCAGGTCTGCCTAAGATAAAAATTTCTGCAAAGACGGCTATGGCCCAGGTGTACTGTGGGTCTTGCAAGCTGCTGATAGAAGGCTAGTGCTTGTCAGACCAATTAACATCAAGTAAACAACCCTAAAATATTAGGAAAATGTAATTAAATATAAATTTAAAAACCATAAAAGTAAATTAAAATATAACAGAGATGCATCAAGATCCGCACGAAATTAACATAGAATTAACAGTGTGGAGCTTCTGGATAGTGTGACCTTGACCCCACACATAATTATTTCTTGCCCCCAATGGCTATCCGTTGCTAAACAACGTCGGAAATTTAAACATTGGTTTTGAGGTCGCCAAAGGTGAGCGCTATGAAAGAACTACTCTGGTCCGACCTCAAAGTGGGTTCAACGCACTACCGGTAGAAGGTATGCGTGCGCTTTTACTTATTCTCGTCCCATCTTCGTATATTGGTTTGTCTTATCACGTGGAATAATTCTCTTGTTTATTCATACTTATACTGTTTAAATCTTGGCATTACAAATCGTAATGTAGAACAACAATATGAACAACATAATATTTATTGAGATAACCAAAAAAACATGTTCTATTCTGCTGGTTGAGCGGCTCAGCGCTTGGCACGCTCGTTCCGGCCAGGTCGGTGTCGGGGCGGTTTGTTCGCAGGTTTAGTGTTCGATGTGGCTTCCTTGTTGGCCAATTGGGCTGGATAAGTTACTGCATTGCCCTCCTGGCACGCAGATAAAGCTACTTCTAATCCTCCGATCCGGGTTTTTTGATTCTGGTTCAATTGTTTTTCTTCGGCCAACCCCGTTGAGTGGCGGTCATCTTCTGATATAGACTCTTCACCTTCTTCGGCTCTACCCAGCTGGATTTGATACGCTGGATTTCGGTCGCCAGTTGTACAATTTGTTGGTGCATCTCTCGGTTTAATCTTTGGACTTTGTCCAATTCGCCTTGTAGAATTCCGTGGGGTTCCATATCTGCAAAATGGAATAAAACGTTAAACTCTCCTTCGTTACGAAATTTCACTCATCAGGTTTCTATCTTTTAATTTTAAACAAAATCTGATTCTAAGCGTACTATAACCCTATTTATTAATTTTTATGAAAAAGAAATAAGAGAATAAAAATGAAATCCGATGCTTTATTTACAATTTACACTTAGATTAATCGTATCTCGTACGGCTTCGGCCTCTGAATTACCTTGAGATCTCGCGAGCGTATGAGTGCTCTTGGTCACGGTGTGGACGTCTATCCTCGCCCCTCATCTCTCTGGTCAATATTCTTCGTGGAACCAACACGTTCATTGCTTCCGATTCCTCGTCCAAGTTCGGATCGTCGAGATTGAAGGATACGTTGTACGGAGGGGCGTACCCATCCGTGCTGGGGATGCTTCCCGTTGTTATTGCCTTGTTGATCTCGGCCAGATGTCGCCTAGCCCTGTCTACTTGTCTGTTCGTCTGGCGCTGATGCTCCTCCAAGCGCGCTAGTAAGAACTCCGCTTGCCCTCGGATCTCTCGGGCTGGATTGCTGCCTGGCTCTCTTTTGATGGCCACAAAAAGGAGGTCTGCTTCTCCGTCGTTTCTTTGTGCGCCCTCGTGGGATTCCCTTACCGGCGAGACTGAGAATCCCGCGTCCCATAGGGCCTGTCAACATCTGGCTGCCGATCGTGCGGGAAATCGCACGGTGACGCGGGACGCGTCGATCCAAGAGTGGTCTGCAAATTTTTAATCATTAAAATATTTAATAAATCATGTATGTATGCTTTTTATTACGATTATCTTAAAATAAATTTAACGTATATATGGTGATTCTATTTGCTGGTAGTAAGATAATTATAGGACGGCGAACTGGTGTGGGTCTGATCGTCGGATTCTCGGACGGGTATTTGCATGAGTGCTGTTGTGAGTATCGTCACGTGATTAAGTTATTTCTTAACCGTCGTACTTTATAAAAATTTTCATATGTCCTATTAGTAGTAGTTGTCATACATATTCGACTTGGTCGGTACTCATGGTCATCATGGTTATGATTCGGGGCTCGTGATGGCTTATCTTTGTCTGAGGATTTCATTACGTGTTTCTACACTACTATGTCCATTCGCTTCACTTGGTATCGGAGAAACTTTTGGCATCTGGGTTATTGGGAATTTCGCGGTGATTTGGCTCGCTCTCAGTGGGTGTGATGCTATCATCATCGTAATCGTTAATCTTCGGTTAATGCATTATACTAACTAGATGCTTAGCGAGTAGGCTGTCAATTTTCGGTCAAGCTGGTTGCTAGGCATTCGTCAGGAATTATGGGTAAACGAGTCATGATATGAACTTTCGAAAAATTTCGGTATATTTTATTAGATGAATAACGAAATCATGGGATTCCATAGAACATTTTATTGGATATCACCGCATTGATAGGTCGCGAATTATCATTGGAGATTGTGCATAATTTGGTCGGTTCCGCCTCTCAGGTTGGTCCTCAGATAAATTTATAAAATTAAAACAGGCTTTGATAAGATAAGAAACTTACCATCTTGTGGGGTGGATAGCTCTCTTCCAACTATGGCATTGGTTTCTCTTCGAGAATTGCTAGTTTTCCCATTTCGTTGCCATTCGTAACGTGGATTCATAGTTGTATTTGTTTCTACTACAAAATGAGTGAAATTGGCGCCACGCTATGGTTTTATATTAAATACCAGGGAAGTGCCAGGTAATCGAAATTTTCTATTAATTGACTTCTGTTAATTTCTAGTCTGTTAGATTTTCTCAGTGATTATAATTGATATCGAATCGTATCGTTTTCTTTCCTGACCACTTGCTGACATGTCGTTATTGACATTTTTCTGCCTTCCCCATTAGTGTGTATTTACATTAATACTGAATGACAATCAACCGGTGGTGCGATTCTAATTAGAAATAGTCAAGACCTTTTCTTATTTTTTAATTTGACTCGAGTAGGAGCGCGCCAACATTTATTATTCTGACATGTAAATTTATGGCTAAACCAGCTCTGAATTTCCTTTCGGGGTTCGCTGCTCCAGCGATCAGTGAGGTTGGGTAATAATTATTTTCATTTTCTTATTAATGATTAGATTGGGCTCTAGTTGTAGTCAATCTGTGGAATACTCAATCTATACAATGGCCGTACCAATTTTCCAACTATGAACTGATCCAGCTCGGATTTCTGGCGTGGAAGTCCCCGTTCCCAAAAACAACTTCCTACTCTATTGGTGACGTCGAGTAACCTATGCTTCCAGTATTATTTCGTCGTCCGGTGGATCTAACTACTTCTATCATGTTAAATGCTGATTTCTAACGAGGGATTTATTTGTCGCCACTAAGAAGGCTTATCATTCGATTTATGGATCTCATCCTCCTGCATCCTGCCTATCCTGCATGCCCTCATTGATCTATGACCCGTTGTAATTTTGCTAGTGAATCCAATGTCGGACGTCGTGGTGTTAATTTTCAGTTTTATGGTGCGTGTTTTTAGTTGCGTTTGAAAGTTTATTTTCATTAAATATTATAGTTAATTAGTTTGTTATTTATTTAATTAATCGCGATCGTACCAACTGAAATTTGTTATCGCTAACTATTACCATTACCAATTTTGTTGTTTAATTATGTATTTGTAGATATAATAGCTGAAATCTATCATCATTTATTTTTACCCTTACTACGTTTATCCTTTACTCATTTAATCGTGATCTTAGCATTTGACCTTATTATTATTATTTTACTATTATTTAATAATTCAAGCGCGACTATAGTAACGGAAACTTATTATTATTATCTTCACTACTACTGATTTTATTAAACATTTAGTCAATCGTGATTATAGTAATGGAAGCTTATTTATTATTATTATTACTACTACCGATTTTATCATACAATTAGTCAATCGTGATTATAGTAATGGAAGCTTATTTATTATTATTTTTACTATTACCGATTTTATCATACAATTATTCAGTCGTGAATATAGCAATAAGATTTATGATTATTATTTTACTATTACTGATTTCATTAATCAATTAGTCATTCGTGACTATAGCAATGATTTACAACGCCCATTCCAGTTATCCCCTTTTATTTGATCCTAAGGCTGATTTTGTTGATATTAGAATGTTACGAGTGTCCACTGGACTACTCGGTGTGGTGATTTTGAGCCGATTGTCATTTAAGATTTTAAGTCGAATTTTCAGGAAATGGGATGCAGAGGGGTAGCCAAAAGACTACCTCACCACCGCCCAATTTCCCCTATAACGGATAATATTGACGTTCCAGCTATTGCGTTCTCACGCCGTAGCCTTCACGGGCACAAACTATTGGCGGACTTACACCGCACTTACACAGTTTGGTTTGGGTGTGTAGATTTTATTGACTTGCGGTGATTTGTCGGCTGTGGGCCGGAAAAAGTTTCTACGTGAGTTCTCTCTGAATGAAGCTTTTATTGAAATATAATTGGCATAATACACTTTCATAATTGGCATACATTGTTTTATACATCGCACATACAAACCTTTCCCACGCCGACGCCTCAAACAGAGCTCTTACGAGGTTGTCTGGACGCAACGTGGAGAAAGTGTCGAACATTTCGTCACTCACATTGAAAAGCTATCGTTATAATTGGCTAAGACTGGTTAAAACTGATTTAAAACTGACTATTCAGGTTAAAACTGATTCTTATCAAAAAGCGATTCAAGTTTTTCAAAACTGATTAAAATTATGTGAAAATGAATCGGTATATATACCTATCGTACTACCCTAACCTTGCGTGTTAAATTTGATCTAGTAAAACAAAATTTGACCTTGTGATTTTCTAGTATATTCTAATCTTAATTTTATTATTTTGTAATTATTTGACAATTTTATTTTTAATTTTTTAATTGAATTGTTTCCAATTCAAATTATTTAATTTTTGTTCCATTTTTATGGATTTTCGCATTTTTTGGTAAATTGTCAAATTTCAGTCAAATTTTCATGTTCTCATGTTATTTTTATGTTTATTTTGTGCGGATCTTGTTGCACTTTGTTATTATTGTTGGGCCAGAACACATACGGCCTTGGAAAATGTTTAAATGGATTGGTAACACACATGCAAACATAACATGGAAATTTAAAATAAACCTATTAAAACATCAATTAAACCCTATCAAATATGAGAAAAAAGATAACTACATATAAAATAATAAATAAATTAAAATAATAACAAAATGCAACAAGATCCGCACGATACAAATACAAACATAACATGAAAACCCAACAAATTCGACCGAAAATTGATAAATCAATAAAAGTTCATGAAAATGAAATTTAAATCAAAAAATTTGTTATAAGAAATAATTCAATAAAAATTCTAAATAAAAAATTGTCAAAATAAATTAAAAAATAATAAAAATAAAGATTAGAATACACTAGAAAATAACAAGGTCGAATTTTGTTTTACTAAATCAAAATTAATGTGCGAGGTTAGGGACAGAA
The DNA here is from genome assembly GCA_022537955.1 of Schmidtea mediterranea. Lineage (NCBI taxonomy): Eukaryota > Metazoa > Platyhelminthes > Tricladida > Dugesiidae > Schmidtea > Schmidtea mediterranea. The sequence goes on from CM039680.1 coordinate 87,441,761, forward strand.
AATAGGTATAAATACCGATACATTTTCACATAAAATTTAACCATTTTTGAAACCAATTTTGAAACAAAATTTTTGCTAATTCTTAAAAATCTATTTTGAATTATTTTTTAGGTGAGCAGTAGTTTTATTTGGAAACTCTCTCTCTACGTCCCGTCCTCGCAACCTCGGTAGAGCTCTGCTTGGATGTCGGCGTGGGGGGAGATGTATTTTTTGATTTTATGGAATGATTTGGTCAAGTAATTTTGTACTTTGTTTTCTAATATCTTAATAAATATTTATAATGTTAAAATCGAATTTGTTTTTCATACTTAATTTAATTGTCGAAATTTTTCCGGTCCACAGCCAAGACACATCGCAAGTCAGTAAAATCACCATACAATTCAGATTCGTGTAAGAGCGTGGAATATCGCCGATGATCTGTGCCCGTGAAGACCCGGCGTGCGGAACGCAGGGGTTGGAACGTCAATACTATTCCGTATAGAAGAAAGGAGAAATAAGGAAGAGGTCTTTTGGCTTCTTCCTCGTTTCTCGTTTTCTGTAAACTCAACCTAAATCATTCTACATACGGCTCAAAATCATCACACCGAGTAGTCCAGTGGGCACTCATTAAATATAATATAAACATAAAATGCGTTTAAGGCCTATTAAAGGGAAAGGGTACGGGGAATAAATTAATATGAAATCGTTGATATGAAATGAAATAGTTCATAAATTCAACTTAACTATAAATTATAGATTTCTAATCGTTACCAAATAAATCGCTTTAAACTCCTAGTAAAGTAAAGAATTTAAATCGGGTTCTAAGTCCGAGATTAGACGCGCTTTTTCGGGATCACCACTATATAATCAATGACTATTTTTATCGTAAATTCAAAATTGATATGGATTTAAAAGGGGAACCATAAATCAATATTACTATTACATATTTGTTAGTAAACTTGGTAAATACATAATTGTACTGGTAGCTATTGAAACCAACTTACCCTAAATCTTCAGTAAAACAGGGAATTTGATGAAATACAAGTCAGAGTACCTCCAGTAGTATAGTTACCCAACGCACTCCTTTTCGAGTACCCTCATAGAACGACATCATTAATAATTGGAATTGACTAAAATTTAATTGTAGAAACATAATAAATATCATTGAGTTAAGTTAAATAGAATAGAGAAATAAAAACCCATCGAGTAGACAAATTTATTCCATTAAAGATTTATATCATCGATCAAGACAATCCCTCCAAAAATTGCATAAGATGCCTGCATTGATAGAACCCATGAAATATCCCTAAAATCTCGATAAAATTATACGAACTTAATTAATTAAATCCCTAACCACACTTACGGAATATCCAGCATTGATACAGCCAGAACAATTCATCTGATAAAATAATCCAAATTGATCATTATAACACAAAATAGGAATGGTTTTTTTTTCTTTTTTAAATTTATTCCCGGCACGTTTGGCATAGACATCCAGCACCAACTAAGGAAAATTCGTTATAATGAGAAAATAATCGTATAAAAGAACTTACTAGACAGTATAGTAGAATAACTCCGATTTTTTGATAAATCACCGGAAAACTGATCACCAAAGTTTCGCATGTTCGGATGACACGATAACTAGAATAAATTAACTATATACAAATCAATCGATCAACGGATATAGATTCTAATATAAACATTTAAGTCGACTTCTATTCAATAAACAATTTATCAAGGTTCACCAGGATTAATCGATTTTCCGGCCATCAATAACCCGTGTGTACAGACACCCCACTTCTGTATTTAAATAAATTATCGATACAAAGTTATTTTGGAATTTCTCCTCTTTCTAACCATGAATACCCAACCAATTTCTGATGAAGCGACTACTGAAGGAGCTACGACGACGCAGGATAAAATAGAAAGTAAGATCATTATAAATCATATTGAATCTATAATTGTAAATGATTTTCTTATTTTAAATTATAATTGCAAATAGTTTTTATCATTCATATTCAATTTAGAATTGTCAATGATTTTTCTTACTCATATTTAAATTATAATTGTAAATAGTTTTTCTTATTCATATATGTCCATGATTGTAAATGAATTTTTAATTATATATGTTTAACCGATCATCACACCCAACTTATATCCACTATAGTTCCGTCCCCATTGTCACCAGTTTTCCATTATTACCCCACAAATACCTTCCAAATACCCGAGCAAGTGCAGTTAGGCCACTAAATCGCAGACCGTCACAATTTTCCCCCTAAAGTAATTATACGCCTCGCCATAGAAATATTAATTATGTCATTATACTTCACATTTATTATTTCATTCAATTTCAAAAGTTTCAGGAGCCTCACACGGAAGAGCTAATTATAACGCAAATATAATATCTGGCGAAATAGCCATTGGCGATCAACAAAATTGGAGATTTGAATTTGTTCGATACTCAAAACGGGTGATACCGGGATTTATTGCCAGTAAATTTACATAAAAGGAAAAACCCATTACCATGAAAGATTTGTCGCAGCCCATTTTTCCCAAACACTAACTCCTGCCGAGATCAAGAAAGTATTTCGTTCCCCACAGATTTCGACGGACGTATAATTTTGTAATATCACGCACTTGATGTTCTAGAATAACATGAATTAGTTAATCACAAGTATGTAAATGCACAATAATAGGAGAAATACATAATGGCAATGACGCAAACCAACACTTAAAAGAAATCAATTACTTTCCCTGTGAGATGGCTGAGAGATCAACAAAAATCCCTATATATAATAATAACAGAAATTAACTTAATCGACGACAAGAGACCCATCATAATCATTTTCTGTCACTAAGATTAACCATATTAATACTATTCATTCCAGCAACTAATCCGACGGATCAGACGGTAATCTCTCTCGCAGACCGATGGAGATGGGCCTGGGCTCAACACTGACAGGAGAAGTGCCCAGAGTTTCCCCCGTCGAAGTTTCTCGATAGAAACCATCCGGGGCAGGGAACAATCGACCAATGGAGCCCGGCCGAGGAGATCCACCAACAGGCTTAGCAGCTACTCACCAATCTGGAGATCCATCAGCGCCAAGTAAACCTGCAGGTGATCCAAGCTCGCCAGTATCTGGCGAACGTTGAGGAAGATTTGCTGGCGGGTCGGATCGCCGACAACTATTGGCATCTCCAACCAATTTCCCCGAACCAGGATGCACCAACCGTCACGACTCAAGCCCGCAATACGAAGAGACCGGCTATGTCGATCTCGAGCTACATCCCTGAAGAATGGGTGGCAAAGAGATTCCCATGAGGGATTATAAGCCAAATTTCGCCGGGTGATTGACTCTAAACAATTTTTTTATTTCGATTTAGAGTGAATTGTGGATAATACAACTTAAAGTTGCGAATGTTTTGTTTTCGTTGTTCTGTTTTCACTTAATTAAGATTTTTAAATGATTTTGCCTTAATTTGTTTGAAGTAAACCGAATGTTATACGGTTGTAACCTATCAGTAAACTATCTTTTAATTATTTTTATCGTTATTAGCCATGGACCCCACCAAATTGCTACAAAATGAACTATCTCGCGCCCAGAAATCTAACAAATCCTTGTACGAACAAATAATTCAACTCACCAAGGGGGTGCAGCAGGTGCAGTCTACCTGGGTGGATCCGGCAAAGCTCAAATCCATCCACCAACGACTCACAGCCGCTCAAAAGGGTTGGGCAGAGGAGTGTCAATTAAATCAGAATCTCCGGACGCAAATCAGGGGATTGGAAGTCGCCCTGGCTGCAAAACATAACTGTAGATTAATAACCTGAAAATCTTGCTACAAAACATAACTGTAGATTAATAACCTGAAAATATTGATAACTGTAGATTAATGATCTGAAAATATCTGAAAAAAAAATCACACAACAATGTAAGATTTATAAAAAATGTGCATCTTAAATTTGGTTGAAATTAATACTACAAAGTAGTAGTTGAAAATTTGGGAAAACACATCAGTATTTATACCTATAATTTGGCCTTAACCTTGCGTGTTAGTTTTATTGCGATTAAACAAAATTCGACTTTGAAATTATTTGTGTTATCTAAATTAAATTTTTATTTATTTCTTAATTTAAATTGGTAATTTATTTTTAACATTTTTAATTAAATTTATTCAGCTAAAAATATTTTATTTTTATTTATTTAATTCATTAATTTTTACTTTTATATAAATGGTCATTTTACGGTCAAATTTTCTTGTTATTATGTTATTTTTTATGTAAATTTCGTGCGGTTCTTGATGCATTTTGTATTTATTTTATTTTACTTTTATGTTTTTGATTTTATATTTATTTATATTCTCTCAGATTTTAAAGTGTTTAGTTGGTGTTGTATATTGTATTTTAAGTTATCTTGGTGCTGGGTTTTCGTGCTGTATTACTGATGCATTTAAACAATTCTCAAGGCTATTTGTGTGCTGGCCCAACAGTACTCTTACTCCGTCAAGTAGCCGTTGATTCATTTTTTAGGAGTGTCACCATCGAATCCAGTTTCACTATTGTTGGGCCAGCACACAAATAGCCCTGAGAATTGTTTAAATGCATCAGTAATACAGCACGAAAACCCAGCACCAAGATAACTTAAAATACAATATACAACACCAACTAAACACTTTAAAATCTGAGAGAATATAAATAAATATAAAATCAAAAACATAAAAGTAAAATAAAATAAATACAAAATGCATCAAGAACCGCACGAAATTTACATAAAAAATAACATAATAACAAGAAAATTTGACCGTAAAATGACCATTTATATAAAAGTAAAAATTAATGAATTAAATAAATAAAAATAAAATATTTTTAGCTGAATAAATTTATTTAAAAATGTTAAAAATAAATTACCAATTTAAATTAAGAAATAAATAAAAATTTAATTTAGATAACATAAGTAATTTCAAAGTCGAATTTTGTTTAATCGCAATAAAACTAACACGCAAGGTTAAGGCCAAATTATAGGTATAAATACCGATGTGTTTTCACAAATTTTCAGTCTTATTTTTCGGAGAAAAAATTTCATTATAGAACTGTATAACTGGTTGTATAACTGGTTGAGAGCCGTGCATTCAGGCAATTAACACGGGTAAGTGTTTTGCCTGAACACGATCACTCTCAACTGGTGCAATATTATTAGTTGATTTTTTCGAAGAGAATTGATGGGTAATTTTTCAATTGAATTTATGTATGACTTTTCAGATCGAATTGATGGATGATTTTGTTTTTCAAATTGAATTTATGGATAATTTTGTTTTTCCAATTGAATTTATGGATGATTTTTTGAATCAAATTTGTGGGTAATTTTTCAATTGAATTTATGGATGATTTTTCAGATTAAATTTATGGATAATTTTGTTTTTCCAATTGAATTTATAGATGATTTATCGAATTAAATTTATGGGATTTTCGAAGTAAATTTTATGGAATGGATACAATGAATTTCAAATGTATGTAGCCGATGTAATATGCTGAATAAATATTTTATATCTACAGCCTTAGTGCATCGAAACTTTTATTCCAAATGCTATGGTAAAATATTATTTGTTATTCCTTTTTCCGGCCCACAGCCAACACATAACGCAAGAAAGCAAAATCTACATAGTACAGATTTGTGTAAGAGCGTGGAAAATCGCCAATGATATGTACCCGTGAAGACTCAGCGTGCGGAACGCAGGAGTTGGAACGTCAATATTATCCGTACATAGGGGAAATTGGAGGGTAAATGAGTAGTTTATTGGCTACTCCTTCATCATCCGTTTCCTGCAAAATCGACAAAATTTTTAAACAACAATCGGATCAAAATCTCTAACACCGAGTAGTCCAGTGGGCACTCATTAACTATGAAATGAACATAAATAGATCTTAAGGACAAAAAGAGGGAATGGGTAGCGGGGAAAATTGCGAAATCGTTGCAACAGTTAAAATGAACAGCCATCGGAAAAAGATTAATCCGAACGACCAAAATCATGAAAATAATGTTTTTAAATAAAAATTAAATAATTTAATTTGAGTTGAGGCGGAGAATATGGGCGGGACGCTGCTCAAATTTTCCGAACTAATTCAAATACTTAACAAAAATAGTAACGCAAAAATGGAATGCGTAAAATAAGGGCGGAACGCTGCTCAAATTTTCCGAGTCAATGAAAATACTTTGTCGAAAACGGTAGAATAGGGATGAACCTTAAAATAAGGGCGGAACGCTGCTAAAATTTTCGAATTTACAAAAATACTTTATCAAAAACCGAAAAATATAGATGTACTACGGCTAATGTTGTATATCAATAAAAAATTTAACGCTGAGGAATAAGGAAGGATCCCTACAAAATCTTAATAATAATAACGATAATGAAAAGGGTAATGGTAATTATAATAATGATAATTGTAATAATAATAATAATAATAATAATAATAATAATATTAATAATAATAATAATAATGGTAATAATAATAATAATCATGGTATTTGTAGTAATGATGATAATAATTATGATGATAATAATAATAGTAGTAATAATCATAGTAGTAATAACAATAAATATAATGGTAGTTATAGTAATAAAAATAATAATAAAGGTAATAGTAGCAACAATTAATAAAGGTAATACATATAATAGCAACAATAATAATGCTGGTAATAATAATGGGAAACATTGTAGTTATAATAGGGATAAGGGTGAAAGATATAATGTGGGTGTATTTAACATAACAAAGGGTGTACAGGCCAAAGAATAATCATCAGCATGGACAATAATAAGAAGGACTAAGCGAATGGACATAAAGATAGATGATATGAGAGTATAGGTGGACATTTGAAAGAGATAGGGGAATAATGGGACCTAAGAATCAACTGCGAGCACAGGTCTTCTATCGACAGCTCGTGAACCCGAGGGTTGTCCGAGCAATTACAGTACTAGCGATAATACTCAATTTTTGAGGACAATCCACCACTTGAACACATTACCAACGTTGCCTAGCAACGGGTGCCAAGTGGCAGTCATCATCATTTTGTATGGCGTTACGGGGGCAACCATAAAGGTAAGCAAGATTTGAAACCCTGTAACCCACCAGTACTCATGAAATGACTGCGGGGTTTCACTACTTATTAAGATTAAAAGACATCGTTTCGAATGACCAAAAATATAATTCATAATCAAATATGTATAATGTATAAATTAAACAAGTTTAAGTCCAATGAGCTTTATCCGATAACCAAGCGGCTCTACGCCTGGCCCGCTCCCTTCGTCCCAGCCTATAGTATTGGTTGCGATTGGTGTTGGAGTTATGACCGTTGATGGGTTGGTTACCGATGGCCACTTGAGATGGTGCGAAAACAAGAGGGTATGTTACGGCCACCCCTTCCTGGCTGGCGGACAGGGCGACCTCCAACCCCCGTATCTGCGTTCGGAGATTTTGGTTCATTTGCTTCTCATCGGCCCAGCCCTTTTGAGCAGCGGTGAGCCTGTGGCGTAGGGGCTTGACCTTAGACGGGTCCACCCAGGTGGTTTTTATTTGATACATTTCTCGAGTGAGTTGGATAATTTGTTCATACAGAGCTTTGTTGGCTTGCTGGGCACGGGCCAGCTCTTTCTGCAGAATTTGAATGGGTTCCATTCCTATAATTAAAAACATTTCAAGGATTAGTTGTTGACTTAAAAATTATTTAGCATGCATTTCATTAAACATAAGAAAATTCTTCTATTAAAGCAATCACGCAAACAAAATAGTCATCTAAAACGACCAGCCATTTATTTAAGAAAATTTTTAACCAAGTTAACGATGTTAAGTCAGAATTGAGTGTCTCTACCATGAAATGACGGTTCAGGAATCGCTGAACCCCCTCTCCACCCATTCCTCCGGAGAACAGTTGGAGGATATCATTACGGGTCGCTTTGTGTTGCGAACCCGAGTGACTCTGGGCCCGTTGGAGTCCTCCTGAGGGTTGTTGGGTTTCCCGCCAGTATAATTACGTGGGCCTTGCCTTGAGGTGGGTATTGGTAGACGTTGGCGATCCGGCTGGCCGAGATTTCTTATTCGATGTTCGCCAAGTATTGGCGAGCCCGGATCACCTGTACGTCTACTTCCCGTTGGTGGCTTTCTAGGCGACCAAGGAGATGGCGAGCATGTTCTCGGATTTCTCAAGCCGGACTCCACTCCTTCCATGGTTGGTCAGCTAACCCGGAAGTATCATTACCTCCCTCCGATCGTCCTTCAGCCAGTCGATTGGTGGAGCTCGGAGCACCTGTCCTGGCTGAAAAGTCTCCACGCTTGCCTCCATCGATCGTCAACATGGGTAGAAACATAGACCATCGGCCCGGATTTTCCTGGATAATATCTTGATCAATACAGTTTACTTTTAATATTAAGAAAATGATTCCAAGTAAAAACAAAAAAAAATAATAATATATATATATATATATATATATATATATATATATATATATATATATATGTATTTCTTACATTAACAGTTCGACTGATTTATTCTAGTGATTTTAGATAGTATCTATATCGAGAACAATAAAAATGGAAAAAGAATATAACTACTAAAATTTTCATAGACTGGAGCTCATATTTCCTTTCGTATGAAATATGATAGATTAATTGCAAATCTATATTTCTATTGTTTAAATACTCTACTTATATCTACTTATATTTATTGTTTACATTACTTATTTGGTTCTAGGAACATGCCTACCCGGTTCATAATTCGCATTTTCGTTTAGGAGTTCATATTGCTCATGATATTTCAGATTCATTTCTTCGATTAACTAATGGAAAGAATAAAATATGGATTGATTAATCTACGCAACAGGTTCCATGGTTTATTTACCTGACAGATGAAGTTAGTAATTTCGGCAAAGTAGATGCGCCGGGCTTACGGGATTAACACCGAGATAAGTCATTCAGGGGGTACTGAGTAAGATATCGTATCTGTTTTCATTGATTGGCTTAATGTAATGTAGGTTTTTCGAAGTTGATTTTGCAAATCTTCATATCTAAATTGTAATCGTTGTTCAATTATGGAAATATCCCTATCCAAAACCTGAATTATTATTCTACCTAAAAAGTTTTGGTTAAATATATTGCTGGTTAAACTTTCAAATTAATCGATGTTATTTAGAATTAATCAAAAGGGAATCATGAAATAATAAAATTTCGTCTTTTACCTGCTATGCTCATCGATATCCCTTCACCGGGCATTCTAGACGGTGTTTCTTTATCATACTTAATTCGTTGGGAAGTCATGATGAATATTCGAAAAATTCTAGTTATGCAGTATTAATAGCGCTCTCTATGGGTGTGTTCTATGCAGGTTGGTTAGATTTGCACGGTCGACACAACCACCGTTATCGATTTCTCTCGTCTCTTTGGATATGTCGTGGCTTGTGTGCACTGTGTGGGTGTGTCAATGGTGGTTGAATCGATAGTTTTTATTTACATTCCGTGACCAGATTTTGGATTGCTTTATGTGGTAAAATCTTACTTTATTTTGCTAGCTTATTTATATGTTAATTTTAGATGATCGTCGCTGAGTAGACTTCTCCTACTAGAAAACTCGCGTCTTTCTCCCTCCAAATACAACTATTCCCTCTATTATCTTAACACCCGGCTGAATGGGGTCGTCACCTCGTAATTGTGGATTTACTCATTGGTTTTCGACATTTTGGATTTACTTATTCGCCTTCATTTTATTTTTGGATGACTGATGATTTGTTTGTCATGGTTTGGATTTTTTTCTTGTCGTGGTATTTATTTAGGGTTTCAGAATTTTGGGGATTTTTGTTAGTGCATTCGTATTTATTTCTAATCAACCGTCTGTTAGCGGGAATGGAGGTTATGTTGGGTTCGGAATTTGATAAACTAGTTTAGGAACTTCATGTCCTTTTATTCTGCTTTGAACACCACTCATTTATGTTAGAATGTTCACCGATATAATCAATTGACTTCGCCCATGACTATCCCAATGTAACCATTGCTCCTAATGGTGTTGGTGGGAATGGTAGAAATTAATTTGGGTGCCTCAGAGGCTTGGAATGCTCCGAATGACATTGCAAATCTATGGGCCGCGAATACTCATCGACTACTATCGTATTAGTGCAATGCAAAAAATCAACCTTCCCTTGATTTAGTTTCCCATAATACGCCAATCGAATTCCGAACAATGACGAGCGTCTTTGATCTATCGCAACCCAGTTGGTAGGATTCATTTATCGTCAGTTGGAGTTATTACGAGATAGTTTAGCAGTACCCTATGCATCTAATATACCGAAGCTTAAAGTCATTTACTTACGTTTAGAATCCCAAAGGATTTCTTATTTATAACAACGATTTCGTTTTTTAACTCCCCGTCACCTGCCCTGAATTGATCCTAGGCGCACTGTGTTCATATTATATTTAGTGAGTGCCCACTGGACTACTCAGTGTGGTGATTTTGAGCCGTATGTAGATTAATTTAGGTCGAATTTACAGAAATCGAGAAACGAGGAAGTAGCCAAAAGACCCCTTCCTTACTTCTCCTTTCTTCTATACGGGTAAATATTGACGTTCTGATCCCTGCGTTCCGCACGCCGGGTCTTCACGGGCACAGATCATCGGCGATATTCCACGCACTTACACGAATCTGAATAACATGTTGATTTTACTATCTTGCGGTGTGTCTTTGGCTGTGGGCCGGAAAAATTTCGACAAATTTTAAGTAAAATTAGAAATTAAATATTATGAATAGTTTATTAAAATCAAAAAGAAATTACCAACATGATCCAATCCATAAATTCAAAAACATTATAATATATCTCTCCCCACGCCAACACCCAAGCAGAGCTCCGTCGAGGTTGCGAGAATGTGACGTGGAGAGAGTTCCAAACAAAACTCTCACTTACGTAGTAAAATAGATTTTCAAAAACTGTTTACTGATTTCAAAAACGATTAAAAATTATGTGAAAATGCATCGGTATATATACCTATTTTTTGTCCCTAACCTTGCGTGTTCTTTTTGATTTAGTAAAACAAATTTTGACCTTGGATTTTCTAGTGTATTCTAATCTTAATTTTTATTATTTTGAAATTTTATTTGACAATTTTTTCTTTAGATTTTTAATTGAATTATTTCTAATTCAAATTATTTGATTTTTATTTCATTTTCATGAAATTTGGTATTTTTAATAAATTGTCAAATTTTGGTCAAAATCATTGGGTTTTCGTGTTATGTTTATATTTAATTCGTGCGGATCTTGGTGCATTTTGTTATTATTTTAATTTTATTTTTATGTTTATTATTTTATATTTTATTATGTTTTTCTCATATTTGATAGGGCTTAGTTGATGTTTTAATAGGTTTGAATTTGAATTTGCATGTTATATTTGCATGTGTGTTACCGATTCATTTAAACATTTACAAGGCCGTTTGTGTTCTGGCCCAACAAATTTATAATCATTGGTGGATTTCTGGGTGTTGATATTTTGAAACTATATCGTTGTTACCCAGACAACCCCATACAAATATCTTTCGCTTACCACTCGGCACCCGTTGCTAAGCAACGTTGGAACTGTGTTCGAGTGGGTAGATCGTCCGCAAAAAGTGAGCGTTATTGCTAATACTATAATTGACCGAACGATCCATCGGTCCAACGAGCTGCCGATAGAAGGTCTGTGCTCGATTGCGATTTTTAGGTCCCCTTACTTTCCTATCTCCTTCAAATGTTAACCTATACTCTCATATCATTTATCTTTATGTCCATTTGCCTAGTCCTTCTCATCGTTGTCCACGTTAATGATTTTTTTATGGTCTGTAAATCTTTTGTTATGTTAAATAAACACAGTACATCACCTAGCCTTATCAGCTATTATAACTACAATGTTCCCTATTATTATTGCTAGCCTTATCATTGATACTATTATATGTATTACCTTTATTAATTGTTACTATTATTACATTTGTTATTATTCTTATTACTATATAATTACCATTACATTTATTATATTAATACTATTTTTATTATTATTATTATTATTTTTATTATTTTTATTATTATTATTATTATTATTATTATTATTATTATTATTATTATTATTATTATTATTATTATTATTATTATTATTATTATTATTATGTTTTTGTAGAGATCCGTCCTTATTTCTCAGATTTATAAAAATATTTTTCATATATAAAAATTTAGCCGTAATTTATTCTTATCTTTACAGTTTTCGGTAAAATCTTTTTAATAATTCGAAAATTTTAGCAGCGTTCCACCATTATCTTTCGGTTTTATCGGATTATTATACCAACAATTTGAGCAGCGCTCCACCCTTTCCTTACAATATTCGCTGAAGTACTTTAATTAATTCGGAAAATTTAAGCAGCGTACCGCCCTTATTTTACGGTCTTATTCGATATCTTATTAAGTACTGAGCCGTTCTAATTATACTTTGCTATTTTGATAAGTATTTTAGTTGATTCGGAAAATTTGAGCAGCGTTCCTCCCTTATTTTTCAGTTTTGTAATAAATATTTTGCTTACCTCCGAAAATTTGCGCAGCGTTCCGCCCATATTTTCCGTCTCAATTCAACATAATCTATTTAATTCTTATATATTATTTAAAACATTATTTTTTCCTGATTTTGGTCATTCGGATTAATCTTTTTCCGATGGCTATTCATTTTAACTATTGCAACGATTTTGCAATTTTCCCGCTACCCTTTACCTCTCTTGGTCCTTAAGATCTATTTATGTTCAAATTATATTTAATGAGCGCCCACTGGACTACTCGGTGTTAGTGATTTTGAGCCGAATGTTTTTAAAAGGTTTATGTCGATTTTATCGAAATTAAGTGCAAGAAAGTTGAGCCAAAAGACCTCTCTCAAGCTACTCTCTTTCGCTATTTAGTTCGGTGATTTGACGTTTAGGTTCCTGCGTTCTCACGCCGGAACCTTCACGGGCACGACTGTTGGCGGAATTACACCACGCTTACACAGTCGATTTGAGTGTGTGATTTTACTTCCTTGTTTTATGTTTTGGCTGTGGGCCGAAAAAGGAAAAAAAAAGAATTTTACCCTATCAGTTGAGCAAAAGTTTCGAGCATAGTACGGTTTATTCGAAATGAAATATTTCACATAGTAATCGGACGTCTATTGGCATCATCATTGTTCAATGCTTCATCCCAATACATTAAATCAAATTGGACAATAAATTCATGCAGTATTCACTCATTGGTCAAATAATCCATTAAGGATCCATCTATCTCGCTTCACACAGCAATGTACAGCAACTGAGAGTTGTCGTGTTCAGGCAAAAAGCTTACTAGTGTTAATTGCCCGAAAGCACGGCTCTCAGTTGCAACGCACACCAACTCAGTTTAGACTGAAATTTTTCCTCGGAAAATTAAGACGGAAAATTTGTCAAATCACATCAGTATATATACCTATAATTTGGTCTTAACCTTGCGTGTTATTTTTACTGCGATTAAACAAAATTTGACCTTGAAATTATTGGTGTTATCTAAATTTAATTTTTATTAATTTCTTAATTTAAATTGGCAATTTATTTTTAACATTTTTAATTAAATTTATTCAGCTAAAAATATTTTATTTTTATTCATTTAATTCATTAATTTTCACTTTTATATAAATGGTCATTTTACGGTCAAATTTTCTTGTTATTATGTTATTTTTTATGTAAATCTTGTGCGGTTCTTGATGTATTTTGAATTTATTTTATTTTACTTTTATGTTTTGATTTTATATTTATTTATATTCTCTCAGATTTTAAAGTGTTTAGTTGATGTTGTCTATTGTATTTTAAGTTATCTTGGTGCTGGGTTTTTGTGCTGTATTACCGATGCATTTTAACAACTTTCAAGGCTATTTGTGTTCTTGCCCAACATAAAACACTCCGGGGCCCGTAAAATTGCAACCTGCAATTTCTAAAAGATTTAAGCTATGAACTATACGGAGTTATTATTTTACATTCAATTGGGTCTACGAGCTACAGGGTCATGACCTCTAAACCCACATACGTAAAAATAATCATACAGTATACATCAACATATGGATTACAAAGAGGACATACAGTCCGGTTATGATCACACATGAAGAATAGTTAATAGTCTAAGCATCATTAGTTCATTGTTAATCATGAGTTCAATATTCTGTCACTTAGATATTCATCTCGCTAATGTCTTGGTATTCTTTGGTTTCTGATTGATTACTTTCTTTAGCAGGTTCTGATTTTGACGATTCGATATCTGTTGTGCGATTTAGCTTTGAGATTTTGTTTAGTCTGGGGAATTGACTTTATTTGATATAGGACTGATTAGATGTCGATTGTTTGGAAGATTGGCAAGCTTAGTGAATCTCAGATAAGAAGAATAGATAGAATGTTTAGTTCAAGACTCCTTTTTTGCTGGTGTATTTAGGTTTTTGGATTGTAAATTGACATTCTAGCTTTTGTTTGTTGATTTTCACTTTGCATTTTGAACTGGGTGAGGTTCAATTGGATTCTGTGGATAGCTGACCGGTTATCATATTATCTCGTCTCGATTGTTTGATGATAATTGATCGGTTCGGGATTATTCATGATTCTTTGAGATTGGTTTGGGTTTCTTCTTTTTGGTTATCGATTTTGGCTGTTTGTTCTCGATTTTCGGTTCTTTTTTGTTATTTTGTAGGGTTTCTGAAGAGCATCCATAAATATTTGAATATGATTTTCTTGATGGGTGTTTCCTTTTCTACTGAATTTAGATTTGATTTTCTAGAGTTCTGAGGGTTTGAACGATCTGTTTTTCTTGTTTTAATCCTTTGACCATTGGGTATAATAAAAATTGATCCGTCCGTATTTGGTATCCTTTGGGTTTCTCATATCTCGGCATATTTGCTACAGGTAAGTTTTGCATTGATTGATTGATTGTGGAGTTTTTCGACATCTTTCTTATGAATACTAGGTGGTATATGATGGCTTATTACTGCTATCTTCCTTCTCATCGCCAATATCATGCTGCTTCTGCTTTCCTTGTTTTCATAACAATTATGGGTTTTTGATGATCATTTACAATTGCCTGACTATTACATTATATTTTGAGACATTTTAATAGGACTTGTTATCACTCTTCTTGATTTTGGGTAGTTGTTTAACTTTCTGTTCTTCTTCCTTCTTTATCTCTGTTGCTTTTATTATCATATCTGGTTTCTTATTTCTGTGATTGGTATTAACTTTATTTTGACATCGTTTATCTTCTTTGTTTGCCTTTACTATAATTTGCAAGATTCTTTCGATACTCCATTTTGATTGAGTGCATTTTTTAGTTCAGTCTCCTCATCTTTTGTCGTTTCTTGGCATTGTCTTTTGCAATCTCTCCTTACTGATTCGATTTGTCTTTCTTGTTATCTGCTTTTTGATTGTTGAGTTGTTTTTTGATTTGTTCTTTGGTCCTTTCTTTATTCATGTTCGTTGTTGAACATCAGTCTTGCTTGGAATTACTATTCATTTTTGTCTCGTTTGGCTGTAATCTAGTTTCCCTTGCAGTTGGTTGTTTTCTTGGTCTATTCCTTGCTCTAATTTTGAGTCTCTTCATCCCCTTTTCGTATTCATTTAGTTTTGTATATTGAGCTTTACTGGTTCTAACTCTTTGTCCTTTTCGTTTTTTCGTTTACTCAATGACCACAAATTTTGTTTCTCAGTTATCTACCCTTTGTTGTTATTCGTTAGTTTCTCATTACTTGATTCAGTTTTTCGTCAAATTATTTTCCATCGTCTTGTTCGTTGACTGACTTAATATTTCATTTATTTCTTTATTGCTTCCGTTTTGTGTTGGTAATTTCTTTACTATTTTGCTGCTTTATTTGTGTTCGATCGTGGATTTGTTATCGTTGTTTCTCATTTTCGTCTTTCATCTGATTGTACTGGATTTTCCAAGTTTTAATTTGCTCTCCAAGTCTACTCTTGTCTCTGATTTTCTTGACGACTTTGGTACCTCTTAGTCGTTCTATTTCAATTTCTGATTCTGATTTGATTAGCTTTCAATTGATTCGTTTCTTAATTTTAACGTATTATCGCATCACTTATATTTCCCCTTCAGCTTTATTCTTTGTCACATCGTCTGATTTTTAATTTGTTTTCGCTCCTTGACTATAATATTTATATACTACTTTTATATACTATCGGATATTATTATACTCGTACCATATAATATTTATATACCACTTTTATACATTACTATATAAACATATCTATTATATTCATTATATACACACTCCTGACTATTTATTACTCTATCGTTTCTCAAGGATCTACGCGCAAAGTGCGTATCACTCCGCATCTCTCGTCAGTTACTTGATACATATCGATCTCGCTTGGCCACTTGAGTGGTGCTTTTAATGTCGGTGGTTGTCTTATTTCCTTGTATGCTACTGAATTCTGCTTTTTATTACTATCTCGGTTTTCTTCCTCTTCGTTATCATCTTCTTTTTTCTTGTCTTTGTCCTCATCGTCCTTTTTGTTCTGGTCTTTATTACATCGAGCATTCTGAATCCTGTTGTCTTCGACACTTATTTCATTGATTATATCCTCATACATCTTGATTATCATTTTCCTTCCATTTCTGATGTCATCAATTTCTTGTTTACTACAGCTAGATTTTCGTTTTATCCGGTGCCATTTTCTTACCAATATTTCTAATTATTCCTTTTTGGACCCTATTCTCTCAGGTTCTCTTTTATTGTCCGTGAATTTTATTTCTCCTCTCTTTAACAAAGATTTTATCGTCTTTGGTAATGCATACTCGGAATTTATTGCTATTTTTAGTAATATATTTTCATTGCTTTCGAATTTGTTTACGTCTATGATTTCGTTATCAGATTTTCTTTTTCTCCACTTGATCAGTTTTGCTGCTGCTTCATCGTATCATCTCTCGATTGCTCCAAGGATTGGTTTAAATTTTGTCCTATTATTTCGATGTCTTCGTGAATTGCATTTATCGTAAAGAACTCTATTGCACTTGCTTCTCGCGACATCATAATATAATTTAACATCGTTTTTCCTTTATTGTCTTTCTCATTTAGAGTTGATTCTGTTTTTAATAACTCATTCCGAATTTTCGTTGGCGCATCTCTTGACACTGCAATCATCATGGGTGTTTGCCATTTCTCATTTCTGATATTTGTATGTTATCCACATTGGTTCATTGCCTCGATAATTTCCATCGTTCGTTCTTCGTTTTCGCTTTCTATGGCATGATGTAGTAGTGTATTACCCGCTATGTCAAATATTGTGAATAATATTGGCATTCTTTTCATTAAGATGCTGATTTCTGCTGTTGATTTTGAGCCTTTTGCGTAGTTAGTGATCATTTTTGTTACTCCTCTAATATCTCTGTGGTATTCTTGTTCCTGGTCTATCTCGGCATTATTTCCTTAGCTATTTTGATGATTGCTTACATCTGTTTCTGGTAATTCATTCTAGCATCGTAGATTTCGTTATATTGTTTTTTCTGTTTCGCCTGATTACTATAATATTTTGATTTTGTCTCTTGACTGTTTGTGACTCTGGTAACATGTTTTGTCATGTCTAATAGGTTTTTCTGTCTTCCAGTTGTCTTTTCCTGGTTCGTAGCTTGATCTGACACTTGTGTCATTTGCTGGTTTTATTCTGGTTTTAGTATTGATCTCTTCTGGTTTCTTATTGCTTCCTCTTATTAGTCCCACTGTTTCGGATGGGTTCTGAGTCTGTTTATTTGGACAATTCCGAGCCAAATATCCCAATTTTAGACAGTTAAAACATGTTCCGCGTCTTTTGTGAAAAATGATATTTACGTGGCCTCCCTTCCCGCATTGTTGGCATATTTGATGTCGATAGCAGTCATTCTCTGCGTTTCCCGATTTTAGACATGTTTTACAATATTATCTGGTATTTACGTTGTTAGCTTTCGTATCAATTTACCAGATACTTTCTTCGTTCGTTGTGGTTTTCCTAGTTGTGTTTTGTTGTGCATATCCCTGCTGTGCTGTAATTTTCCTTTCTACATGGGTTGTTTTGCTGAGTTCGTCAATTACATCTTCTTTTGTCTCAATTATCAATTCACTGACTGTTTTTGATCTGTCTTGCATATTCAGATTTCCTGTTTGTTGCTTTTGGATTCTCTTTTCGATTAGTTCTCACTCTAAAATTTTATTAACCATTAAAATATCTATTACCTCTTGTTCGATTGACGTCACTCCTATTTCTATATTGTCTCCTGTTGTTTGTATAGATTTTGACTCCAATACTTTACTTTTCACGTTTATTTGAAGTTCATCTTTCTTGTCCTTTTCATTATTGTTTAGCTCTTGTTGTAACATGTTTATTTTCGCTTTCCTTATCGGTTTTCTTTTCGATTTTTGTAGTATTACCCTCTGATTTTGATATTTTGTTTTTTGTCTTTCTGATATCATTTTATCGCTGATTTTGTTGCTTTTTCGTCGTCTGTCGTTCTCTTCTATGGTGATCTCTTGAATTATCTTTATTTTTTCTTCGCTGCTCAATTCTTGCTCTGATTTTATTTTGTCCTCATGAGTTTCATATTACTTAATTACTTCATTTTCTTTATCGTTATTTATTGTCATATCATCCTCGCTGTTGACAACACACTGCTCCGCAGTGTGGATTTCTTTTGTATTGACTATTCTCGGCATATTGCTTCTACTTGATATTTGATTTCTGTTCATCTGACCTTTTTCGAAATTTCCTGGGTTTCCTCTCTCTGTAATCTCTGCCATTCAATTTGTTGCTGTTCCGGATATTTTCTGGTCCATTGATTACGAACATCATTCATGTTTCTCCTCGTATTACTTCGTTGTATTTGATTGTTTGCGGGTATTCGTTGAATCATACCTCCTAATTGCTCAATCTCTTGTATTTGATTGCTTTGTGTACTTTGGTTATAATTGTTCAGTTTTGGTTGTCTCGATTTTCTCTCTATTGGACAATTTTCAGCTATATGTCCGTTTAGGTTGCAGTTGTAACAGGTTCTACTCTCGAATCTTGTGGTTGTCCTCATTATCGTCATATCTCTTAAATGTTTAACCTATTTTGTTAGGTTATTTTGTGGACGTTTCTTGAATTGGTATGGTTTTTGTTGACTTTGCAATCTTCTCATTCGACAATTCTTTGACATATGACCAGTTTGATCGCAATTAAAACAGATTATCATTTCTTCTCCTACGTTTCGTGTAGGGTTCATTACTATTGATTGTCTGTTGATACTTTCTGTGCAAACTCTTCTATCATATCCTTGGCAATTCTTTAGTTGATAACCTCGGTCAGTTCGGCATCCTTCGTTTGAACAGATATTACATACTGGATTGTAGCTCGCATTGTTAATCCTGAAATAATTATTATAATTTACAAATTTACCTCTACTGTCTTGAATCCTCTTAACTGGCATATCGCAAATTCGTGATGGTCTTTTAATATCTTTCGTTTGTCTCGTTGTTTCCATTGCTACTTTTATTGGTTTTGATACTTGATCTTTTAATTCGGTTTGATCATTTTTCCTTTCGACTCTTTCTTCAATTGTGGTTAATAATTTCTCTTCTCGTATGATTTCCGTTTTCTATGTTTGAGCTATTTTTGTTTCAACTGTTTTCATTTCCGAATTTCCAGTTTCCTTTTCGTCATTTAAATCTTCTTCGTTGCATTTTCTTTCTGAATGCATCTCCTGTACATTCCTCTTTAACTTCGAAGATATTGATTCTCGGCTCCTCATTTCCGGTTTATCGCGTGTGATTTCGTATATTGTTGATTTTCTCAAATATATTTCTGTTTCATCCGTATTTTTACTTGGCAACTCTTGGTTAATTTCTTCTCTGGGTTTTTCGATCTCTTTGCCTGCGTTTGGTTTCCATTGAATTGAAATTTCTGGTTTCGGTAATTTCGCGTTGCTTCATTTGTCGGTTAACTTTTCATTTAAATTATCGTATTCTTTGGTTTCTGTTTCCAAACTTTCTAATCTTGTTGTAATCATTGGTTCTGCTGTCACTACTGTATTAAGTTTTCTATCTGTTGCTGCTTTTTACTTTATCTGACTTCCAATAAAATGACTTATTTTATTTATCCTTGTTCTCTATTCGTTTTGGTATATACTCAGTTTCTCTACTCAATGGTTTCTTTGATTTCAGTTTCTCGTTACTTGTTTTCTTGATTTATCTCTAGTCTATCGGCTCTATTATTCGTCGTTTACTTGATCTCTTTATTCCTTGTCAATTATCTAAAATAAATAACACTTCTAGTACATATTATTCTACATAAATTTCCGCATTGATTTTACGTATTATTCTCATTGCTTCTCCTTATTTTAATTCTTTTCGCTACGTCAACTTCTTTATTTTGTTAATTTTTTGTCTTTTGATTTTTAAGTCTATTTTGAATTATCTATAACTCGTATCCAATATCTATTTGCTTCGTATAAATTATCTTTATAGTCGCATCAATTATCTGTATTTTCTTATCAATTAACTATTTTTATCAAATAAATCATCACCATCATCTCAACAATCGTCTCGTTAACTATTTTCCTTTATCTTTTTATCATTTGTCCAAAAAGGTTTCTTAATCTCTGTGCACTATGGACCTTATTAATTAAATCCTCTCGTCTTTTTCCTTAAACTTTATCCGGTGTGATCGTTTTCCTTTTGATTCATCTCCCTTCATTTTAAATCTATTTTAAATTATCTATTTCTCGTATCAATTATTTATCATCCTCGTATTAATCTCGTATCAATTATCTATGTGGTCGCATCAATTGTCTATATTTTATCGAATAAAATCACTGTAATTATACTATCATTCAATCTGTTAATAATTTTTCCTAAGTCTCCATGATTTAATAAAAATAATTTGCTTTATAGGCCTTTATCTAAATCTTATAATCTTTTCACTGGCACGCTATGGCCTTAAATTTCTCGTCTCATCCGAAGCTCTATGGGCCTCTATAATTTATCCTCTTTATTGGCTTTCTATAGCCTTCTCTATTTTAAGAAGTTAGATATTTCTATATTTTAACTGAGAGCATTAAAGAATCTTCATTGTTGAATGATAAAGATATTCTAACCAGCAATGTTTTCCTACCGGTTCGCGCGAACCGTTTGTTGTAAATCTTATGGTTTTTTCGAACCGGCTATTAATAATGATCACATAAAATAAAATTACTTTTAATAAGTTTACTTTGATAAATTCAAAAAAGTATACAAATTTTGAAAATTTGATCTAGTTTTCTTAACGTTTGTAATTTTTTGTACACTTATACAAATAATTTGTTGTTTATTCATAAACAAACAGCACTATTGCATTTAAATCATTTTTATTATAATGAATGTTTCAGTGAATTGAAATAATTTGAAAGTTTAATTTAGTTTCTATCACGAATCGCGATTATACGTAAAAGTTGAAAATATTTCTTTGTCAGTTATTATAGTTCTTTTGTTTAGTTCAGGTCATATAAATTATAAATCGTAATTGTATTGCTATTTTAAATGGAGATTTTTTAAAAAAATCATTTAAAGTAAGTTGAACTAAACATTTTTGTAATCTACTACACTATTTATTATCCATTTTTATTTTATTTTTAGAATATGAAGAGACAAAATGTATTTACCACATATTTTCAAAAAAAATTACATATGAAACATCAGCAGCTGATGATAGGTCGTCTGAATTGGAGATTGTTGCATCCCCAACAACTTTAGAGGAACCAACATTAGAAATGTCTAGTTTCCGAAATGATACAACTAACAATTTACCAAACTGTTGGAAAGCGAATCAGTTGGAGCAATTTTTTAAAAATATGTGATGGTTTATTTGTAGGTAATCAGAAGTAGGGATGTGAGTATTGTTCAAAATAGTGTTCAAATTTTATATCTAAAGAAATGGAAAGATTGTACAATTACAACATCGGGAAAAAACAAAATAATCCAACAAGCGTCCTTAACCCGCCATCTACCAAGCCATTTTAGAACGTCGCATACCAAGCGGTCATTTTGACCGACTTGAAAATATTGGCTAAAAAAGAGTTATAAAAAGAGCAAAACACGTGTTATATGCATAATTGAGCTCGCACTGACAGGCACGCGATCGTGAAGCATGGCAATGCGACCGCCAAATAATATAGAGTGGGGGAGAGTACATACACCACGCATTATCGCATATATCATTGGTCAGTAAGCCAGTATTGACATCAACTCTTTGTCAAAAAAGTCCATAGGCGACTCGTTTTTATATCTTTTTCTTTTCATTATTTTGTTATATTTAGTTGTATTATTCGTTCTAATTTTTAGTTTAGTTTTAGTCAATCATTTATCGATAATTTTGTTTTATATTTTCATTACAATTATTTTTAATTATTTATTTATAATTATTCTACAAATATAGTCATTATTATAATTAATTTTTTCACGTGTTTTTCAATTGTTATTATTATCAATATTATTATTTGGTATCAAAAATGGAACATAAAAGTTCTGATCTTGATTTCTACGACAGTGACATCGAATTCGAAAATATAGGTGATGGTGATTTATCTGAAAACGATGATAATATATCAATTCAATCACTTGATTCGAATTCAGAGCTCGATATTGATGATTTAGATTCAGATTATGACTTGGAAGATACGTTTACGTTTAGATCAGGTATGGTATGGAATAAAACACTACCAAAAAATTTTGTAAATGATCCAAATATATTAAATTCTGGAGTTACTATCCAAAATTGTAATGAAATGTCAATGAAAGATATTTTTGATTATTTTCTTTCAAAAAAATGCTTGAAGAAATCTTATTTGAAACGAATAAATTGATTGAAATTTTGGAAAATTCCAATAAGCATTTTATTTCGTTAGCAGAATTGGAGACTTTTATAGCATTTTAATTTCATCGGGACGCAATCGCGATCGAAAAACAAAACTTTATGAATTGTGAACCAATGATGAATTGTTCCAACAGCCTTTCTATTCAGCTGCAATGGCTTGAAATTGTTTTATCTATATTTATTCCAAAATTAGATTTGACGACAGGTCACAAGGGATGAAAGGAAGCAGAAAAATGGTGACAAACTGGAAGCCATTCGATCGACTTTTGACCAGTTTGTTGAAAATTGCCAGAATGCTTATATTCCAAAAAGTGTCATCACTATTGATGAGTGCCTAGCAACCTATCGCGGAAGGTGCCCATTTCGGGTTTATATGAAAAGCAAACCTGGTCGTTACGGCATTAAAATTTGGATTGACGCAGATGTTGAAACATCTTATATTTGTAATTTACAAGTGTACACTGGTAAAACAAATAATGTCCGGAAACAAATCAAGGACAAAGAGTAGTTTTAGATTTGGTTAAACCGTATATTAATTCAGGTTTTTCGGTAACAACCGACAACTTTTTTACATCTGTACCATTGGCACTTAAATTACTAAATAATAAAATTTATCTTACTGGAACTCTTCGAACCAATAAAAGAGAAATTCCTGTTCAATTTCAAGTTTCTAGGCGAAGCGAACTTTCCAGTAATTTTGGTTATAATATAAATTTAACTTTAGTGTCATATATACCTAAAAAAGGCAAAGCGGTTAATTTACTGATAACTAAATTTCACAATAATGAAATTTGTAAAGAAGAAAATAATAAACCTAGAATAATTTTATATTATAATAAAACGAAAGGAGCAGTTGATTCAGGTGATATGATGACATTCGAATACTCGATTGTCAGAGTAACTAGACGATGGGCTTTTCGTTTATTTATGGAACTGATAGACATTGCTGCCTTTAATGCTTACGTAGTTTGGAAAGCCGTACATCCTGATTGGCGAAATAATGATTCAGGTAGACGAAAAGTATTTTTGAGGGAATTGGCAAAAGCATTGGCAACTAAAAATGTACAAGACAGAAAATATGACATGTTCCACAAATCCATTAAACGCTGCATTGATATTTTCAAAAAAGCTGCCGAAGACCCTCATGAGACTGGAGAAAGTAGTGGGTTTTCAATTCGTAGTATTGAATCAAGAAAGACATAAGAGTTTTGTGATTATAAAAAGAAACAAAAAATCAGTAGTTCTTGTTTCTATTGCAATCGACTTACATGCGGTGAACACAGATTATTTATATGTTATAATTGTAAAGATAATAATGAAATATAAATAAATAATGTGAAATCCCGCGTCTCTAAATTGCAGCCTGCTAAAAAGCTAATTTCTAAGCATGCCTATGTCGAATGTCAAAACTTTTATATGCCGTGCGATGTTGTCAAGTAATATGTATATTATCAATAATTTGAATTTTGTAAATAACTTTCCAAATATTGAAGATTTTATGAAAGATTTTTGTTTTATAATAATAATTTTTCAATAATATAATCAAAATAATTATTTAAACTTTTTGATTGATTGATTTATTGGCCGGTGATTTTGACCGGCTTGGTACGACATGGATTAAGAAAAAAAATGAGCGAACATTTTGCATCGAAAGCACACGGACTAGCTATGAACACAAAACGCGAATTTCGACAGCATGCATCGATAAGATGAACGAAAAATTTATTAATTCTACTTCCAAAATTTTTTACACGGTCCGTATTTTCAGACATAGAAAGTGAAATAGAGCTTCAGGTAAAAAATGGTTTAGATTTGGGAATTGGACTTCATTTACGACAGTGTAACAAAGATGGAATAACATATTGCGGAAGAAATTAAGAAAGAAATTTTTACTTTAATTATTGAGTAGAATTTGAAAATTTGTATAACAGGGTTTTTCACTCTATTTTGAAAACGTTTCAACCTATTTTGAAAATTAATTAAAAAAATATTTAAAACATTTCAGTAAAATGTAACTGTTGGGGTTTTGTCGGCGAATTTGAATAGGATGTATTATCAATCTGACTCCAAGCGTGCTTTTAAACAACAGTAATGAACTCCAAACGATATAAACTTTATTGATTAATATACTTTATCTCCACTTTAAAATGACACAACGAATTATCTATCAATCACAATTTGATGCTTATTACGACCCTTCGGGAAGAATAGCACTTTTCGGATCAATTGGATTTCACAATCACTTGACTACTGTGACGGGTTTCTGAGATCGGTAACTCTGATTTAGTTGCTTTGCTTTGAGTTCGCTTAATTTCTGTTTTACTTGATTTCAACTTTAAGTTTTCTCCAAATTTCTCTTTAATACTTTCTTCAATAATTTTCTGTAATTTTCTCCTTTCCAATTATTTGTCGAATTCTGTCCAATTTCTTTCTAATAATCTCCTTTTCTCTCTTTGATTCCAATTGCGCTTCCTTTTTATACTCCGTCACTCAATAATACTTACTGATATCCAATAGAATATCTGATATCTTTTAGCGCTCATTCCATTTGGGCCACTATAATCACTGACAGCTGTCCAGATAAATAATTTTTAGAGATGCCCTTCCCCGGATTCCCAAACAATATTCTTTCCCTTATCTTGAAAGGGCTTTCAAAATAACGTGCAAATTTTGCTTTTGTTTTGCTAAATTTGCATTCGTTAATTATAAATTACCTTCTTTTATTCAATTGTCTGTTTTTATTGATTTTCTTTTATTCCCTTCTCGTTATTCGACATTCCTTTTTCATTCACGTTTAATTAAGCTCCAGAATATCATCTTAATCACTTATCATTGTTTCCCCCAATCATTTTATATGTTTATTAATTATTTTACTGTATTATTTAAGTATCCTCAACATCACTAAATTTTTTAATATTTCGTTTAATATTTAAAATCTGAGAAATTTCTGTTTTCTGAATTCCTTCTTCATAAGAACTTATTGCTGATGTACTGGGAACATTTATAACTACTGGCCATATACACCCACTGACATCATAAGTTACTACGGTTCTAGGGTCCCATTTCCCTCACACACTACACAATTTACGCCTCACCACCAGACACACATGGGTTAATCTATGTTGGTAATATGTATGATAGCAGAATGTTTTTCCACAGGTGAGCATTGTTGCCAACACTACTCTTTCAATAACTTTCGATTCGGGTTCAAAGCGACAGCTAGAAGGTCTTACGCGTTATTCTATAATCCGATAATCTTTAAATATATCTGATTCCTTAAGTTTGAGTAACGGAACTTGACTGTGAAGATATCGAATACTAATGAAATTGCATTAGATTTAAATTTAGATGTACTTAATACCGAAAATAAAAATGTTGTACATAAGTTTTATTTTTCAATTATGCACATAAAACAGTTGATTGAGTTAGGATGAAAATTTCAATCATAGGTAAAAGCAACAGAAAAAGAAAAGAAAATAGAATAAAATAAAGTCAAAGTTTTTCAGGGAAATGTCACTAACAAAAGCGATACAGATCCTCGACAGAAATGATTCGGTTCTCTGTTGGTGTCGATTCGGCGAGGACGTTTTCATTTACTAGTTCTTAAGAGATTTGCTTTATTTATCCCCGTCGATGTATACGGGTAGGCATCGGTGCTTTGGACATCGCGCTGTTTGATGGGGCTCCTATTTGCCTTCGAGGTGCAGATTGTTCTACAACCGAGATGATTAGGGTCGACGATCGTCCACTGGTTTGCTCTTCTTCATCCAGAATTACACGAGAGGTAGTGGCAATGTGGATGTTAATTGGCGACTCGTGACTAGTTGCGTTAATCGTTATCTGAGCCGGAGCGGGATGAGAAAATTCGGGTTGAATGGAGGCGTAGATTACATCGTCGTCGTATCTGGAAACGGCGCATTCCATGGATGCCAAGTCTGGAATTTCTATCGACTCTTTTCAGCCGTTGTGTCATAGCCACCGCAGACGGAGCTGGAACAATTCTGGGAATGCGCGATAAGTTCATTGTTGTTGAATAGATAGAGTAATTTCTGTGAGAAGATTAGCGTGAATAGTATGAAAATTCAGCGAATCCGAACTGTTAATAGGAGAATTTGAATTTGATGATTACGTATTCCGGTAGTTTTGTAGAACTCGCGATTTTGCTTAGAGTTAATTTTGGATCAAAAAAATTCCAATTTACGAGAGTTGTCAAACAGACGAAACAATGAGTGTAGAAGACTTCGGTTTCTGGTAGAATAATAAAGGAACGGAAGATTTAAACAAACATTTTCCTAAAAAAAAGAAGTATGATTAAAAATGTCTTCTGAACTATTTAAGGCGGTAGGCCGCGATCAGTGAACCGACCTACAGAAAATTTGAAATTCGTTTGTGTATTTTTTGATAGTAGTTATTTACAATTACAGTGTGATAAGAAATTTATCTGATTCACTGTATATCTATAATTTATGTTAAAAGGTGCTGAGATTAGCAACGGTTTTACTTTTCAACTTATTACTTATGCAGATTTTGATTATTTTATTAACTAATGTTTTTCGCCGAAATTTATTGTGTAAATTTTCAAATGAGTAGAAAAGCAAACAGCTCAGTTCGTCATCATT
Organism: Schmidtea mediterranea; assembly: GCA_022537955.1. Classification (NCBI taxonomy): domain Eukaryota; kingdom Metazoa; phylum Platyhelminthes; order Tricladida; family Dugesiidae; genus Schmidtea; species Schmidtea mediterranea. The sequence continues at coordinate 87,469,251 of CM039680.1, forward strand.
TATTGACTTAGGTAACTTCAATGGGTACTATCATTTACTACTCTTCTTGTAGAGTAATTCATTTCCTACTTGTTTCCACTGATTAAAAAAAAATATATACTTATTCGCTAGAATGCGTCTCATTTGGTCGTCATCTTATATTGGAAAATTTTACGTAAATTTAGTCGACTGATGCTTTCCCGCGTTCTACAACTATGACAAGACATTTAACTTCCATGAGCCTTAAAACTTTTACTCTACCCTTATCTACCAGGTCGAGTTGAAAATCAGAGAGGGTTTGATAAAAATTTCTTGCTTAATGATCTATTAGAGATCACTCTTAATTCCCTTACATTATGTCGACCGACGTTTCCATCAGCCATTACGAGTTGTAAAAAGGTGCCCTGCAGATAAAGTCCTACGTCTTACGACTAGGCGTCGCCGCGAACAACCGAGTTGTTAAGAGTGCACGCCAGCTCGCACAACTCACGAAAGTGAATTCGTTAGCAGGAATACCAGGATATCCTGTTGACATCTATTTCCATACGTATTATATATTTTATCGGGACCCCTCTATAAAAATATATATGAGCATTCAAAACATATTAAATTACAATGATTACAACGGTTTATTAAACATATGAATTACAAAAGAAAAATTAAAATAAAATTCCTTACTTCGAAAATCAATTGAAAAATTTCACAAAGATAAGTTTTAAGATTTTGAGTTTTAGTAATAATTAGAAGTTAAAAATAATGAATTTGGTCAATGTTTATATAGTTGTTTCATGCATGTGTGCGACTTTTATGTGGACTTTTATAATTTTTATTAATTTTAAAATATTTTTATAATTTTCTTTGCATTTTTCTTTATTTTTTGATATATTATTTTTATGTTATCGAATCTATTTTTTATTGTTATTTTTATGCAATATTCTTTTTAGCCCTTAAAATTTTGTTTCTTGGTCGCCGCTTCTTCCTATGTTTTTTCTAAACCTTATTTTGCAATGTTTTGGCAGTTTTGTTTATTTCATTTATGTTTCTTTTTGCCTGTATGCTATAATCGATTTTATAAATATATGTTTTAATTAATTTTATTATATTTTAATTTGTTTATTTGATGTTTTTATTTTATTTTTTTAGTTTCTGCTTGCGGTGCATGTGTATGTGCAGTGGCCATTTTCCTCATCTTTACTTTTTTGTTGTTTTAACTTAAATAACAATTTATTTTTTTGTTTTAATTTTGGCTTTAAGCCCAACATTATAAATTATTCACGATCAGAGTTTGAAAAAGTATTATTTTTACGCATAATACTGGGCATGCAAAGTTGATTGGTTTGTACAGAAATCTAAAAAAAGTTCCAAAAGTTAAATTAATATTATGTTGTATTATCAGGTTGAAAATGTAAATTTACCCTGTTTCGTATTTTTTGTATTTAAAAGCAGGAATACAATTCTTCAAAGGTAAGTTTATACAGGGTCTTTTGGTCAATTCTGTATTTTGAAAGTTCAATTTCGTAAATTAATTTAAATCCCCCATATAATTAATATTTTTTAATTAATTTTCAAGATAGGTTGAAACGCTTTCAAAATAGGGTGAAAACCCTGTATTATTGATGAAGCTTCCACCATTTCCATTAAATCAACGCTCATAGTATTCATTAAAGTTGAATCATCTACAGTAGGACCTTCTGAAATATCCCCAATAATTTATAACATATATATACTAAGTAAAAATCAAATTGACGAATCAAAAAATAAATATTAGGAAAAAAGAATAACTACGAACCGGTTGAGAAATTTTGGCAAATCATCGCTGATTCTAATCCTTACAAATGCCATGGCAGTAATTATGAATAATTCATTATTAAGAATTCATTAATCATTTAAGTCTGTGGGGAAGAATACGATTCGCTACCCAGTTGAGTTTTTGTATACCCTTAACTTAAATTACTCGAGACTTAGTTTCAAATATGGAGTTCAGTAATATTGCTAAACAATATTAAACCTCAAAAACTGAAAACTTTTATATTTTATTTTTTAACTATTAATATTATGCTAATAATAAATAATGTGAAAAAGAAACTAAGTAATTTATTAAAACATTCATTAATTAGAAAATTATTACCCAACCACGGGTATACTGCAAGTTAGAAATAAAACATTTTTATGATGTATATAATGAAATAAGTGCTTTAAGTTGTTTTAAATGAACGATTGACAAATGCAGCTAGTATCTTTTATTATCGTCCAATTAGGTACTGTAATTTACTTCAATCTAAATCTTGACCCGAATTGTATATGTATATATTTATGTAAATTAATCATTTTATTGTCGTTTCTTATTAGTTTGGTGTTTTATTTATTATACAATAAGAAGAATCTTTCTTGTTTCCTTACTCTGCATGTAACTGCAGATTAGAGATTTCCAATAAATCACTTTTAGAATAATCGGTAAGTCAATTACATTTTTTACCAACTAATCGGTTAAGCAGTTATATTGAAATATTCAATAATTTATAAATGCTCAATTCCATATGAAGGTAAAAAAAGAAATACTAAAGCAAAAGAATAATTTTATACCATAATTCAAAATTAATATATATTGAAGTAGAATTTCAAAAACCAAGAGCATTTAATGATGTAATGTCAAACCTTTTAAAGTTGTGAACATTAAAAAAATTTTTGACTATGAATTAGTTGTGATATCGATGTTTTATTGATATTCAAGAATTTCCAGCAGACTTTTTCAAGTGATTTGATCATTATCTATTGATAACATAAAATGGAAAAAAATTAATTTATATTATATTTTATATTGATTTTATTGGTCAATTTTAATTTTAATAAATATTGAATTTAAAATTTTTTGGTTCTTCATTTTTATCAAAATCATTTCTGGTAATTATCTCTTCATCTGAATAATCTGTCATTACACGGAAACAACATGTGCTTCTTACTAATATACATTTTTGTGTGGAAAATGTAAAATTCAAGTATCTTCGCTTTTTTGAGCATTATTTTTCAAAATTTAAAGTTCTTTCTCATTTCTATTTTTCCTTCGTATAAATCTATTACACATATTTTATACGTTGTATTGGTTTAAGGAAAATTGAAATTTTGGCTTTTTAATAAAAACTTTTATTGCATCATATTTTAAAAAGAAAAGCACCTTTTTGCAATTTATTCATTTAAAGTTTCTCTTTGAACAAAATTTAATATTTCATTTTTGAATATTAGTTTGATGAACTTAAATGATTTACCATTGCAATTGTTGTCCCATCACTGAGCTAACGAGATATCACCGATTAAGAAGACAAAAAAAGATAAAATTTAATAGTTCTAGGCACCTGATGGATAAAAAGAAATGAGATTTCGAGGACACTTTCAAGAAATTTCCATCAGACACGCGAATAAAAGATATAACCATTAGATAATCATCAAAATGACGTTGGAAATGTATGCTAATGGGATGTTTCCAGTAAAAGGTGAGCCATATTGACAAACCTCTGGGCCTAAAAGCTACCATAGAAGGTATTCGTGCTCATTTTATTTGCGTCCCCTACCAATAATTTTAAGTTAAAACAATAGCGAACGAAAATAGATGAATCAGATCTTTTCGTATTAAGTTTCATGATTCGAGAGAAATTATTAAAATCGTGTGTAGACTGTAGAAATTTTTTATGTGATTTCTATATACTGCTGGGACCCTGATGGGTAAAAGATATAAGATTTTCACAGCCACTTTCAAAGGATTCCCACCAATGCGCGCACAAGAGATAAAACCATTGGATACCCGTCAAAAATGACGTTGGAAATCTATTCCTATGGGCGGTTTCTAGTAAAAGATGAGCCATACTACCATGATTGCTATTACTCTAGAAAACCTTTGGGTTCACGAGCTACTATAGAAGTTATTCACGCTCACTTGATTTTGGTGGGCACTGATGGGTGATAAAGAATGTTATTGAAGCCTAAGGGTTAATTCATCCCGACCCAAAGCCTACATAAAAAGTTTAACCGCTAGCCACCCGTCAAAAATTTACGTTCGTACTGTGTGTTAGTGGCTTAAATATTAGCAAAGGGTGAGCCTCTTTTCATAGACTGCCAATGCCCTAATATTCGGTTGGGTTCATGAGCTGTCTTAGAGGACGCCATGCTCTGATTTTAATTGAGATGGGGACCGTTATTTAACTGTTTTAAACTTTCAACTATAAAATCAAAATTAAACACAAGTAATATTATTATTAATAATTTGAATTAAATAAAACAACAAAACAAATATCACAATAAAAGTTTTAAGTTGTTATTGTGAGTACTCAAATCCCATTTGATTTGAGAATGTGGCCCACCATAAGACCCTTATTGAGTTTGTATTGTCTTTCACGCCAGGCCGATTTTGTTGCCTGTTTCTCTTCAGCACTTCTTTTGGCTGGCGCGAGGTTCCTGGAGTGAGTATTTTCACTACAATGTCCTTCCCTGAGACATTTCGAATAACTATCGCCTCTTGCTCGGTAGATAGTTGACTTCCGCGTTGTACGAGTCCAGCTCGAATCTCGTCTTTCAGTTTGAGTTACATGATTTCCCTGTCCTGTGACTGTATTTTTCGTTCGGCTTGTGTTAACACCTCTTTTTTTTGTAACAATTTTGTTTTTAGAGCTTCAATCTCAGGTCTCAATTTGGTTACTTCTTCGGGTCGGAGCCACGTTTGCTCGATTCGCCGGCAACGGCGTACTAGAGCTTCGGCTCTTTGATTTTGGGCCATCGCTTCTTGATTATATTGGGCGATGTCTTTTCGGAATCGCTCAATCATTTGTCTGTTCGGTTCCACTGAAATAAATAATGAATAGGTAATGCCTATCTCTATTAATAATTGATTACAATTAAGCTTAGGCAAGATAAATTTCCTTAGTTTATTTATGAAATATTATTAAAAAATTCTTTTTAATGATCTTATTATACCGTCTGTATGAGAGGAGGGATGAGGAAAGCTATAAATTTTCCTCTTTATAATTTTTGGGAAGGTCTCTACAACAGTGCTCGTATACACGACACATGGCCAATGCAGTAGGAACACTGTTGGGGAAACCCTGGGTTACCTCTTATTTTCAACAAAGTCAATCATTCTGATGATTCAATAATAGCAACAACAATATTAATAATAATGACAATTATATTTATAATATTAATATCAATAAGAATAATAATTATACAATAATAATAATAACAACAACAATTATAATAATTATAATAATAATAATAATAATAATAATAATAATGAAAATGATCAATGCAAATAATATTAATAATAATAATAATAGTAATAATAATCATTATAGAATTATAATTATAGGAACAATAGTAACAATAATGTTAAGAATCATGATTACAAAGGATTTATAGATGTGTCCATGTTACTTTCATATTCAACCTATATGATCACACTATAATTCCTAAAATAATGGTTTAATTAGTTTCTAAAATAGTACTAATCGATTTTATTAACTATATAGTAAGGAATAAGAAAATTGGTTTATATAATATAATTAATACCAGTTTACATAAGAATTTCCTATTTTATATTACAGGTTCTCATCATAGCCCTTTAAAATCAAAAATCTAAGAGATACTTCAAATAAATACTATATATTTTATTAACATTTTAATTATAACCTAATTTTTCATCTTTTTCGCTTGCCACTTATTACCATGGCAACGTATTATAGGATTTCAATTTTCTATAATAAAAGTAAGTATGGACTTTTTAGCTACTTTAACTCCAGTCTTCCGCCATATTCTAGGATTTTCCCGCGAAACAAGTCCCTCGATTATGGGCAACAACCACTGACACTCCCACCATTTTAAGTTTATTATTTTATTTTAAGTTGATCTAAATTCAAATTGTAGATTTTCCTAGTTCTTCATGGGAATATGATTTACTCAAGCCGAAATTTCACGTATGCTTTTTGATTAGTTCGATTCTAATTATTTTGGAATTTATAAATTTGGTTTTTATTAACCCTGGTATTTCACTCTTATTTTTTAAATAAATAAATGTATTGATTGGTTTTTATTAATATTCATGTTTTATTTCTATGCAACTGATCTTATGATTTGCCTTTCCGTTAATTTTCCCTTTTAATATAGGCTAGTTGGTAAAAGGTTTTAGGAAAATTTGTAATATACTTTGATTTTTATCCATCACATTTTTCGACATGATTCAGTAAAGTTCCCACAATGATAAACTACTATTGAATTTTTAAGATATATTAAATTTGTCAAACTAATAAAATTTTAATGATCTTAGGTCAAATTGAAATATAGATAAAGTCTGTAGTTATAGAAGTTTGATGGTAATAGGGGTAAGTCTAACTATATAGTATGCAATTAAAATTTATCATTGCAAAATTATTTTTTAATTTTGGACATAATAATAATATTAAAATCAAAATGAGGTAAAGATAAAAAAAATAAAATTATTTAAAATAAAATAAAATAAAATTATTCAAAATAAAATAAAATAAAATTAATATTTACACAAGTAGTTTTATAATTTTGAATATAATAATACTAATAATAAAATCAAAACGAATGCAACATATGACAATGGTACTAAATTTAATAAAAATTATTCCAATAGGATTAAAATAATAATATTAATAATAATAATATAGTAGTCCGAATGAAATAATTAGCGAACTCATACATCTAAAGCTTACTTTGGGAGAATTTTCTACTGAGTATTGTCGTTTATAATCGATTTTAAAGTAACAATTTGTGATATTTTCGAAAATCAAAATGACTTTGATATCTCTTTAATCGTAATTTGTGTAAATATTAGTTTCGTTCGTGCTCACATCTATCCTAAATTCAACTTTCGGTTTGTCATTCGTATGTGTATCATTCATGAAAAGACAAACTCTTTGTAGAAATATTTTATTAAATAACAATAAAAATTTACCAATCAATATATTCAGTATAACCAAACTTTTGATTCCAAAATTTTGAACTTTGTTTTAAATAATGGTGCGTGTTATTTGGGTGTTATTATGTATATAAATGTATGCTATGTTATGAATGCCAAAAGATCGATGTAGTCGTTTTTGATTGTCTTATTTTAAAGCTTTGTAGAGATTAACTTTGCAAGACTGTTTCTTTTTGGATAAGATTTTTGGGCGGTTTCAACTAAAATTTCTCTACTATTTATACTAAATTTACTACTTTGATTTTAAAATATTTATTTATTTAAAAGAAAAGATTATTTACTTATTTAATTTTATTTTAGGAATTGTTCAAGATTTGTTTATTTACAAGGAAAGATTTATTTAATTTATTTTCTCCAAGGGAATTATTTGAAACTTGTAAGATTTTTATAATTTGTTTAAGATTTGCATTTTCCCTTTAAAGTTAATAATTATATTTTAAATTGTAATAATTTTTCAAATTATTAATTAACAATAAAATACTATTATAAATTGTATTACATAATAATAATAAAACACCATACATAGTTATAAAATCATAATTTTTCGAATAAAATAAAATAAAATACAGCACTTAAAATACCACACATAATTGTTCAAAAATAAAGTATCATAATAATTATTCGGATAATTCACAAAAACTGTCAACATTGTCTCTCATATTGGGGATTGGCTTGAGGGTTTGCTCTGGACTGCTCACTATACATTTTGAGGATTTAGCTTGGATTGTTTGCTTAACTTCGTTCTTCAGCGCACACGTTCACCCTATATTTCCCAGGTCCTGCTTTAAAGTATTTATTTAAGAAAAATGTGGTGATGGGCTTGCACTCATCATCCAACATATTGATCACAACTAATGGGTATCTCTTTTTATTTATTTATTTATTTAAATGTAATGCTTTGTTATTTTAATGCCTTTTTAATTTTTATGCATATTAAATATTACTTATAAGGTTTCATAAAGGAAAATTCATTAAATGTAACTAGAAAAAATATAATTAAATATTATGTATAAGATTTCATGAAAGAAAACTCATTAAATATAAAATCAAGAAACACAAAAGTAAATTGAAATAATAACAAAATGCAACAAGATCCGCACGAAATAAACATAAAAATAACTTGAGAACTTGAAAATTTGACCGAAATTTGACAATTTACCAAAAAATGGAAAAATCCATAAAAAATGGAACAAAAATTAAATAATTTGAATTGGAAACAATTCAAGTAAAAAATTAAAAATAAAATTGTCAAATAAAATTACAAAAATAATAAAATTAAGATTAGAATATACTAGAAAATCACAAGGTCAAATTTTGTTTTACTAAATCAATTTTAACACGCAAGGTTAGGGTCGTATGATAAGTATATATACCGATTCATTTTCACATAATTTAAATCAGTTTTTAATAACTTTAATCAGTTTATGCAAACTTGAATTAGTTCTTGGTAACTCAGTCTTAATCAGTGAACGAAACGACGAAATTTTCAATGTGAGTGGAGGAATATTCGGAACTTTCTCCACGTCGCGCCTAGACAACCTCATGTGAGCTCTGTCTGGATGTCGGCGTGGGGAAAGATTTGTACGAGTTTCAAATGTTATATGATCCAACGATGTATTATTTGAAAATATTACATAATAAACGTTTTAAATAAATTCTTGTCGAAATTTTTCCGGCCCACAGCCGACACATCACCGCAAGAAAATAAACTAGACATACCCCCATCGAATTGTGTAAGTGCGGTGTAAGTCCGCCAATAATTCGTGCCCGTGAAGGCTACGGCGTGAGAATGCAGTAGCTGGAACGTAAATTTTCATTCCGTATAGGGGAAATGGGTTGAAGGGGGAATAGTCTTTTGGCTATTTCGTCATCACTCAGTTCCTGTAAATTCGATCTAAATTCATATTGACAAAACAGCTCAAAATCACAACTCTGAGTAGTCCAGTGGGCACTCATAAATTTGTAATATAAACATAAATTCTCCTAGGATCAATCAAAGGAAGTGAACGGGGAATTCGATAACGAAACAAAATTGTTGCTATGATTGCTAACTCATCTAAAGAACTAATTATGACTCCTAATTTGAAATTATTGACTACAGCGTTAAAGATTCACTAAAATATATACATTCTTTCAATTTAATATAGTCGTTATTCCAAAGTATTGACCGTTTTCAAAATGATGATGAACCTTAAATTGAGAATATGAAAAACACTTCAAGTAAGTATAGCTTCAGTTCCCAATAATTTTAAATAGTGAAATGACTGAGATTTAGCCGCCAATATTACAGGAGAAAATAGATAAATTCTGTTCAGCATTTATAACCCCTACGACCCTAATACTAAGCGGTATAAATTTAATAATATTCCGAATTTATAATTAAACCTCTGCTTTTCAGTCCCTAACTCGTTAAAGCCATTAAAAATGATCCTAATAACAAATGTTTTATGATTTTGACAATAGGTCCACTGTACAATTAAACATCTGTTTATTTATCCCGAACCCAATAAATAATAACGAAATTACACTGCGCGTCTATAACTTTCCGACAATAATTGAATTTCCCAAAGCATTTATAACAAGAGCATTTAGTGAGTAACCGAAATTGATAAACATTCTCAAAGTTCTGTTATTGTATAAAAATATAAAGCTACACATTAGATGTAAGCATAGTCTCCCAGAGGTAAGGAGTTAAAGGGAGGAGATTTATGACCGACTGTTGGAGTAAAATATCACAGCGTATCAAAATTAAACTCGTACATTTTATTCTAACATCAAATAACGAAATTACAATTATTAGGACCATCAAAATTACATGAAGGAGGGCAGACAAAATAAGCCAATAGATTTTCCCAGTAGTACTGTTTCTCGTCCACCGCCCCAAGATAATAAGTCATCACACCCAGCAGAATTCTTCCCAACCGAGAATAAGAGACACAGAGTACCGAATGGGGAGAGTGGTATCGGAAGTATCTTAATAAATAAAATCTGAAATAAAAATTAATGGGTTACATGCATGATGCAAATTGAACCCATACCTGATGATCCAATGAAAGTGACAATAAATTAACCCTTTGCAACCCATCGAGATCTCCGAGCAATTACTAAAAGTCCCATGTAATAAGTATTCGAAATGAAAATAAAATTCTTAAAATAATAAAACAAGAAAAATCGCGATCAATCACAAAAAATTTCCCCTTTAATAAATAATCCAAAAATGAGAAATATCTGAATTGTCAAATCACCAACTTAAACAGCAGTAAGTTGACATTTAGGGATCTCCAATCAATATTTCACTGATGCGAATACCCAGTAGGAATTTCATTCACATCATTATTGCGAGATGGAGAAAATACGCCCTTTACATTTGTGGCACAACATACAGAAAGGATGTAGAAGCACACACTACGCCAACACAACCACGCCGATATAAATACTATCGTTCACCCGAATGCGGACATTTTTCTCAATTCATTATGCATTCAAACTATAAGCACCATATGTGTGGAGGTTCATATAAGCCTACAAGGACGCTGAGAGAGGAGAACTCGGGAGAGCAAGGATGTTCTGGTCGAGACGGTAAATCTTATCATTTAAATGAAAACTTTTTAATTATGATTCCGAGATCCAATCCCATAAAGCCTCCCCGAAAAAAGGCTCACAGGCCCCTGCAGCAGAAATATGGAATTTCATAACTAATCTCTTGTCATTTAATATAATTTTGCTAAATCTCTTGTTCGAGTGAGTCTACCACAGCTATTCTACCCAACGTATTAATGACCAAAACTCAATCGTCACAAACAACGAAACTAGGAAAATTCGTCCATGCATCTATTAACCAGCCCCATTAGACATGGGCATAGAAGGCATTCAGTTCTCCCTGACGATTTACATAGACTAATTACTGAAATAAATAAAAATGAATCGACATCATGTTACATTTGTCTTTTTTTTGTTACCGATGATAATTCAGATATGAAATGTTCCGTCCCACCAAGAATAACTTTTAGAGAAATAGGAATAACGCGCGCAATGATTTGAATTGAGTAATCTCTTATCTTAGATTAAATACCAAATGATGAAATGCAACATTCAAGTGGCAATACATCTTACCGAGCTCAGAGAACGTAAAAGATACTACTAACCCTTAGAATATAGTAATCTTGTATTTTTCAATTACAATTGAATTAGAAAATGCCATTCTCTAAATAGTGATTACAAATTAAATGATGCCCACTATAATTTCAATACGACGTCGTCGGCCAACTTAACCGGTACAACATTATGTAAAAGGTCGAGGGTTTATTTTGGAATTTTGTTAAGGGAATGTTTGAACGTGCGGACATTAGTTTGTGGGATTACTTAGTTAGTCTAGTGTCAAATTTCAATAAACTCGGGAAAAAAACGACTCGTTTTTCAAAATCTTTTCTTATTATTATGTATGATAATTGATTCGATTGGATTCAATTAAAGCACCATCTGAAATTGCCCTTACCTATGTAAATTCAATCCGTATCAATCCTTGTAAGCCCATAGCCAGTAGAGATGGGGGGAAAATATTTTGAAACAATCCATTTAGGATATAGTCGTTTGGTCGTGATTTGATATTCTATTAGAGTAACTGAAAATACTCACTTTTGCCAAATCGAGAGACCCAGATTTCAAAATAGCCGTTCACGGCAAAACCCTGATACCTAGGAAAGCTGGAAAGACTCGAACTAGTCGGAACCCATCACAACGACGAGCTTATAAATAACTTTGTAAGTTAGACAGATAATGGCACGTCGGAACTGGCGAGTAATTGATTTCCATGAAACTACCACACCCTCACGACCCAATTTACGAATTCATGCCCACAATAGGCTATCCCCTTTAAGGTTTTAAAGACAAAATGTAATAATGAAATCTACCTGTTTATTTCAGATAACTCATGGATCGATACGTCCCGGGTCACGCTGCGATTCCCGGCACACTCGGTTGCCCGGTGTCGGCAAGCGATGTGGGACGCGGGATTCACGATCTCGCCGGTCAAGGAATTCCGGACGGGAGGCCAAATGGACCACAACGACACCGACTTCCCATTCATTGCGATTAAACGAGAGCCCGGCCGCAACCTGGCACGAGAGATTTGGGGCCAGGCCGAATATCTGCTCGCTCGATTGGAAGAGCATCAGCGGCAGACGGATCGGCAAATTGATAAAGCCAGGAGGTACCTAGAGGAAGTGAATCGTGAATAGAGCCTGTACGGTAACAATCAGAGATCTCAGACAGAGCTATCTACCACCAGTAAGAGACGATGACAACAAAGCGCACATGGACCTCCTAACGGTAGTGGGTGGACCCATTTTGAGATCGGGCCAGAGTAGTTCCTGTGTGGCGCTCACCTTTGGCGATCTCAAAACCAATGGTTGCATCACCAACGTTGCCTAGCAACGGGTAACCATTGGGGCAAGGAAAATATTTATATTTGGGGTTGAGGCCACTCCAACCGTAAACCCCACAAAACTAGAAAAAATATAGTTCAATGTTATTTATAAGATTTCATAAAAGAAAACTCATTAAATATAAAATAGGCAAAATATAATTAAAGCAAAGTGATTTTCCTCACTAACAAATTAATTTTTATTTATCCTTTTCTTGGACAACCGGCATCGGTCTATTGTAGACCTATGTAGACATTTCTCCATTGACCGAAATCTCTTTAAGTGATGGGGGTATATAATAATAAAATATTAATTAAATTAGTGTCATTAAAGACAAAATAGTCGAAATCAATGGTTGCAAACACAATTATGCTATTGGATTTCAAAATGTTGGGCTTAGAGCAAAAATTAAAACAAAGGTATCAATAGATTAAAACAAAAAATAAGAATAAGGAAAATGGTCACTGCACATACACACGCACCGCAAGAAGAGACCAAAAATAAAATAACGGAACACTAATACAAATGTTGTCAAATTATGTTGATAGATATCAAAAGGATTGGGACGAGTACATCAATCTATGTCTAATGGCATATAGAATGTCCATACATGCGGCAACAAAGATGAGTCCATTCAAGTTGATGTATGGAAGAGAGTGCAACATGCCGATGGATTTAGAGTATCAACCACCAATATCTCAATATATGGAAGAAAACGACTATGTTACGAAGTTCAAAGAAAGGATGCAAGAAATATGGAAAACGGCGGGGCTGAATATTAAATTCAACCAAGAAAGTTATAAAGATCTACATGACCAGAAAAGAAACGTGAAACCCCACACCTTCAACGTAGGAGACTGGGTAATCATTGAAACACCAGAACTGATCCCAGGCACGACGAAGAAATTACAACGGAACGGAAAAGGGCCATATGAGATCTTATACACAAGTGAAACCAACGTGAGGGTGAAATTAGTAAACAACCCATTCACCAGATCAATATACGTTAACGTAGCAAGATGCAAAGCAATACCAAAAACAATAACAGCCCAACCAGAAGAAAGACATATAATGACACGATCTCAAACTGCAAGGATATCTATGCTGAGGTGTACGAGTCAGAACTATTACGACATAGACGTCGACGAATACCAAGAATATGACAATGGAGAATGGGAAGACCACCATACCGGAAAATTGGGGCCCGAAACGGCAGAGAACATCGTAAAAGAGGTTAAAACCTTATTGCCAGAATGGTCAAAAGGGAAAAGAAACATTGAGATATTTGGCGGACTGATGAGAATAATCGAAAACTACAAACGTGACGATTCAAACATAGAACATATAATCACAATAGTAAAAAATTGGTCAATCTTATTTACCATCGGCGACAAGGAAAATAACACACAATTATGCAGACGAATAATTACGAGAGAATTCGATAAATCATTAACGTATGGAAGACATTAAAGAAAACAGTCGATATGAAAAATGAAGACGGTGAAACCCCACTAATAATCGCAGCAAGGAAGGATATCCTAACATGGATAATCAAAGAATTACTAAAAGCAGGAGCAGGTGTAACAGCAACGGATAACGACGGAGAGACGGCATTGAAGCGCGTAATTCTAAAAAACATGCATAAAAATTTGGAGGTAATGTTGGAAAACGTCACCAAAGAAAATATTGATAACCTAGAAGACCTACACGATTTATTACGAATTGCACTAGAATGCAATAAACAAAAAATGGCACTAAAACTAATCAAATGGAAACGACCTGATAACGGTAAATGGACAATAAGTACCAATCAAAATTATGAGCAAGGAGAAAACGAGTTCATAAAGATAGCATTATTTCAATACAATACTTTGGAAGCAGCATACGAACTAATCAAAAGAGGGGATCTGTTGCTAACCAACTTCAGTGGGACCGAACAACAAGTAATGAAAGAGAGACAGCAATTGTTTAAACTGATAAGAGAATTTCGGCATAAAAAACATTATAAAGCATGGGAATTACACCAGTGTTCTAACCTAATGAGTCAGTTCAGCTATATCCAACAAGTCTACCAGAAAATCATATATAACCTGCGAGCCAATCGAAATATTCGCCAGACGTTATCAAGCGAGGAAATAAAACGAGAAGTTTCCGAACAAATACGCAAACACAAAGAAACCAAAGACAAATAATGCCCGCAAGATTCGGATTGCAAAATAGAACACAAATACTTACAAGATTAGGAACAATAGTACAATCCTGCGCAATCGGAGACGGAGACGATAACGGAACTGATAATGCGAAAATTACCAAGAGCTTTTACCCTAACAATGTCATCAGATATGATACCGTTGCATGCAGCCATACACTAACAACAGGATAGACGAAGCTTGAAAATCATAAAGTTACTAGAAAAATGCGGAGAAAAATCAAATAGAAGAGGAAAAAACGGCAAAACAGCCTTAATGTACGCTGCGTTATCCGGAGTTAAAACTCCAGTAATACAAGAATTAATAAGAACCGGATCAGAATTAACAGAAAGATCAGACGATTGGAGTAGTGTACTCGATTTAGCAACAGGTGAACCAAATATGTCAATGATAAAATTCATAACAGAAAACGCAACAAGAAAAGAAATAGAAGAGCTATGTGCAGATCCCCGACAGCTATCATGGAGAGCAATTTATCGAAACAAAGAAGCAATAAAAACCCTATTAAACTGGCAAATACCAAAATCCGACGAATATGCAATAGACATAAACGAAAGATATGAGGATGGCGAAAACGCACTATTAAAAAAGTTAATGATAAAAGGAGGAAACCCAAAAATAATTATGGTGGTATTACAACGACGAGAGTTGAGATTCACTGATAACATCAAGGAACCAAAAAGAATTAAAAATGGGAAAAAAGAATTAATCAAATGGGTGGAAGATTGGCAAGCCACTAAAACAAGAGTACAAAAAGAAAGAAAAGCCCTGGACGAAATAATCAAAGCAAGGGATAGAGTAATAGCGGCGTATAAAGCACTAATTAGCAAACTCAATGTCGAGGACGACATTTCTGCGAAGACCGGGGAAGATAATGACAATAATGATGAAGATGGGGATAACGAAAAAGACGAACGAAATGACGAAAACAGGAAAAGGAACCAAGGAGATAGAACAGAACGAAGAAACGATAGGCATAACGACCACAAAAATAGTAAAAATGACAAAAATAATAAAAACGAAAACAAAAAATCGAACTATGGAAAACGAACCGTATGCCTACCTGAAATGGAATTAAATTGGAAAAATAACATCTTAACACTATCAATCGTTATAACAACATGGAAAATATCGGTGGCTCAATATATATTAAGTGACAGCCGAAGAGACAAAGAGAATGTAATAATAAAATCCAACTACCTAAAAAGAACAAACATCGGGGGACAAGCAATAACTCAATTATGCATAACAAGAATTAAACAGAACTGGGTAGGAGACAAAATATGCGAAAGGGAGATGACAAACTTAAAAGATCCTAAATATATAAAAGGAATAGAAGCTCGACGAAGATACCGAATATGCGTATACAGAAACAAGAAACGCCCAAGGTGTGTAATTAAAAGAGCCCCAAGGAAATCTTGGGGTAAAAGCACAAAGCCAACAACAAAAAGAATAATGAATATAACCAATAAAACAAATATAAAATCAGAAATGACGACAACCGAATACAGCAAAAATAAAATGAAATACCTACAATGGGAAACGAACGATACCATAACCACCAAAGATAACGTAGAGATGGTAAAGACATATACGCATCAAGTGAACAAGATATGCATAACAGAAATTAACGGCCAAAGAACAGGACAATGCCAAAGAATCGTAATAAACCCAGGAGACCAACTAATATTGGGAGGATTAAACCCACAAGCAGAACATAGAATCTGCATATTCAGACCAGAAATGAAGTCCCTAAAATGTACAACAGAAAAAATAGGAAAAGAAATAACAAAGAAGGCCGCAAACCAATGGATAACGGGTCATGCCATAACAACAATAGACTTCGATCAACAAGGAACTATCATTGGGGAAAAAAATTAACGATAACACCAAATTTACAAAAAATAACGAAACAGTTGTGTGCAAAAGAAATAACGCACGAGAAAAATGAAATATTGCAATGCCAATTTTACAAAAATCACCCAAACGAAACGGCTAAACTAACATTGAAAACAAGATACTCAGTATGTGTATGGAGAAATCTGAATTTATCGAAATGTCCTCAACGGAGGAAAGACGAAAATCCAGCAGCAAAAACGACTACAGTAACATATAAGGAAGAGAGGGAAAACACCACGAAAAAGGAAAATAAAGCTAGAAATAAAGATGAAGAAAGATACATCTCAGAAACGCAGATGGAGAAAATAATCGAAATAATCGAGAAAAACCAAGAACCAGCGGCGAAAGAACAAAACATGAAAGAAACCACTACCATGACAACCGAGAAACCAGCGGAAATTCCAAGTTGGATACGGATAGTATGGATTATGGGTATATTACTGAGTACAACCTCAATCGGTGTCGCAGTGAGTATAATGAAAACAATTGGCAGATATAAAACCGAGAAACGAGAAGAATGGGAAAAACTCAGAATAATAAACTGCGAATCACAAATAAGAAAACGAATCATGGAAACAAAGATAGAAACGGTCAAGGAAAAAGTGAAACTAAAAGACCAAAGACGGTGGAACGAGGGATTTCGACAAGTCGGAATTCCTCATAATATGCAAAGGGTATAGATAACGGAGATATGAGTGTATATAATGTATAAAATGTAAATATATCAATAGTATAAAGCGGTATGTATAATATATAAAGACCTGTAAAATAATGTATAAAATGAGTTGAGACACAGAGTAACGAGTATAAATTAAGGAGGATGGAACAAAATTATCAAACCAGCGTGAACAATGAAACTCTGATCGAAATGTGGAAACAACAATATAACGCACTAACGAAAGCAGCAAACATGCTACAAGAACAATGGACGGAGAGCCAAATAGAGTTAAGAGAAGCACTAAATACGAACCTCTATCATATGTTAAATATGGAAGAACAACAAAGACGAATGAATGAAATGGAATGAGAATTGGAAACACTAAGAAAGCAAAACCTATGGCAGAGGAACGAATTACAAAGACTAGCAGAGGAAACAGAGGATGAACAACAAGTAGAATGGAACGAATGGATACTTAATCGGGATGAGGATAGAGCGGAGTCGGATTCATCGACTAACGTAGAGCAGAACGGTAGAAAATGTACATATGTAAAAGAGTAAAAGTATGGAATAGAGAGAAAAATCGAAAAATTAAAAAGATATAAATATATACGTAGAAAGAGAAAACACAAAAAACTAAAAATAAAGAATAAATGTATAAAAGCAGACGAACTCCAAATAAATGTATATATAATTGTAGAAAATGGAACAATCGAGAACCACAACAGAAATTAACGATATCATCGAAATAATCAGAAAGCAAACACATATGAAGATAGAAGCAAGATTACGATGCTGATCATGCACCGAATTATTGAAGGAACCGAGACAAACCGAGTGCGGGTGTAGGCTATGCACCAAATGTATTATAGAATTAACCCTAAATGGTCCAAAACAATGCCCCGATTGTGGTGAAACCGAAATAGCATCACTAAAAGAAACTCAAGAAGATCGAGCAGCCACCAGAGAAATATTGACTATGAAAATAAAATGCCCAAACGAACCATGTGAATGGAACAGGATAATTAGAGACGCAAATTACCATTTGGATCAATGTAATTACAAAAGAAAACCAAGTGAAAAATGTCAACAACCGGTGATAGAAGGCGAGGAAAAACAACACGAAAACGTATGCGAGGAAAGACGAATAAGATGCGAGTACTGTAATATTACTGAAACATGAAAGCAAATACAACAAGAACACATGAATGTAAAAGAAGAAAAGATCTGTACAAGATTCAGAGGAATATGTCCAAACAAATGTGGAGTAGAGGAAGAAGTAGAATTAAAAGAACATTGGGAAGGATGCAGTAGAAAACGGACAGAATGCCAAATGGCGAAATGGGGATGCAAAATAAAAATATTAAGAGAAAAAATAGTGCAACACTTGCAAGAAGCAGCCAAAGAGCACATGAAAATATGGGTAAACACCATGAATACCAACGACCAAATGATGGAAAACATAAAAATCAAAATCGAATCGCACAAAATACTGATGACAGAAATATTCAACACCAGAGAAGCCTTCGAATTACCACGAATTGGAATGATGGAAACAGAAGAGAACGTTGAAAACGAAATAAAAAGATTAAGAGAACAATACCAAAAATTAAGAAACCTTACACCCACGGGAGAAAACCTACCTACCACTCCATACATATAGAAAATAGACGAGTTTACAAGGAAATGGCAAAGAGCAAGAGATGGAGTGGAAGTACCTATAACCAGTCCACCATTTTATTCGTGGAAAAATGGATATAAAATGAGGATGAGAGTGTACCCAAATGGCGACGGAATAGAGAAAGATACCCACATATCCGTATTTTTTGTCCTAGTAAAATGGATGAGTTACAATCATGGCCATTTAGTAGTAAAACAAACTTGACAATACTATCTGCAAAGGATGTATCCGCAGAGACATTCAGACTGGCAGAAGGGCCATGTTATAGTAAACCAACAGCACATGTAGATGTAGCTACTAGAGCACCCAGAATGATGAGACAAAATATAATGTAGGAATACGTGGAAGAAGACGTATTATTCGTAAAGTTATCGGTTGAAAAAGTGGGAACAGGAAAGACCGATTAAGAAAGAAGAGGTGTAAAGTGTATATAAACGTAAACATCTATATATGTATATATAATGTAAAAGTAGTACCACAAAATATTAAAATATTTATGCGTAAACTAGGAAAACGATAACCACCGTGAATAACAGAATTAATTGTAAATAATAATTGTAGAAATGAATAACAAAGAAACAACAATCGAGATAGTGAACCACCTTCCAATAATAAGAATGATGAAACTCATGAGCAGCGAAAATCAAAAAGCAGTATTAATAAAAAGTGAGGAGATGGAGGTAATGAACAAAATAAAAACGGAAACGAGAAAGTGTGAGAGAATGTGGCAGCAATTACAGGAAGGTCACGAAAACTACCTAGTTATGAAACAAAACAATAACATAATGAGCAGAGTCAAAGAGATATACGAGGAAGGGATAGAGAAGTTTGAGAAATTCATAAAGAGGAAAATAGAACAAGACATAAGAGAAGAAAAGAGAAAGTACGCATCACAATAAACAACAATCACTCAAAAAGCTGACATGGAAAACCTCCAAAAACAAGTAAAACAATGGGAAATAAAGAACCATGAAAAGGACGACCAGATGAAACAACTAAGAGAAATCAATCAAAAGCAACAAACGAAAATAAACTACGGAAAAGTGTTACTAGAATTACTAAATCAGAACAACGATCAGCTGGAGAAGGAAGTGAGTGAACTGAACAAATGATTAACAAAACAAGTATGGGAAGGCATAAAAAGACAGACTAAATACAACAGCGAAAGGATAGATGCCTCATACACAAGATGTTTGACAGAGAGCAAAAAGCGAAAGGTAAAAGAGCTCCAAGGTCAAGTCAAAGAACAAGGAATAAAAATGAATTACGGAAAAGTTATGTTGGAGCTGCTGAATAAAAACATAGTAGAACTGAAGGAAAAAGTAAACGAAGTGAAAATGGATTATTTCGAGGAAGTAATAAATACGGCTTACCAACAAAGCCTGACAGACAAGTCAGCCCAGAGAGAAAAGGAACTACACGTTAAATGCAAGGAGCTAAAAACGAACACAACATTCGGAAAAGTGATGTTAGAATTAGTCAGCCAAAAGAAAGGTCAATTAGAAGAAGAGGCGGAGGAATTAAGTGAAAGACTGTTGAAGAAAATGGACGAATTAGAAAAGATGCGAGCAAAATACTTAAGTCAGCTAGCAAGAGCAACATTCTACCAATGTCGAACCGAAGGAGCCGGAAGAAGAAATAAAGAACTTGAAGCTCAAATCGAACAGGTAGGAAACGTACAAATAAGAGTCAGAAAGGAATTAGAAAACATGAAAAGAGAACAATCAATAATCAGAAACGATGCGTAAGTGCGAGAGAAAGATAAACGGGTTAACAAAGCAAGCAAAAATGTGGAAACAAAAACATCAGACAGTGAGGAAAGAGTTGAGAGAATTACCCAAAAAATGGATACCTCTAGACAATTGGCAGATGTGGGAGCAGATAGAGGAACAACGAACAGAAATCGGAAACTCACAAGCTCAGCTAAAGTTACAAGTGCAAAGAGAAGCGAATCTCAGAAAGTTCACCACAGTTAAAGTAAATCAGCTCACGAAAATGCAGCATAGAATGAGAAAACTCACTGAAGAAAAGGAACAAAGCGACCTACAAACAGAAATAGAGAAAGTAGGTTGGAATGCGCAGAACAGGATGTGAATAAATACAAGAAAATGTGCGAACAAAGAGACCTCGCAATTCATCGGCAAAAAGCGCTCAGAGGAAGCGAAAAGGAAGTTTTCGACACAAAAGTAAGAGAATTGAGAGCGGAAATAGAGAGGTTGGAAACCCAAAGAGATACTTCAATATTAGAAAGGGAAGTGGAAGATCTTACGGAGAAAGTCAACCAGTTATCATATATGCTAGATGGAGAGATGAATACGACGCAGGAATTACGAGAAAGAATAAGAGGAATGTTAAATATCCCACCCATAATGTGGACCCCGCTGATACCAGTAATACCAGTGCCGACCACGAATGCGGAGAAATCAGTGACGCAACCACAAGAAACTCTTATAGACGAAGGGTTTGTGGAGGTTTGGGGTACCTGGGTATAGAATGAGTAGAAAAAGAGAATGTAAAAAAGTGTAAAATTATGTAAATAATAACGTAAACAAAACGAAAAACCAAAAAACGAATAAAATAAAAATAAAAAATTTAAAAATTAGATAAAACCCATAAAAAGAATAAAAATACATAAAATCATAAAAATTTAAAGAAAAACGAAAATAACAAAAAATTATGTACATAAAATTTGTAGAAAATGGATAACCAGAGAGAATTAACAACATTTGAAGGAGGGTCCGGCGAGACCACTGTCAATGAAAGTATAAAACCAATAAAAATTGAAGTGGAAAACGAGTTCCCATGACCCATGAAATGCAAAGTCGAGGAAACAATAGAAGTGGAAAGTAGCGAACAAGAAGAGATGATAAAAAATATAAAAATAGCGATGGAACAACAAATTCAAGAAATAGATTGTATAACAAACCAATGGTTCCAATCGCGAAATTTAATAAAAGCCTTAAAAAGAGAATGCGACACACTAAAGAGACAACGAGAAGAAGTAGAGGATGAAAATGAATGGTTGAAACAAAAATCGAAGTAAACAAGGGTTGGGAAGAGAGAGTAGAGGAACTGAAAACCGAACTGGCAACGAAATGGACAAGACACGTGTTGGAAGACCATTGGAAAACCTAGGCAAAGAAAATGCAAAGAAAATACCAAAAAACAAAAAGAATAAACCGAGCATATAGAAAGCTCTAAGAATATGCCATGAAACAGTATGAAAAAGTACAACAAAACAAGCAACAAATACGAGTATTGAAAGAGGCAAATGAGAGCCAAAAAAGTGTCATATAAGAAAAAGACAAAATCATCACCCTAATCCCTGAGATGAGAAATAGACTAATGAAAGCTGAGTTGATGTAAATGAACAACCCAACCCTTAATGACCAAGACGAGACCAACCCGGAGTAAAATGAGCAAAAAATGAGATTGTTAATAGAAAGCGAATGAAAAATAAAAATCTGTAAATAGAAGAAGATGAACCCGTACCCTCAAATCGTTTTTCTCATATTCACCATCCTCGTCAGCAAAACAAACTCAAACCCTCAAAAAATCCAGGAAACCCTCGAATCAACACAAACAATCAAATCAGAGCTAATCCGAATGCAAAAATATCTTCTCCGAAAACCCGTATGCAAAAACCTAAATCTACACATATTGCAGAAAATAAACCAGCTATCTCAACTTGAAAATATCTTCGTGCAAATGGTAATATCGTCACCTCACCCAATCCCGGAAACTTCGAAACTAACAACCTTCGAAATCATCATGTTCTGTCTGTGAATTGTACAAATCATTACTGTCACAATCGCAATAATCTACAAAATTACCCAGATCGCGAAATCTTATCGAAAAGCTCAACTCAATCGGAATCGAAAAAGAAGAGATCAAAACAATCGAACAATCCGCTTCATAAAGCCTACTAATCCAAACCCTCAATATCAAAATAGCTCTGCAATAGTCAATAAAATTCAAATCATCGATCCTCAACCAAAATCAATCAACCGGGATGACATCCCAGGTTCAAGTTACAGACACTAATCCTAACATGATTCGACTGATTTTCAACGAATTTCATCCCGTGTATATAAATAAAACTCATCAACAATATTGTTTTATGTATAAAATCCCATCACCTTAAGTGATGTCTGCTTACTTCTTGTAAATTTCATCCATCTATTTAAGTGTTAAAGGTATAAAAAGTAAAACTAGCAGTATGCGAATGTGCTAATTAGAAATTGCGGGGCGCAATTTAAAAATGTCCCGGGAGTGGTTTGTTGGGCTTAGAGCAAAAATTAAAACAAAGGTATCAATAGATTAAAACAAAAAATAAGAATAAGGAAAATGGCCATTGCACATATACACGCACTACAAGAAGAGACCAAAAATAAAATAAAACATATTAATTAAAACAAATTAAAAATATTAAAAAATTAAATAAAAACAAATAATTAATTAAAACTCGTAAAAAGCCTACAGCTGCAGTCAGAAACATACGAGAAACAAAATAAACTGCCGAAACCTTGCAAAATAAGGTTTAGAAAAAACACAGGCAGAAGAGGCGACCAGAAAACAAAATATTAGGGCTAAAAGATAATATTATAAGAAAATAATAATAAAAATAAAATCCAACAATAAAATATTAAGATATCAAACAATAAGAAAAAATATATAAAAATTATAAAATTAATTCGAGATTAATAAAATAATTAAAAAGCCCTAAAAATGGCGAAAAATCGCCTATTGGTCGCACACAGACGCAAAAACACTATATAAGCAGTGACCAATTTCATAACAACTCACTCAATCATCACTACTATTACTCTAACAAAACTTTTAACTCTACAACTGAATTTTTCAATCGATTTTGCAACTTTACTGAGTAAAGAATTTTACTTTTATATTTTTCTAGTATTATGTTAATGTAATGTAATAAGCCAATATGATGTTTCAGACGTTCGTAATGTTTCGTTAATAATTCTTTTAATGATTTAATCTACCATTTATATATACATATATCAATTAATATACATTTACGTATCGCAATAATTCTCGATTAGGTAGATCCGCGATCCGGCTGGTGGATTAAGTTCCCTAGTTGCGATTGTAAATCGAGCCAAATCGAAATCTCGGTCTGTCCGCAACGGGGCCTGGCAAAATGGCACAGGACCCTCCCCGTATGGCACCGTTAAACAACTCGCAGCGCCTGATATAAACGTCGGTCGGAGCGAGCAGAAAAATTATAAAATCACGGGAAGAGCGCCATCGACTAAGAGTTCTTAGAAAAAATAATTGGAAACAAATTTTTGAAATCCTCGGTATTTATTCAACGCAATACGGTTAATAGGGATAATATAAAGTACGACTGGTTCAACACAATGTTCTCGGAGTAGACCTGAACAGTTTTCATGGGGAATGTCAGCACCAATTTAATCTCGTTAAAGACAGTTTAGAAATAAAATCTACGGCGACTAAACTATTCACGCCAACATATCTTTCGAAGATGATCTACCAATGTTGATTCCGTCGCAATACACTAAAATATTAGACAATACGTAGGCTCACGGTACACAATTATTACAATCTAGTTGTGTGATATTCACTAGTAGTCTGGCAAAAAGCTACCCACTCTAGATTCTCACGCACCAAAATTTAGTGATCATATAACTCAAATGCAATCGATACGTGATACCAACGACTAAACTACTATAACTCATTTATGCCTAATAGAGTGATATCACACGAATTGTTAATCTCAAAACTAACGTTACCCTGACTCTCCCTCCATCATCCGATAGAACTAAGCGAAAATCCACATTCATCAATTCGAAAATCGATAAAATAATCTTAAATAGAATAATCCACAATAAAATAAGCAGGAATAATGTGATTCCCATTAAACTGCCCTAAATTAAATAATCACGAAACGATCACTAAATTATTTGACGAAGACCGCAAAAACTATGACAAAAACTAATGTGAGCAACTCCAGTATGATAAAGATGAGAATCATAACGAGCGACATCGCTAATGTAAAAAGTGATTTTACCCGTTCAATATCTACATCGCTATTATATATTTTTGTACTAGTATCAGTAATAAGATAATAGCCCTGTTATCTTACTCATGACCAAACTTCTATGATCCTAACCGTTTCTCACGGATTCCTCAACTCAGACCAGTGAATCTTGTCGTGTCGCCGAACTGACATCCATCCACTGTCTCGATATTTATATTTACAATCACAACCTCAGTAAATAATTCCTTGTTTCCCTTTTAGTTCATTTCACCAAGAAGATAGAATGCCTAACTTATCAAACCTTCCACGAATTCCTCGTCTTTCCGAATCCTCAATAGCCACGAGACAGAGGCTCAAACAATTAGAACAAGAACATGTCGCGCTACGAACCAAATATGAAAAAATGAAGAACACATGGAGCTCGCCAGATACCACCCGAAACTTATTTCAGAAGATATCCAGCCTGTCTCGGGCCCGGGATGATCTCATTATTGAGACGAGAAGCCAACGCGTCACTATCACGGAACAGAGCGCCGCTTTAATGAGGATCTTCACCGAAAGTGAACTCCGAACTCGTCTATCGAGTCACTCTTCGGCGCAGGATCTAAATATAATACCGGCCCATCACCTCCCTACAAATTCTGTCCCTCAACCCTCGAATGAGCAAGCCACGAGCGAGGTCACCGGACCCAGTATCCTAAAACAACGTCGATGGCCGAATCGAAACAGCCATCGTCGTGAGAGACGCCGGGCGGAGGCAAATCAAATAAGAGCCAATGAAAGGGTAAAAGAGTCAGTTGACATACGCGGGCCACCTCCGGCTTACACTGAATTCGAGTTTCCGGAGATGGATCCGGACATAGTGTATGCCCCGTCCTTAGAAATCCACCCGCCACCTACTCCCATCTACATCGATCTCGAGGCGGATGAGTCGGAGCTACCGAGCTTAGATCACCTTCTAGAAGATTTGGGCCTAACACCCAACGAAGTGGCCGTTCTAACTGGGCAGGTATCATCAACCACCCGCTCTGCGATCATCTCACCAGCTGCTCCAAATCGGGAAGAACCGAGGTCTTCGATGTCCCCCTCAACTGCAACACACCGAGCTCCAAAGCGTCGGCGACTTCCGGTCGACATGGATGACGATGCGGAACCGTAAATTGAACAGAATTCATTTCCCCAACGAGAGCATTCATCATGATCTGATTTAATTTTTTTCTTGTGTTGTGATGCTTCCGTTAAACTTTATGATGGTAGAATTTCTACCTTAGTCGAAATTTTCATAATTAAATAAATGTTTGATTTATACTTATTCTTCAATTTAATAAATTCGAATATATAAATTAATATATGTAGTAATGAATTCAAATGAGAGTTAGCGATGTGGCTCATTTAACTAATACGCAGAAGATAGCCAAGAGTGAATTAAACAAATGACTGAGTAGAAAAAGTAACCGACTCACGTGAGACTACAGGGAACAGGCTAATAATAATCAATACTAACGTGGAATATTTTCACAATTCATTCTCTTGACAGTCAGTGCGATGAATTAGGATCATAACAGAAACCCCAGGGTTCAAGTAGTAAGCGTAAGTCCTTCTAACGGCCGCTGAGAACAGGGAAACGAAGGTCGTTCGAGGAGTAGTACTGGAGACAGTGCTTACCTGCTCGAATGGCATTCGGCTGTCGCGTACAGTACCAACATGATTTTGGTTATGGGTACGTGACGGTACATCAAAATCGTGAGGTGTACGTGAGGATGTCGACCCTAGATTATGGATAATTGCGACTATAACCAGGGA
Organism: Schmidtea mediterranea; assembly: GCA_022537955.1. Classification (NCBI taxonomy): domain Eukaryota; kingdom Metazoa; phylum Platyhelminthes; order Tricladida; family Dugesiidae; genus Schmidtea; species Schmidtea mediterranea. The sequence continues at coordinate 87,495,911 of CM039680.1, forward strand.
TGTGAGTTGTTTATAATTTGTTCTCCGTACATTCCAACAAAAACATGGATTTTCTTCTAACTCCGTTTTGTTTTCTCGATTTTCCGAGTGGCTGTTTTTCCTCGATACCACAATTTAATAAAATCAAAATAATTATAAAATCAAATGAATACTTAAAATATAATGGAAACAATTTAAGCAATTTGTCAAATCGATATTTCCAATATTTTCAATTTGTGGTAAATTTCTATGATTATTAATCTCATTCCAAAATAGTTCACTGCGATTGTTTCTCCCAGTGTTTGAACTAGTTAATCTTGGTCAACGTGAACCTGACCCAGCTTCCAAAGAATCCTTTTAATATTAATGATCAAATTTACATATAAAAAAATTCGTATTCTTTTAGAAATAAGAAAAATAGTGAAATTCTTTTCCATAAACGTTTCAACATTTTAGTATTTTCAGAATTGATAATTAATACCTGATTACTAATTCGGTTACTAGCTCCATGATGGTAGCTGACAATACGTTGAGTTGACGTTGAATTCTTTCTTGACGTACTCTTACAACAATAACTTTTCTTTCTCTCTTGATTATTATATATGTTTTTCTTTTTATGAAGTTCGTTACTCTTCGTTCTTTTCTGAGTCGTATATTTTTCTTTTATTCTTGAGTATTATTTAGGGCTTTCTCGTGACCAGACTGCACTCTACCGATAACCTGGTGTTGATATTCTTGGAGTAGAGAACTGACCCGGCAAACTACCATTTACTACAGGTACCTCCACATCTAAGTACTGGTTTGATAAACAATCATTTTTCTAGCTTGCATGCACGTGGTTACTCTCGATATCATATGGTTAAAAACCATGGACAATAAATAATAATAATATCTATAATATAAATGATAATCAAATTCGGTTTTTTAAAAAATTAATCGGTAATTATGAATCGAATGAGAATTTAATCAGGAGGCATCTCGTATAGGTCAAGTACCATGAAAACGAAGCTTTCACGGGACTTGGTCGATAGGAGGAAATAATTTTTAAACAGAGATTAAATATTGACTAAAATAATTCAACGAATAAAATATATGTTATTTCAAGAAAATCAGTTGACCCACAAAGGTCTACATAAACGGGGTACCAAAATTTCCTGGATTAATTTCCTAAGAATTTTACAGAGATTTCGTTTCGTAATCTTCAACATAATAAAGTTTAAAATATAATAAGAAAACAAAATTTCAAAATAAAAACGATAAAAATCTCCTCCCTTTTCAAGAAAATTTTGTGAAAGATTCTTGCACAGTTTTTGATTCTTTTCAGAAAATAGCATTCACATTAAATTGTGTCGATCTGGCATCGACTTACATAGGGGGGTTTTACACGCATGTTTTTTAATGCGGTAAAGCAAAACGCCTACACGTTTTTACCATATTTCATCACTTTTCCGTTAGTTGTCAGATTTTCGTGATTCTTTTTTGTTAAAGTTTCTAATTACATTTTAAGCTTAATTCTCATAGTTATTTTCTAGAATATAAGCGCTTTCTATGAATTTGAAGCCAATTTGATGAAATAGGTTAATTTTACTAAAATGTAATGTTTTTAGGTTCTTTTTAAATGTTTTTATATATTTTTTACATATGTTTTGTATTTTTATACTCTTTTTTCCTACTTTTTGTATTATTTAATGTTAAGTAGGCTATTTTTGATGATTTTCCGTCCATATGCGTTTTGCACGCCTGATTTTATCGGATGTTGGGCCAAATAAACAACAATTTAAAATATTTGTTTTTGCTCAACAATACTCTGTGATCGTGATTCATAGTTTGAACAGATTATTTTACCTTGTGTTCGAAAACAAAGTTATAATATCGAGTATTTTAACAAATAGCATTTTTTTTTTAATCAAATTTGTTCTCTGTCAGTTTTGAGACTCATATGAGGTTAATGTGAAAAGAGAACTGTTTAATCGAACAATTAATAGGATCTCAGTTTATATTATTACTTGAACTCCCATCTTCACTATACATAATTATTTTAGAAATTCCCAGGTTATATGGGTAACATTCATCGTTACCATATTGTTAAAATCTGCTTTATTATTCACCATCATTGTTTATGTATAAAGTGGACAAAAACGTTTATAGTTTATTATTAAAACCTCATTGGTTAGTTTTCTTATCTTATTGATGACTTAATTTATTGTCATTTCTCCACTTTTGCCCTCAGTTTCAGACACATGTATTTCAACTGCACATACCTCCTCGCGGTGAGAAAAAAAACAAAAACCTTTTCTTATGTATTGATTTATTGAGCATACCTACTCACAGTGAGGTAATATTTCAATATTTTATTTTTATGTTAACCCTAACCCTAACCTAACCCTAAATCCAATTGGTACTGAAACGTACTATTCCTCACAAAGGGTTGTAATAAGTACTCCGTTGTCATTGTAACAGATAATTATTTGTGTCAGTGTAAAGTGGTGATAGAGTGTGATCAATAAAGTTTGTATTGTAAGGAGTTCTTTATTTTGATTTAAAGACACCTGGAGTCGGATTAATAATAAAAAATATTTAATTTCACCGACAACCCAAGCAAATTACATTCTACTTTGATAAAATGAACATTTGTTTGTCAATTTGGTAAATAAAACTGAAATGCGGGTAAATGGTGACTAAAAAATTTTATTTGGGTAGAAAGTGAAAAAGAATTTTTGGGTAGGTTAAAAATAATTTTAAAATGGGTATTTAGTGAAAAAACTTATAAATTATAAAAATAAAATAAATTATATTTCCTTAATATAATTTATCAAAATTTTAAATTTTGAAGTCAATAAATGAACGAAAAAAGTATTAGGTTAGACTTCATTTAAATTATAAATATACAAATAAGGCATTTAATAATTACTAAATCTATTTTCTGAAATGCTTAGGTTTGATAATGATATCTGAACCTAAAATTGCATAAAAAATAAAATCCTAAATCAAAATTATTATCTACATTTATTGACAATTAAAATTTATTAATATAAACTAATAAAAAAATTTTATGCCACTCGAATCGATTCCGTCACTTTTATTGATAATTTTCCTTTCTTTCTATTCAGATTTCGATCACTAAATTCGCTGTTATTGCTAAATACCATTTCTTTTTCTAAAATCATTTGATGAACATTATCTTTTTTCTGGTTTTATTAATTTTCCTTTTCTCTTTACTAGTAATATATACTTCTTTTCTCGTGTGTAAGGTTTACTCCTTCCTCATGACCAGTTGCGCTCCACTAAGGGTCTGGCGTTGATGTTACTGGGGGAGAAAGCTGGGTTGGCAAACTACCATTCACTACGGCTGCCTCTCTTCCGAATCACTAGCTCGAGGCAAGATAGTCAAAATTTTAATTTACTTTCTTATGTGCATGTGGTTATCATAAATGAATCAAATAAATAAAAATATAAAATTCTAAAAAAAATATCATAAAAATTCTTAGTAAATTAATTGAATTGAATAAGTATGATGGACACCATGGATAAAAACGTCTATGATATTCAATTGACAAAAAAGATTGATTAGAATAGCGGTTATTATAAATTCTCAATAGTTAGATTTCATTGTAAATTAAATAAGAAAAACAAAATCGAATCGGATAGTAAAATTTAATGGAAACCACACAAAACCTCACATATCGACTTAATTTAATAAACAAAAGTTACCCTCGGCATTAGTTTAAATCTTAAAAATTTACTAACAATGGCAATAATGAAAAATAAGTAAAAGCAAATCTCCTAATTTCTTTTTCTTTCCTTGTAAAAATTTTTAAATTTATGTGCTAAAATTTGTCGATTTGACATCGAATTATATATCAACGATTTATTCGAAATTTTTTGATGTGGTAAAGCAAACCGCCTTTACGTTTTATCCAAATTTCAAACCTATTCTCCTACTTATCAGATTTTTTTCTTTCTTTTTTATTTAAACTTCGAATTAAATTTATGGTATTCATTTGGCATTTTTTGACACGATAGCACAGTCTCATGACTGAGATACATTCTAAGTTATTACCCATTTATCAAAATTATTTTCAAGTAGGTAGTTAGGAGCTCACTGGAACCTAACCCCTCCCACCCCACTTTACGACGGATTAATTACGTAATTAATCACTGATTATCTTGAATTCAAATTTTTGTATTTTAATTTTTTATGTAATTAATATTTTAAGTTAAATTTTTAAGATAAATTTTTATACATGATTTTATCGATGAATTTTTTATACATGATTTTTAAATAGAATTTTATCGATGAATTTTTTATAGATGATTTTACAATGAAATTTTTAACATAATTTTTTCGATGAATTTTTTATACATGATTTTTAAATGATAAAATTTTTAACATAATTTTACAATGAAATTTAGTGTTAACAAAATAATAATAATTCAACCAATTAAAAACTTAATAAAAAACTAATTCTCAACACATAAAAATAAACATAAAAATAAACACATAAAATAAACACGTAAAAAGATCAAAAATTTATTTAATTTACATCGTCACAAATCAGCTTATAGTAAGCTCTTCTTAGCTCAGCCAACAAAATATGTGCAACTTCTTTCTTCTTGTAGTCCCTGCAGCATCTGCATCTAAATGGACAAGTCAACATTGACGGATCTGCACAAACAATGCAGTCATCTAAACATTTCAAACCAAATCCTTGAACCGATTCGTAATCATCCGTACAATTTCTTCGATCTGATTCCTGAAATTTGATAGATCCGTGTAACCAAATATTCAGGAGTACAATACGAAAGCTTGTTCTTCATATTCGGAAAGAGTTCTTCCATCTTCATTAGAATTGTTTCGAATACGTATGTTTCTTGCTCGTCAATCATTTTTAATTTTTACAATCGTCAGAATTCAATCTATTTAAACACAATCAGTGCTCAATAATAATCTAGTATTTCTTCGTCGGTATTAAGATTATTAATTTTAAGTTTTATAAAATCAAATATTTCTTGTACTAGACTGTTGTATTCCAGTGTTTTATCCCCATGACATCGAATTTTCCGCTTGCAAAAACATTCACACAAAGCGGATTATACTTGACAAGTCTTAATGCTGGAAACAGTTTCGGCTCATAAATGTTTTCTGTTTTGGTAGACAATTCGTACAAGTTGATTCAACAACCCATGTCAATGTTCAAAGATAATGATTGAATTTGTAAATCTTGAATCTGATATTTGAGATCCCCTTCCTGTAATGGTCTCTTGCAACCCATTATCCTGCATTTTCAACTCTTGAAGAATAAGATTGGATATTTTCCGATTCTATCCACTACATGTTGAGGTTTTCCAGTTGGGAACTTCATTCCGGTTACTTGTATACATATTAGGTAACCGATAACTGGTTACTGAACAAATAAATATTTGGTTACTTACCAACAAAACTTTAAATAAAATTAAATCAATAACAAGAAATTCAAGTAAAGATACAAATTTATTAATAAAATCTTCTTCACTCTCTTTCACATCATTAATGCCTCTATATCTGTAAATCACTTGTTTGTTTAATTACTGAGTAGTTAGCAAAAAAAATTATCTTTTCTGAATAAAATTTTGTATTTGATTATTGTATTTTATTTTGAAATCATTGAAATTATTTTGTAAAAGTTAATACGTTTCTGTCAAACACTTTTCAACTATTTTTTTAAAAATTTATCCAATGTTGAACAATTATTCTTCTATCAAATGTTATTTTTCATAAAATTATTCATTTAGATAGTATTTACCCTTTAAATAACAATATTCAACCGACTCAACCCCTTAAAAATATCAATAAACTTGTTCCTCATCGATAATTTCCCCTTAAAATACATGGTTATTGACTATAAACCAAATATGTTACCAATAACTAGTTACTAAACCAATAAATATTTATGATAGGTTACTGACCACCAACTTTATCATTTAAAAATCATGTATAAAAAATTCATCGATAAAATTATGTTAAAAATTCTATTTTAAAATCATGTATAAAAATTATGTTAAAAATTTCATTGTAAAATCATGTATAAAAAATTCATCGATAAAATTATGTTAAAAATTCTATTTTAAAATCATGTATAAAAATTATGTTAAAAATTTCATTGTAAAATCATGTATAAAAAATTCATCGATAAAATTATGTTAAAAATTCTATTTTAAAATCATGTATAAAAATTATGTTAAAAATTTCATTGTAAAATCATGTATAAAAAATTCATCGATAAAATTATGTTAAAAATTCTATTTTAAAATCATGTATAAAAATTATGTTAAAAATTACATTGTAAAATCATGTATAAAAAATTCATCGACAAAATCGTGTATAAAAAGTTATCTTAAAAATTTAACTTAAAATATTAATTACATAAAAAATTAAAATACAAAAATTTGAATTTTAAAAAAATGCTCCAAAAATTTGAATTTAAAAAAAATGCGTCAAAATTTGAATTTAAAAAAAGCGCCAAAAATTAAATTTGAAAAAATAATTGTGCGCACACAAAATTTAATTATCTTGATTACATAATTATGGGAGGGGTTAAGTTCCAGTGAGCTCCTAACTACCTACTTTTTCATAATAAATATTTATTTTATTAGTGTTTCTAAGTCATTTGAATATCATGGACGTTTTCAGGATTTTATTTCATTTTATTTTTTCGTCATATTTATGATACCACATGCATCAAGAAGTAAAATGATGTGCTATCATCTAATTTTATATTAGTGATTTGCATGAGGGGTAGCCGTAGTGAATGGTAGTTCGCTGGGCCAACTCCCTCATCCAGTAACCTCAACACCAGACCATCTGTAGAGTGCTGCTGGCTATGAGGAAAGAGTAAATAATACATAATGTGCGAAGAACATATAATACGAGAATCCAGAATGAAGAAATAATCATTCAAAATATTAATCCAAAGAGAAGCAGTTGTATTGGCATAATATTGCTCAGAGTAATTAAGAAATTTGTAATTTTTTATGCAGAAACAAGTACAACAAAAGAAAAAAAAAATAAACGATAAATGAAAGCTTTGTCCCATTATTAAATATCAGAATTAATTTACCTTTCAACACACACACATATATATATATATGTGTGTGTGTGTGTTTGTGTTTGTAAAAATCAAATTGCAGTTAACAAATCGATCATAATTTATCTCAAGATATTATTTCTAGTTAAAGAGGAGTTAGGTATAGAACAGTGTTTCCCAACCTTTTCATATTCGCGATACACTGCCGAGAATGAGCATATTTCTGCGACATATCAAAAATTAAGAGGAAATATATAAATTCTTTTCGAGCTTTTAAAGGATAAATTAGTCATGTTACAGCCTGCCATCGCTTCAAAATGTTTACTAATATAATACCTTCTTAGAGATAAACAGAGTAATTCTACAACTATTTATTTTTTTAAACGTTTTTTATCATTACTTAGAAGAATCAGAATCAGCAACAACCGAAATCTGCGGAAGTAAACTCCTCCATAAGGCAAGGAATAGTAATGCAAAGCCTGTTTAAAAATATCAACAATTGTTTATTTCCTAAAAATAAAACGAAAAGAAATTCATAATTTTATTGTTTTTATCCTTTAAATTAAAAATAAAAAAAGCCACGTTCACGCAATACGTATTAGTCGATAACTCCCCTAGGATTTCCAAAAACTGAATTTTCATTTTTATTGACCGTAGGATAATTATCTTTGAGATTTTAATTGAATTTCTTTTCGATGTAAAAGTTGCACGGAGAGAGAGTAGAGGAGTAGCCAAGCCAGGACGTACACATCCATTTACTATTCAAATGGATTTGGCAATAAACCGCAAAATAGTTTTTTAAATAATGTTGATTAGGATAATGAAGTGTGGCATGCAAATTTGTTTCGTTGTTAGTGAATTCTTGAGTTGATTTTATGAAAAGATTCATGGCAAATAACACTACCAAAAGAGGTCTAATAAATAGAATTACTAGAGATAAAACAAAAATAAGTAACCTGTTAAGTATATCCTGATAAGAAGTGATGAGGCTTTTATTAAATATCCCTCAACAACAGAGAAACAGAAAATTGTATGAGAAATTTCCAACGGAAAATTTGAAAATAAAAATCAATAACGCATAATAGAAAATAAAAATCAAATCTCACCGAGACACACATAGGGTAGTGGGGTTACAAAACGAATTACATTCTAAAAATAGAATGGTATTCCAATCATTTTTTTTGTTTAAATTAATCGATTTTCTTAATTTAAATATTGGGATTTCAAAAGGAAAGGATATCAAATTATTCATTTTTATAAATCTTGATTTAAATCTTTTAATTTGTGTCCTACACATATGTTATTCGATTTATATTACTGAATATTACTATTACTACATAAAATAAACTATCAAGAATAGAGAACAATACCGACCGGGAATTTGCATTAAAAATATTTTATAGTCAACACATATTATTCAAATCATTTTCGAATAATTATAAATTAGATCGTTGATTGTAATGTTAAAATGTCTTGTATGGTTCATTTATTTTAATATTTTCGATATTTTGATATAAATTAAAATAAGCATGAATACCTTCTATGAAAGCTCTTGGACCCAAAGGCTTGCCATGGTATTAGCATTCATGACAATGTGGCTTACTTTTTACTGGAAACTGCCCACTGAAGTAAATTTCCAACGTCATTTTTGACGGGTGCATATCTGATGGAAACCCCTTGGTATTTATTTTTTGGGAGGATTCTTCTGTTGGGCCAGAACACAAACGGCCTTGAGAATTGTTTAAATGAATCGGTAATACACACGCAAATACAACATGCAAATTTAAAATCGGACCTATAAAACACCAACTAACCATGCTAAAATAAGAGAGAGGAAACAATTAAATATAAAATCAAGAAACATAAAAATAAACTAAAATATTAACAAAGTGCAACAAGATCCGCATGAAATAAACATAAACATAACATGAGAACATTAAAATTTGACCGAAATTTGAAAATTTACCAAAAGATGCGAAAATCCATAAAAATGGAACAAAAATTAAATAATTTGAATTGGAAACAATTCAATTAAAAAATTAAAAATAAAATTGTCGAATCAAATTATAAAAATAATAAAATTAAGATCAGAATATACTAGAAATTCACAAGGTCAAATTTTGTTTTACTAAATCAAAATTAACACGCAAGGTTAGGGTTGTACAATAGGTATATATACCGATTCATTTTCACACAATTTTAATCAGTTTTTGATCAGTTTTCAATCAGTTTTTTATCGGTTCTTAACCAAAAGCAGTTTTCCGAAGTCTTGAATCAGTGGAACAATCTTGATGTGAGTGAAGAAATGTTCGAAGACTTTCTGCACGTCGCACCCAGACAACCTCGTATGAGCTCTGTTTGAGGTGTCGGCGTGGGGAAAGGTTTTTATATGCGATGAATGAAACTATATATGCCAAATATGAATATGTATTATGCCAGTTATATGACAATAAATGATTAATTCAAAAAATTTTTGTCGAAGTTTTTTCCGGCCCACAGCCGACACATCACCGCAAATCAATAAAATCTACACACCCCAACCAAACTGTGTCAATATTGTCCGCTATAGGGGAAATTGGGAAGTAGGGAGGTAGTCTTTTGGCTACCCTTCTGCGTCCCATTTCCTAAAAATCGACCTAAAATCTTGAACGACAAACGGCTCAAAATCACCACACCGATTAGTCCAGTGGACACTCGTAATATTCTAATATCGACATAAATATTCTTAAGATCAAATGAAAAGGGATCACGGGAAGGGGCGTTGCAAATCATTGCTATGATCGTGATCAAAATAAATATTAAAATCAGTAATAGCTAAGGAGGATAAGTTTTAATAGAGATTAGAAATTGTGTAATAAAACCGCTAATGGAAAAACTGAATTAAAATAGATTTTTGTTAAAATAGTTTCAATAAAATAAATCCAAAGTAAATTTAAGAAAGGCAAAAATGCTAATGATAATTAATCCCAGCTATTACAATTAAATAAACGAAAAAATAAATTTAGTGATGATATCAAACAAACTCCAATTGTCCTAGTCACGGCAAATAATTAGTATGGGTAGAACAGAGTCTAAACGTTGTTTCATGATCAAAATAAATAAATAGGAAAAATCGGTAGTAATCCATAACGCTAACTAGCTGCCTCATGAACTAAATAAATAACTAGTGAAAGTAATAGAAAGGGTACGTAAATCAGAGAAAGTGGACGTTTAGGAAAAATAAAAAGTTAGGATAAAGAAATGGAAATAATGGAATCCGAGTCCACTGGAGGATCACCAACCATAATAACTATTATTCGAATAAGCCAGTTAGAAGCCGCGAAGCCGATTTAAAATAAACCCATAATTAATAAAATACTCTAAGAATAGAAACAACTTGACTCCATTAGAAATCATCTGTAACAAAATGACATTACCTAAGTTGATTCCTAATCAGTTTTAATTATCGAATAAGTATTAGTGCTACAATCACGCTGAAGGAGAACAATCCCAGCATAGGACACTTCGATGTAATTATAAATGTAGTTAACAGACAGTGAAATGCCACCACCAATATAAAAGGTTTGAAAAATCGATAATATCAATTAGCAAATTCCCAAACGCATCAGAGTTAATATAAATAGAAATTTTGAACATCAACTCCAGCGAGAACTCATAGTAATCCGTAGTAGAGCGAAATATACATCATGATCGGGATTGAAGGAGCAAGATTCGCATTGATGGGAATAATCAGCAAGGACCGTCTGAAGCATTCTTGTCAAGGATTCACGTTAACCACAATAACTCTGAATAGGAAAATCAAGAAGTTAGTTAAAAATTAATATTCTCACTTTAATTCACTGATAAATAAAACAATGATTTTCCCAAAATATGTGGCAGCAATAATGTAATTCCAAGACCAGAGGCAAATATAAATGTAGTCGCCAAATCCATAAATGTCGACGTGTGAAGAGTTGCACAAATCTAATATCTTGAAAAATCGATTGCAAATATTTCACTGCTGGTTAATTACTAATCAGAAGTAATTTGTGCACATGCCAACCAGAGAAATGAGAAAAAGATCAATAGTGACACGTGTCATAAGCAATCTGAATTAAATGTGAGAGAAATCGTTGGAATAATCGCGCAGAATGGAATTTATTGGCAGTTAAATCACCAATCTCGATTACTTGGCACTTTATTACTAATGGATATATAACCAGTGCGTGGTGTAAGCTTGTTCATTTTCAACAATTAATATAGTCGATTATGGATCCACGTCACGTATGGACTTGAACCAGAGAGACCCGTAATTCACGAAGAGAAGATCTCAAAATTGGAAGGGAGCCAATTTTACCACCTGATGGTAAGTCTCGTATTGCATTCAACATTTGTTTGATTTTTCTCTAAATGCATGCGAGGAACAACTGGGAAAACGAGATCAGCTAATTTTTGCACTATTTCCCAACGTCAGCTACGACCTCTCAATGCCGGGACAATCAATAGCATTTCCTACTGAATCATGTAATTTTATTATGCCTCAAATAAAATTTTCTGTATGAAAGTCTGGAATTTGTCGTTTTCTATGATTTTTCTGGAATCGAATATCGTAACCGTCTACTGGTGATTCTGACGAATACCAATTTCTAACGCAGCCAAAAACGATAGCGTACTCACTAAACACCTAGATAATGCCGCAACCAAAAGTTAGCAAACACGAGGATAACCCAACGAGAATAACACAACTCAGATGAAATCTCAAAAACCCAGATGATAGAGTTTTTTCTTCCATGCTCGCGAAAAATGAATCGACGCAGCAGTGTCGAAGTACCCAAATTAAATCCGTAGATTAAGGCGAGTTAGCACAAACTCCAAGTCATAATTCCAGTGACCATGAAATATCCAACCAAGTCGAATAAGTGCGGAAGTCGTTGCTAATACCGATACGTAAGCATTCTCCTAAAATAAGTCAGATGAGAAACAAGTTAACCTCGAGGCGATGCCCACAGTAGTAACCCTAACAATAACCGTCGAAGAACCCAATAATCAGACCAGTTTACCCCTTATAGTCATCCCACCGTCAATAAAATCCATTACCATTTATATGTTAAAAGTTATTATTATTATAATGATAGTGAACAGCATACCGATGCCAACTTTTAAATAATAACTTAATGATTTAAAATTTGCAGACCACTCTTGAATAGACGCGTCCCGCGTCACAGTGCGATTTCCGGCACAATCAGCCACCAGATGTCGACAGGCTTTATGAGACGCGAGGGTTCTCAGTATCCCCGGTGAGAGAATCCCGCGCGGGCATACAGAGAGATGATGGAGAAATAGATCTACCTTTTGTGGCTATAAAAAGAGAGCCCGGCCGGAATCCATCTAGAGAGATTCGCGGGCAGGCAGAATTCTTATTAGCACATCTAGATGAACACCAGCGCCAAACCAATCGACAAGTGGACCGAGCCAGGAGACACTTGGCTGAGATCAATAAAGCCATTGCAACAGGAGCTATCCCTAGTACGGATGGATACGCCCTCCGTACAATGTGTCTTACAACCTCAACGATCCGAAGTTGGACGAAGAGTCAGAGGCCATGGACGTGTTGATTCCACGAAGAATGTTGACCAGGGAGATGGAAGACGAGATTAGACGTCCCCATTGTGATCAAGAGCACTCATACGCTCACGAGACTCCAAAGCGTTTTGGAGGACGAAGCCGTGGAAGACATGGTTAATATTAGTGCAATTTGCTAAATAAAAATCGGATTTTGTTTTAACTCTTTTGTCTTGTTCCGATAATAATTAATGAATGGAATTATAGTATGATTAAGAACAGATTTTGTTTAAAATTAAGATTAGGAATTGGATAAGTGAAGTTCCACGACGAAAAATTAAATTAATGTTGTATTCCGTGTTGTAAATATGGAGCCCCACAAAATTCTTCAAGGAGAGTTGGTCAAAGCCCAAAGATTAAATCGAGAATTGAACCAGCAAATTATTCAACTGACAACTGAAATCCAGCGTTTAAAATCAAGCTGGGTAGAGCTGAAAAGAATGAAGGCTCTATACCAAAAGATGACTGCCGACCAGAGAGGTTGGGCCGAAGAAAAGCAGTTGAATCAAAGCCAAAAAACCCAAATTCGCTGGCTAGAAGTGGCTCTATCTGCATGCCAGGAGGGTAATGCAGTGACATACCTGCTAGTTTTTGCTCCAGCCCAATTGGCTTACAAGGAGGCCACATCGAACTCCAAACCTGCGAACAAACCGCCTCGACACCGACCTGGCCGAAACAAGCGCGCAAAACGTCGATCCGCTCAGCCAGCAGATTAGAACAGTTTTCTTTTGTGATCTTTAAATAAATTTGCGTTGATAAAATTGTTGACCTAAATCATGATTATAAATTTGTATTAAAATAATGATGATCTAAACCATGATTTACAAGTTCAAGACCTAGACGGTGTAGATATAATTAAATAGAAGTGATTATAAGCGACAAGACCAAGTCGAAGTAAGTAGAGGGGATGAAATTTAGTAAAGCGCACGCAGACCTTCTATCGGTAGTGCGTTGGACCCGCTTTGAGGTCGGGCCAGAGTAGTTCATTCATAGAGCTCACCTTTGGCGACCTCAAAAACCTAGGGTTACACTTCCTACGTTGCGTAGCAACGGGTAGCCATTGGGGGACAGAAAACATTTACATCTGGGGTCAAGGTCACGACGAAACCATAAACCCCACACTTCTTTATTTTTTAATGAGTCATCTTTTTGTAATATTTAGTTTTACCGCATTGTTTCTATTTTGTTATCGCACTGAAAAAACAAAACTTGTTTTATTTCTGTTTTTGACCAATACTACTGATCTTTCACGGCCGTCTTAAGAAATCCGGCGCCAATTGGCTACTAAAAATAATGCGCCTGTTTTCGTGAGAAAATTCAGAATCCAAATTACTGTGGGGTTTATGGTTTCAATAACCTTGACCCCAGATGTAAAAAATTGCTTGCCTCCAATGATCACCCGTTTCTAAGCAACGTTGGAAATGCAATCATTAGTCTTGAGGTCGCCAAAGGTGAACGCCACCTAGGAACTGCTCTGGCCCGACCTCAAACTGGGTTCAATGCACTACCGTTAGAAGGTCTGCGTGTGCTTTTCTCTCCTGGTCCCTTATCGTCAAATAGTCTTACCATCTCACCTATTCTTCGCCGTATTAGGGTTTCTAAATTTGTTTTAAATAAAACTGTTCTCATTAATACTAGTCAAGCAAACAATGTGCGATGCGAATCTATTCAAATTTTTATTAAATGACAGCAAGATGGGTGTTATTCTTTACATCAGCTGAGCGGCACGACGCTTGGCACGCTCGGATCTTCCTGGCCGATGTCAGGGTGGTTTGGTAGCGATTTTGGTGGCAGTTGTGGCCTATCGATAAGCCAGCTGCGCGGGTGCAAACTAGAGAGGATAGGTTACCGCGTTGCCCTCCTGGCACGCCGATAACGCTACCTCGAGGCCGCGTATCTGAATCTTTTGCAACTGGGTGAGCTGTTTCTCCTCAGCCCACCCTCGTTGTGCTGCAGTCATCTTTTGGTAGATTAGCTTCGACTTTCCCGGTTCGATCCAAATCGCCTTGATCCGTTGTATCTCACTATTCACTTGTGTGAGTTGTCGATATAATTCTCGGTTGGTAACACGGGCCTTGTCTAATTTATCTCGTAAACCGAGAGGCGGATGCATATCTGTAATAATAATCATTCGTTAAATTTACATCCTCTTATCACTATATAAGATGTACTCATGTTAAAATCTACAGACGGTAGGTGCTCTACCTCCTTAGTTATTCATTTTAGGGTTATTGATAAGAAAAAGGGAAAATTAATACCTTTAAAATATTTATTCCATTACATTCGTCTATTTAAGCATTCAAAGTGTTTAGAATTATCTCGTTGACTTGGGCGTTCGCGGGTGTACGGATGATCGCGGTGCTCGTTCGCTGGTTTGTTCGCTTCTCCCCATCCTCTTATTAGAGCCTCGCGCGGAACTACTACATTCATGGTGGAAGAACTCCTATTCAACCTGGGATCATCCAGGTTGAATGAAGTGTTGTACGGCGGGGCATACCCGTCCGTACTAGGGATTAATCCGGCTGCGATGTCCCGATTTATCTCCTCCAAGTGTCGCCTTGCCCTGTCTACCTGGTGATTCGTCTGCCTCTGGTATTCCTCCAACCTAGCGAGTAAATACTCCGCCTGTTCTCTGATTTCCCAGGCCGGATTACGGCCCGGTTCTCGCTTGATTGCGACGAATAGGAGATCTACGTCATCCGTATTAGATCGGTTTCCCATCCGGGATTCTCGGACCAGTGAAATCGAGAATCTCGCGTCCCACATGGCTTGTCGACACCGAACCGCCGAATGTGCCGGAAAGCATAATGTGACCCGGGACGCGTCGATTCAAGAATTTTCTAAAAAATGAAACATTTATTAACATAACTCGTTTATCCCACCTCTAGCACTAAAGTCGATGGGGCTGTGTCCTACTGATAATGATTCGTTGCGCTCAGAGATGAAAATTTGCTGACCCGGTCTTGGTTAGTGGTAATCAGGTGGGAGTGAATTTATCTTGCTCAAACTAATCTGTTGGATTGTAACTACGGATTACATTCAACTGGATTTACATCTCGTGATCCTCTTAGTTATCGTAGGGTCATTTTGATCCTTCGGCTGCGTCCTAGAGGTCACGTAGAGGTCATCCATCTGCTCTGCACTACTACCCTTAACCAAAATAATCGCGGATTTCTATTACTTTACTAAGCGGAATGTTAAACGAAGATAATCATCCTAATGGGTTATGTGTTCACCGAAAAGATTTTTATAAACCTTTGTCATCGTAGTAGATGTGATATCTACTAGAAATAATCATCATAAATTAAAACTATTGTGGTGAATAAATGTTCTAAGCATTTATTGTTATAAAATTAGCCATCAACGCGAAAATAGTTACCCCAAAGAGTTCGACATTCTGGGACTGTACTTCTGAACCTTTATCCCTACCATGAAGCGAATTCTACCAAACTACTCTCATTATAATCGATTAAGTAATTTTCCGCAACTGCTCGTCCCAATGAACACGTAGATGAAATGACTTATAAACTTCGTCCTCCTAGTAAGTTGAATGGGTTGGAAAACGATCTATAAATTTGTGTCAACGAAATGAATTGAACTAGCTGGTAAATTGAGTGGTAAAACTTTTTGACACGAACTGGATATACTAATAAAATGAATTCTTATGAGTTTCTGTTGTGAAATAAATATACTAACGAAATGAATTATAAATTTTTATCATGCAAAAGTTAAATATTGATTTATAAACTTTTATCGTGAAATAAATATGCTATTCAAATGAATTATAAGACTTCAGTGTGAAATAAACGTGCAACTAAATTAATCATAAACCCTTATCCTGGTATAAATATACTAATAAAAATAAATATACTAATAAAATGAATTATAAAGTTTTGCCATGAAATAAATATATTTATAAAATGATTTAATACCTTTCATCATGAAATGGAAAATACTTATAAGAATGAAAATGAAACTCTTATCATGAGATAAAAATACTAATGTAAAATGAATATTAAACTCGTGCCGTGAAATAAAATACTAATATGATGAATTATAAACCTTTACCATTACCACGATTTGGAAGCTATATCAAACCAAATTTAAGCTATTTTCGTCGCAATAAATGATATATTTGAAACAAAACAATTGCCGATTCTCATCATCTTACGAACCAGTTAATCATTCGTGGGGGAAAAATCGTTATTACTTTTATTTCATAGTAGGCTTAATCGACAGTGTTATGAAAACTATTTCCGCAGTGAATTACGGACTTGATAGAAATTTGGGAAAATGGATATCTTTACAATTGGTTTTGACGATGCCATGAAATTTCTAATATTTTTAGCATATAAATTTTGTTTCATTCTTATTACGCATCTCTGTCCTCGTTGTCAGTTGGGGCTAGGTCATCGTCAGGAGTCGGGTGCAATTTCTTGTATTCTTTTATGGGACTATGACTCAAAACAGGGTTGATTAAATTTATACAAAATGCTTGTAATAATTACCTTCGCGCATGGACCTTTCTGAGGCTGTAAAACTTGTCTCCGGGTTTCGTGGTTCTTTACGGCATGAATGTTGTCATCTTGGTTCCCCTTCTCTACTCGACCCATCTCGTCGTCGAGAGTCCCTACTTCCATTGGGCATCATTCGTGGTGGTAGATTATCATTCATATTCAGGAAATCAACTGTTGTGATGAGTGGACATGTCCCTTATATAACGTATGGTCGTGCACACATTGGGGTAGGAAAATTGACTGCACATTCACTGGTATCGAATGTCGCGTCTACATATACTCGTAGTGTGTGCATGCTTACTGTAATTTCATAATTATTGTTTAACATTTCAGTGAATGTCAATTCATTCTTTCCTTCTTAGGTTCTGTATATATATCTTATGACTGATTTTTGGTTTTTATTTCTCAATCCATCAGTGGAGTTTTTATGGAGTTTCTATACGAACATTTATTCGTTTCAGTCAAATAAGAGATCCTTATTTCCTCCAGATCGCATTTACCAAGTCGTTTGGAAATTCTGTGGGGGAAGCCTATGTCGATTCAGGTCGAGTTGTTTATCTTTTACCCGTGATCTTAAATGATATTTTTCTTTTCTTTTTAGGTCAAAATTTATTTATGTTCGTTCCGACGGTGCCTCTGTCTCCTCCCCACGTTCAGTATGGCCTTCATTGATCCATCCCGAGCAAAGATCCTGATGTACTTATAGCTATGACGTGGAGTTTCAATTGTTTTAAATAAAAAAAATTTTAACTTCCTTGTTGATGATTTGTCGTATCCAGATGCACTGTAAGTTATTGAAATTTTAGTGGTATAAGTTGTGGTTCATTTTGGTTTTTTGTGGGAAGTCGTTGGATCACTTTAATTCGCTGGGTTGATTTTGACATGATCAAGGGCAGTATACTAGAAATCCTCGTAGGATTTTGGCGTTTATAATTTTGATTCTCCTTTTCACGATATGTTAATGTTGGGCTTATGCGTTCATGTATTAGTATTTTCCGGTACTGTATGGTTGCGAGGGCGACGTATTTACGGGTCAGTCGATTTAATTTTGGATCTCGATTGTTAGGAAAATTTCATTCATTTTATTGGTTCAAGAACTGGACTAAGTTTAGATTGTCAAAAGTTCGTGCGTTTTAATTCAACGTAATTTGTCGACCTGATATTAATGAATTTTTTCTTTTTTTTAAAAAATTTATTTACAAAGAAAGTTTCGGCGATTTTCCTTAAATTTTTTATGGAACCGAACTTTTGCCCTTTCTGTTAACCTTTTTTGTCAGGAGGTTTGGTTAATCTACGACTAGGGTCATTGTAACTGGGCTCTATTACGTTTCGTTTGAAGCTTTTGTCTCGCACTCTTTATGGATCACCATAAGTTAACGTAATTTAAAAATTCGTAACACCTCGTAAGTCAGGGTTAATAATTTTTGATGTTAGACGTCATGACAATTTAATAAGTTTAGAAAAAATAGCAACAATATCATTAAATTTCACGTCACCTCCCTTTAATTGACCTTAAGACAAAACTGTATCGATATTAAGAGTTTATGAGTGCCCACTGGACTACTCAGTGTTATGGTTTTTAGCCGTTTTGTAAATATGAATTTAGGTCGATTTTATAGGACTTGAGTGATGACGAAACAGCCAAAAGACTATTCCCCCTTCACCCATTTCCCTTATACGGAATGATATTGACGTTTCAGCTCCTGCGTTCTCACGCCGGAGCCTTCACGGGCACGAACTATTGGCGATTATACACGCACTTACACAGTTCAGTAGGATATATAAGATTTTAGTAACTTGTGGTGTTGTTGCGGCTGTGGGCCGGAAAAATTTCGACAAATAGAAAAATTCGTTTTCTAATTATGTTTATTGCCATATAATACGTCATAAATTTTCATAACTTCAGTAATCATAATAACATCATAACTCTCTCACCACTCCGACGCCCAAGCAGAGCTCATACGAGGTTTCAAGGACGCGACATGGAGAGATTTTCCGAGCATTCCCCCACTGACATTTAAAATTTTGGTTTCCACTAGTCCTCAGATTAAAGCTGATTCAAGTTTTTCAAAAATTGATTTAAGGTTAAAATTATGTGAAAATGAATCGGTATATACACCTATTGTACGACCCTAACCTTGTTATTTAATTTGACAATTTTCTTTTTAATTTTTTAATTGAATTGTTTCCAATTCAAATTATTTAATTTTGTTCCATTTTTATGGATTTTTCCATTTTTTAGTAAATTGTCAAATTGCGGTCAAATTTTATGTTGTCGTGTTATTTTTATGTTTATTTCGTGCGGATCTTGTTGCACTTTGTTATTTATTTAATTTACTTTTATGTTTCTTGATTTTATATTTAATTGTTTTCTTTCTCATATTTTGGCATGATTAGTTGGTGTTTTATGGGTTTGATTTTAAATATGCATTCTGTATTTGCGTGTGTATTACCGATATATTTAAACGATTCTCAAGGCCGTTTGTGTTCTGGCACAACATTACGTTTAGATAAAGAAATACACCCGGACCACAAGTATTCACAGGTCAGCTCATATTTAAGTCACCTGTCAAAGTTTATGGCATCATAAATTATTGTTATATCGTTTATCATTCCAGCACATTTGAATATAAAAATCAGTTAAATATTTTAAGAATTTGTTTTAATATAAAAATAGATGAAAACTAATAAAATGAATTTTTGTAAAACTAATAACTAAATAACTCATAACTAATTAGCTCATAATAACAAAAAAAAACATATGCATCGCAAATATAAATTGCCACCTGAAAGGCTTTTTTGCCTAATGTATCTAGAGTGTATCAAAATAATTCAATAAAATTGTGTTTGTTTTTATTTCGTTTTATCTGTTAAATTCAAGGTTATATTTTATGTAAATTTTAACTAATTATAAATGTTATACTGTTCTCCGAATAGTTCGTTATCAAATCCTTGGATAATAAATGGCATCAATCATTGTTTTATTGAAACTGTGACCGTTTCATCATATACCGGATTTATTTTGCTTTTTGGCTGTTTTCAAATTTTTTCTTTAAGAAAAGGAAATCTAAGAGAGTTCAAAAATGAAAAATCACTTTTATATCAAATCCAACTAGCTCTTATAGTGTTGTTCCCGATTTTAGCTTGCATCAGAATAGTTTTTCAAAGCTATGACAAAGTTATTTATGGTTATATGATATTGGTTTTAATTGGTAACATTATATCGTATACATTTTCAATTTATATTTTATTCTTGGAGCAAAAATATGAATCTGAAAGTAGTTTTTATGGTCGACATTGTATTGTTATAATAGGGTTTTGGTTATTAGCTTTTATTAGTGAAAACATGGCTTTCATCAGTTTGAAGAGTGAAATGTGGTGGTGGAAATTAGCCAACAAAATGGATAAAATTGAGTTTTCATTTTGGGTTTTACGTTATGTATTCACTTGTTGCATTTTACTGTTCGGTTTAAATGGAGTTGGTTTACACAATATGAATCGTCGGTTTACCCAATTATCCCATCAGGATATTGAGGAAAATATTTCTACTGCTAGATCAACATGGGGAAATATTGTTTTTAAAGCAAAATTAATTTTCGAAGCAACATGGCCGAAAAACAGTTATATTTTACAGTTGAAAATCGTTCTTTGTGTTTTGACATTGATTTTGGGAAGAGTTTTAAATCTATTCCTTCCAATAACATATAAGTATGTTGTAGATAGTTTGACTCCATCCCTGAATAAAAATTCCTCTCAATATTCGAAATATAAAAGTAATCTCTTACTAGAATTTGTTTTGAACCCAAAAAATATTTTTGCTCCTGACATATTTAATAATCTAACTTTTCGGTGGGATTTGATTCTTGTTTTTGGAACGTTGAGAGTTATACAAGGAGTAGGAACTGGCTCAAGTGGGGTTTTGAATTCCATAAGAACTCAATTATGGATTACAGTTCAACAATTTAGTTCTCGTAAAATTGCTGTTCGAGTTTTTTCTCACATTCATGGATTGTCATTACGATGGCATATGTCGAAAAAGACCGGTGAAGTTTTAAGAATAATGGACCGAGGGACAGATAGTTTACAAAATCTTTTGAATTATTTCTTATTTAACATTGCTCCGACTATAGTTGATATTATTGTGGGTATAATTTATTTTGCATCAGCATTTAATGGGTATTTTGCTTTGATTGTGCTCGTTACAATGGTTTTGTATTTGGGTAGTACTATAATTATTACTGAATGGAGGACAAAATATCGTCGGAATATGAACAAGCTTGACAATGACAAAAATGCTATGGCAGTAGATTCTTTACTCAATTTTGAGACAGTAAAATATTATGGTGCTGAAATGCATGAAGTGAAAAATTACCGGGAAGCTGTTTTATTGTATCAAAAAGCTGATTGGATTTCACAAACAACATTAAATGTATTGAATTTTGTCCAAGGATTTATCATTAATATTGGTTTTATTGCTGGAGCAATGTTATGTGCTTCTTATATTGTAAAAGGAGAATATTTTACTGTTGGAGACTTTGTTTTATATTGTACATACATTGTTCAATTGAATGCCCCGTTGAACTTCTTTGGAACCTATTATAGGTACTTTGAATTTCATTATTACACGAATCACATATAACTTTTATTTAGAATGATTCAAAAAAATTTTATTGACATGGAAAATATGTTTGAATTGTTAAATATTAAACAAGAAATTGTGGATATCCCTGATGCTCAATGCATTTTTATTCGAGCTGGCGAGATCGAATTTAAAAATGTTTATTTCAGCTATAAAGAGTCAGTAGTAAATATTTTTTATCATAAATTGACAATTTTTAAAGTCATTTATTTTTATGGCCATCAATTAATTCCACTGATAAAAACTATTACATTTCTTTAAAAATCCGTTTATGTTCATCGAAATTTGGGGAAATCATTCAATATAAAAAGGATTAAAATTGTATATTTACTTTTTCTATACTTTATTTTCTAATAAATTCCAGAAGATAAATTGGTGGAATTGCTTAATCAATAATTAAACGTATAATTATTATTTTAATTAAAATTAAATAATTTACAACAATTTGAATTATATCCCTAAAGAAGAGATCAGCAGGCATTTGAAAATTTGGGAAATTGGTTCCTGAAAAATATTCTCCCGCGCATTGTTCCCAAGGATAAAATTCACTAAATAAAAAATAAACTTCAATTTATAAAATGTTATATTATTTTACTAAAATAATCATTTAGGAGAGAAGGAGTTTGAACATTTGAATTCTTCAACTTAGCATTTTTTTTGTAAATGATAACATCGATGAATTTATTTTTGATGAAATTATTAGGAATTTTAATAATTTATCATGAAACATGATATTTGACCAAATATCCTTGAAGAACTTCATGAATAAAGTTTAAAAATTTCCATTAATCTTTATAAAATGATCACGAACTTGAAGTAACCATGAAACTTGATTCAGACCTGATTGAAAAAAAGAAAATTTTTGTGTAAATTGAAAAGAATTCAATATCAAATGAAATGCTGTAAATTTTAAAAAGGATATTTTATTAATTTATAATATAAGCAAGTATATATAAATTAGTTTCAAATTTGAACCACAAAATCCTATTATTTGTATTACAGGATTTTTGCAATGTAAAGTTTACAGACACTCTATTGCCCTCTCAGCAATAGAGTCTGTGCTGGCTGTCAATTGGCAACGATTCTGGATTTTTGCCTTTTCATAGCTTTCAACGCTTTCTACCAATTTAGTGTAGGAATTTTCTTCATAAAGGTGATCAGAAAGCAAAATGTTAAGCCACGCTCCAGAAACATATGAACAAATTTGCCACAATCGCTTTCTTGTTTGTGACTATAGAATAAAAGCCAAGATAATATAAATTTCACACGAATTCCTCTGTACATTACTCTATTTGAAAGTCATCGAAGTTTAACGCAGGTGTTAACGAGTTCCAAAAGAAGTAACACGCTACCACTTCATTCAATAGTAAACATAAACTTTTTCTGACTTTTACCATGTATTAAAATTAATTTAACGAGAACTGTAATTCTTACTAATTTAACTACCTTAGTTGAATAAACTTTTTAACAACACTATTTGTAGGAATTAGGCTCCCACTATCCTCATATCATACTCGGAAATGATTGTTAACCTTAATTCAGTATTTATTTATAAAGAAATACCAAAATTACAAGAAAAATAAGAATAACTACGAAAATCTAATTTTTGATAAAATTTACAATATTAAGAAAAAAAAAATAACACATAAATCTGTTGTTAGTCTAATAAGGTGCATAAGTCGACGACGAAATCTCGACTCTCTCCATCGATATCAACGATAAATTTCTGCTTTCGGAAGAAATTGAGTTTAGTGGTTCCGACTTGAGGAACTGAGTGACAGAGCTCGTCCCCGAAATCATCGGTCCAGTATCCGGCAGAAGTTGATGAATTTCTAGCCTCTACCGAGGACACGTCTATGTATATTTTCATCTCGTCCTCCTTGTCGGCACAAAATCGAGGCACTGATTCCACTAGTTTCGCCGATTCGGGCAATTGCTCATCCAGCTTCACGAATTCCAGGAATTGCTTGGTGACCCGAATGGTGGCTTCTTCGAGCACTTTGGCCGCGTTTGCCAAGATGATGGCACCCTCAGTTCGACGACGTTCTAGGCGTCGCCGGGTTTTGCTGGGGTTGTGCCTTTTACATGTATTTGGAGTTTTTGCTGGACCAACTTCGTGCTTTTCTGGGATGTGTTGGCGAAATTAAATTAAATTGTACGGCCAGATCGCTGCCGGCTATCCGCTTAGTTAATTCGGCCTCCATAATGAGGCGATTAGCACGGTGCTCTGATTAATGATGATTATCTTGAGCCCATTTCTCGGAAATCAGATCATCGCGACATCTTGTCAAGCGATGGATCTGTTGGTGTACGGCTTTTACGACTTCTGGAGTGAACCATGTACCCAACGTACGTTCATTCCCCTCGAATAATTTGTTGTATTTCTGTTGGCAGGTTATATGGGAGAGGCTGTCATTCTGGGTAGTGGATTGGACAAAGTGAGCTGATTTGGACGGCGATATTTTGGGAATTTTATAGCCGGATTGCATTTTTATAATTTTGAGAACTATTTCGAAAAATTATTTTACAACGTGTGGGGTTCATGGTCTGGAGAACCTTGACCCCAAATAGAATTATCCTTGCCCCCAATGGTTACCCGTTGTCAAGCAACGTTGGTGATGTAACCACTGGGTAACTCATGGGATCGCCAAAGGTGAGCGCCACAAAGGAACTACTAAGGCCCGATCCCATAGTGGGTTCAACGCACTACCGGTAGAAGGTATGGGTGCGATTTCTTCTTCTGGTCCCTTTCACGTCAACGTTCATCACAATCAATCGGTTATCCTTCTTTCAAACCTCTATAAAATCCTTACTGCTTCGCATGATTTATCTTAGGTCACTATAGATTAAATGAACAATACGAAGACAATTAAATAAAATATTTTTTTAATTACGACATCTAGGTTTGTACCTGCCTCGAGAGTTTCATCGATTGTCGTTTTGCACGTTCTATCTTTCCTGGACGACGTTGAGCTGGTTTCACAGCTGGTTTGGTGGTATCCGCTGAGGCCCGATAGGCCAATTGCGCGGGCGCAAAGACCAAGGGTAGGTGACGGCTTGGCCTTCCTGGCAGGCCGATAGCGCCACCTCCAGGCCGCGAATCTGAGTTTTCAGGGCCTGCCCCAGTCGTTTTTCTTCGGCCCATCCGCGTTGGGCAACCGTTACTCGCTGATACAGGGTTTTCACTCTGGTCGGTTCTATCCAGGTTGATTTTATCTGCTGAATTTCTCTAGTGAGTTGTAAATATTACCGGTAGAGATCGGCGTTCTCCTTGCGTGCGCTTTTGAGGGCCGCATTTAGGATCGTGCAAGGGTCCATTTCTACAATAAAACAAATCATTAAAAGGTTACTTCGTCAGATACATATCAAAGATTATCATCGATAGAATGTTTAAAATGAATTTCGACTACGCTAATGCTATTTGATGGTTTTTTATTAATTTTAAATAATAGATTTATACAAAAAAGAACAAGATAACTAGAAATATTTATTTCGTCACATTCAATAACGTCGAGAATCCTGATAATAGTTCCTTGAGTTCCTCGCCGATGGCCTGCGCGCGTAGGAGTGATCCCACTCAGTCCGCTGGTTTTCGGTTTCTCCCCTCATTTCTCTCGGAGTATTTTTCTCGGCACGGACACGTTCATGGCTTGGGTTGGCCGGTTCAATCTGGGATCGTTGAGCTCGAATGAGATGCCATAGGAAGGGGCATACCCATTCGTGCTCGGGATCAGGCCATCTGCCATGTCCTCGTTGATCTGGGCTAATTGGCGGCGGGCTCGTTCCACTTGCTTGTCGGGTTTTCTCTGGTGGGCTTCTAAACGTGCTAAAATATCTGCGGCCTGGCCTCGGAGCTCTCTTGCCGGATTTCGTCCTGGCTCACGTTTGATCGCCACGTAGGGCAACTCTATGTCCTCGGTCTCTCCTTACCTGATCTCGATTCTCCTACAGGAGAAATCAAGAATCCCGCATCCCACATCGCCTGCCTGCATCTGGCAGTGGAGTGGGATGGGAATCTTATTGTAATCCGAGATTCGTCCACCCATGAGTCTGTTAAATGAATAGCGAAATTTTATATTTATTATTATATGATGAATATGGGGACTCAGTAAAATAATTTAATTAATACACGGTCGACACAGGCTTTGGTTCGGAGTAGTCACACGGTTTTTTAGCGACAAATCGTGGTCAGTGAAGGTTCTACGGGAATGTGTCGAAATATCGCGGTGTAGGGTTTGTTACGGCTACTTCTTAGGGCGACGGTTTAGTGAAATGTCGTCGGGTTTTAGTTCCCATCAGCATACCGGGTGTCCATTCAAATCGGAACAAAATGGGTCTAGTAAATCATATAATTCGTCACGTTTATTCTCGCTGATTGCCTGCATATCATGGCCGTAGGGAGTGACTAGCACGAGTGGTGGGTTGTGATTTTTGTATGGGGTGAAGTTGACTGCCGAAAAGATCGACTTATGTAATTTATCCTGCCTCGGGGCGTTGGGTTGTTCCCGCCGGCTAGTTAGTTGATCGCACGCACCTGCTTGAAAATTACATTCGTTTAATCCTTCACGCGGATGATTTAGATCCGGAAATTCGCGACTCGTTACAGCGTAATGGTGGTTCTTGATGAATAAGCATCTCGACCAGTTCATAACTCCGGTATGATTCTGTATTTTATGCGCTGAGTGCTTAGTTGAGATCATTTATTAAGTCATAAAGTCGACGACTTATAGACATTTATTCTTGATGTAAACGGCATAATATTATAATTGAATTTTCCTTTTCTTAATAAAAAAGAAGCTTTCGTCTATTTTCTAACTTGGAATACTGGGCGGCGTACGCTGAAAATCTCTGGTAGAATCTGGGGCAACAAGGTCTGATCAGATGAGGATAGATTGTCATAAAAATAGATTTTAATTTTTAACGAGATAAGGTAATTAAATTTAACTCCTTACTGTCTTGAGCGTTGATTCTTCGTTCCATTGTTACTCATTCTGGGTCAGCCGTGCGAGAGGAACGGCCTCTGGTCTTGAAATCTTCTTGACGTTGGTTGTTAAAATTCATAGTAATTAATCAAAAATATTGGTCTTCAGTCGATGACCTGACTATATATACGGCTACTTTCCCGCTCGTAACTCGTGTTAGTGTGCACGCACATTGTGTTTCTCTCTCGTTGTGCCAGTTTTCCATTCAATCGGTTTATTTTCTATCCAGTAAATTTCTATGACGAGTGTATATGATTTTACGCAAATGTCAACGTCCAATTTTCTTTCTCGTGACGTGTCTTTTCTGAGTAATCGTTTACTAATTATCTGGGTCGGGGATTTTTATTATGAGTTGATAATCTAAAACCGGTTTGGATATCTCTAGGAATTTTTATGCATACCTCCATTCGCGGTGGCGGCAATCTTTTGTTATTTGTTTATACTCTTTTTAATAATTATGCCCGTTCCGGTTGATTCTGGGGAATTTTTGCAGTAAAGGTTTACTTATCATGATTTTGCTTATCCTTAGTTTTTATGCGGTTAACTTTGTGGGTTGAATTATTGTATTAGGGTCAACTTAATCTATGCCATCCGAGACGATATTCATAGTATCGGATCTTCGTCGTCATTTAAAAGTTTTTATCTACGGTTTTTTTGAGTTGCTCTAGCTCGTTATTTTGGGTATATTCAATTTCTCGGACTTCCCCGTATTACCTCGTTTCATTAGTTTAATTTAAGATTCAGTTAGTGTAGTTTAGTAATGACATAGCAATTATTTCCGAATTTTTTCCCCACTCCCTTCCCTTTAACTTGACCTTAGGATAGTTGTGTCAATATTATGATTTTAAGAGTGCCCACCGAGCTACTCAATGTTTACGAGTTTTAGCCGTTATGTGCGAATGATTTTAGTTTAGTCGAGATTACAGGAAATGAGTGGTGGAGGAGCAGCCGAAAGACTACTTCTCCTCCTCCCAGTTTCCCTTATAACGGATAGTATTGACGTTTAAGCCCTGCGTTATTCACGCCGGAACCTTCACGGGCACAGGCTATTGGCGGAGGAACCGCACTTACACAGCCTGAATTGTTGTGTAGATTTTTCTTTCTTGTCGTGCATAAGTGGCTGTGGGCCGGAAAAATCTCGACAGAATTCACTTTCATTTAAGCTTTATTTCAAAATATAATTGACATAACATAATTGACAAGGTTCATTTCAAACTTCATTATAAAACCTTTCCCCACGCCGACACCCAAACAGAGCTCACACGAGGTTGTTTGTGCGCGATGTGGAGAAAGTATCGGACATTCTCTCACTTACATCAAAATTGAATAATAAGTGTTGCTAGAAAATTCGTACAGTAAGACGAGAGTTCGAGTTTTATATTGCAAAAACTGATTCGAATTTTTAAAACTGATTAAAATTATGTGAAAATGAATCGGTATATATATACCTATTGTATGACTCTAACCTTGCGTGTTAAATTTGATGTAGTAAAACAAAATTTGACCTTGTAATTTTCTGGTATATTCTAATCTTAATTTTATTATTTTTGTAATTTAAATTGACAATTTTATTTTTAATTTTTTTAATTGAATTGTTTCCAATTCAAATTATTTAATTTTAGTTCCATTTATTGGACTTTCGCTTTATTGGTAAATTGTCAAATTTTCAGGTTCTCATGTTATTTCTATATTTATTTCGTGCGGATCTTGTTGCACTTTGTTATTATTTTAATTTACTTTTGTGGTTCTTGATTTTATATTTAATTGTTTCTCTCTCATATTTTAGCATGGTTAGTTGATGTTTTATGGGTCTGATTTTAAATCTGCATGCTGTGTTTTGCGTACTGATACCGATTCATTAAAACAAAATCGTGTCTTGGCCCAAAAACCTTTGCCAGAAGAGAAAAGAGATTAAAAGAGGGAGAATAATTTTTAAATTAATTAATAATTTTAGGGGGTCTAATTTATTGTCCGTATATTATATACAGACACGCATGCATACACATACACACCTATTTTTGCAAAATTTTAGTTTTCCAGACCCGAGTTGGTTGTCGTTCCTGTGGTTATCTTACCGGTGACTCGGGTAAAATTGAAAATATGTAATCGGTAAAGTCTGCAATTGCTCGGCACACTAACTAAAGAAAATAAATGCACGATTGTCATGGAATTGGTCACATTCCAACCTGACATTCTGTGCAGGGTGCGCGTAATTTTTATGCTAGAATAACCTGTCACGAATACTAAAAAGTATCGCGGCCATCCATGATAAAAATTAAATTTAAGAATTAACAACAATTACAAAAATGTATTATTCATAAAATATAATGCAAATAACTATTTACGATTCAAAAGATTCCTAAAGTCCAAGGGTTAAAAAATTTTAAGTTAACTTATTATGAAAATGGCTGCTGTATACAGTGTTTTCGTGCATGAGTGCGACATAATCAGCGAATTTTAAACATTTTTGGCTATTTTTCGGGTTTTTTAATGACTTTTATTTATTTAAATATTTTTTTTCTTTTTCTATTTCTTTTTCTTAATTTTTTAATATTAATTTCGTTAAATTTACATTTTTTTATTTGATTGTGACTTTGATTCTGGTCGCCACTTCCGCCTGTGTATTTTCTAAAAATTATTTTGCAAGGTTATAGGCGGTTGTGTGTTCTACTTTATTTTTCTGTATGGAATTATATGTGAAATTTATTAATTATTTGTTTTTTTAATTAATTATGTTATTTTTTAATTTTTTTTAATTGTTGTTTTTATTTTATTTTGTTTTCTGCTTGCGGTATGCTCATGTTATAGCAGCCATTTTGATAATTTCCAAAATGATATTAAATAGTCATTATATTTTGTTTAAATTATGGCTTATGGCCCAACAGTATGTTGAATTTGTATGACTGAAGATTATGTAATTTATGTCTGAAGGTCAAAGGCATGATTTATGTGATTTATGTATGCACATGTGTATCTTGCTCAAGATAAGTACTGTATAATAATTTCCTGCTGAGAGTTTCTGGCTTGTTTTAAATAATAAATATTATGTCTCCAAAGTCTTCTAACCTGGCGACCACACCAGGACTATCAAAAAATAATCAAGTGAATGCGTTTATTCTAGCACCGAAAATCTTTACCGTTGGAGACAATCTGGAAATTTTCTTAGAAGAAATAAGAAGATTTTATGATTTAACGCAAACCCAAACGCAATTTCAAAAAACGTTCATAAGAGCATTCATGTCAACGGAAGCCGCTAAATGAAGAAATGAGTAAATGAAAAAAGATGCAGAAAAGCCTTCGAAGAGCCTTCAAATTTAGGAAGAGATTTAAATGAAGCTATTCGATACAAAAAATGAAATGAATCGATTCAAGACTTCTTTAGAACAATTAATCGATTGGCAGAAAATTTCTTAAGACACGAATTACTGAAAGAGAAATTAACTGCCTTTTTTGCCAAATGCAATAGAAGATAAAGATATAAAACGAGAAATAAAGATGAGAAATATTTCCAATGTCAATGAGATTAAGGAGATTATTACAAAGATAGAAGAAATTAATAAAGAAATGAAAAACCAAGATATTGCTGCTATGAAGCCATTCAAAAGAAGTTATGTAAATGTGATCCAAAATCAAAATAAATATTTAGCTCAACAATATAGACAACACAACCAAGACAACAACATCAAAGATTTCGAGAAAATACCCTACCACGAAGATAATCATTTAGAAATAATAACAGATTTCTAAATCAAAGGAGTTTACCTATTCGACCTTCAGCTCTACCGACACAAAACAGATCGGATTTTTCAAATTCTTATGAGTAGTCAAATAGAAGATTCGAACAACTACGATCAAAACAATGCTGGGGCTGCAAAGAACTAGGACATATAAAAACCCAATGTTACAGATCAAGGATATGATGAGAACATGATTTACGACAGCGAATACCAAAATGGCAACGCTCCAACACAGGAGGAAGTGATTGAAGCAATAAACTAAATGTTAGTAATATCGTAAGCAATGATTGTATGTCTGATAATGTTTGTAATTGTCTGCATGAAATTGATGTTTTTGATAATATTTGGTATCCTTGATGTTATATGTATAGATATTGTTGATAAAATAAATAAATGGATAAACAATAAATTAACTACTTTAAATAATGGTTATAATAGTGTAATAAAATATGATAAAATGGGGGTAGGGCCGGTATTAATATCTTGATAGATAATAAGAAATTTAATTGCCTTTTGAATAAGGGAGCTAAAATAAGTGTCACCAGTAAAGAAATAATAAACGCGCTAGAAAATGTAAAGGTTGAAAATACTAGTTTATTATTAAAGTGTGCAAATAAGAGCTCCTTAGAAACATTTGGCGAGATTTTGTTAAAAATAAAAATTATAAATCAAAAAAATAATGTTGATTTCTTCATTGCAAATTAAATTTCACCAAGTCTAATAGGAGGAATTAATTTGTTAGATAAATTTAATATTAAACTTGTATTGAACCCGCGAAAAGAAAATATTTTAATGTTAGATGAAGCAAAACCAATCAATTATAAAAATAATCAAATTAATCGAGATGTGACTCTGAATGAAATAATAAAAGACTATGAAAACATATTTATGAAATATAAATGGGATGTACGCAAAACCTCAGATATTAACGAAAAATGAACCTATTTTTATTAATCCTAGGCGTCAGCCATTTTATAAAATTGAGAAATTTGAAAAAAATATTAAGAATATGGAGGAAAACGGAATAATAAGTCAGTGTGAGTCTCCTTGGAACTCACCTTTAGTTTGCTTAAAAAGAAAGATAAAGATGAGATCGGGATTTGTTTAGATTATAGAGCGTTAAATTCGGTGACAGAAAGACCAATTTTTCCCATTCGAATACTCAAGAAATGTTAGATATTTTGTACAGCGCCAAATATTTCACCACCCTTGATTTAGGAAATGCTTATTACCAAGTTGAGTTACTAGATCAATCTAGATTAAAAACAGCATTTTCCACAAATAATACTCAATATTGTTTTAACCGTATGCCGTTTGGGATTGCGGCTGCGCCTGCGACATTTTAAAAGCTCATGAATAAAGTATTAGGGCCACTAAATTGTGTCGGGGTTGTCGGTGAATTTGAATAGGATTTATTGTCAATCTGACTCCAAGCGTGCTTTTAAACAACAACAATGAACTCCAAACGATATAAACTCCAATTTAAAATGACACAACGAATTATCTATTAATCACAATCTGGTGCTTATTACGACCTTTCGGAAAGAATAGCACTTTTCGGATCAATTGAATTTCACGATCACTTGACTACTGTGACGGGTTTCTGAGATCGGTAACTCTGATTTAGTTGCTTTGCTTTGACTTCGCTTAATTTCTGTTTCAAATTTCCTTTTTCTTGATTTCTACTTTGAGTTTTCTCCAAATTTCTCTTTAATACTGTGTTCAATAATTTTCTGTAATTTTCTCCTTTCAATTATTCATCGAATTCTGTCCAATTTCTCACTAATGTCTTTTTGTCTCCTTAGTCCAATTTCTCTCTAATCTCTTTTTGTCTTTTTTTTTCAACTGCGTTCCATTTTTGTACTCCGTTAATCAATAACACTTACTGATGTCAAATAGAATTTCCAATATCTTTTACCGCTAATTCCATTTGGGCTTCTATAATCACTGACAGCTGTCCTGATAAATAATTTTTAGAGATGACCTTGCTGGATTCCCAAACAACTTTCCTTACCTTATCTTGAAAGGACTTTCGAAATAACGTGCAAATTTTGCTTTTGTTTTCCTAAATTTGCACTTGAACTTCTTTTATTCAATTGTCTGTTTTTATTGATTTTCTCTTATTCCCTTCTCGTTATTCGACATTTCTTTTTCATTCGCTTTTTATTAAGCTCCAGAATCACATCTTAATCACTTATCATTGTTTCCCCAATCATTTTACATGTTTATTAATTATTTTACTCTATTATTTAGGTATCCTCAACAATTGTAAAAAAGCTGTTGTTGATCTTGACGACATATTAATATTTTCTTATTTCTTACAAGAACATTGCAAGAGAATAAGAAAAGTATTTCAAAGAATAAGTGATTCTGGGATAAAGATAAGTCGAGAAAAATTTACGTTTATTAAAAGAGTTAAAATTTTTAGGACATGTGATAAACGAGGAAGGAATACATACTGATGAAAATAAAATAATCGCGATTAAAAATTTTGAAGCTCCGAAATGTGTTAAAAAATTATGAAGCTTCCTTGGATTAACGAAATATTATCGGAGATTTATAGTATGTATTCAAAACCACTCGAGAAATTGTGTGGTGTAAATCAGACAAAAATGATGTGGACAAATGAATCCGAAGACACTTTTCAAGCATTAAAGAAAGCATTAGTAAAAGCTCCAATTCTAGTATTCCCTGATTTTATAAAGGAATTTATCTTGGACACAGATGCCAGTTTCGATAGAATTGGAGCAGTTTTATAGCAGTTGGATGAAAATGGTAAAGAAAGATTAATTGCATATGGTTCGCACGCGATGAATAATCACGAAGTAGGGTATTGTATCACTTGGAAAGAATTATTAACCATTAATTATTTTACCGAACATTTCAAACACTATCTGTATGGCAAAAGGTTTAAATTGAGGACATATCATAAGGCAATAACGTTTATGTTGAAGACCTAGAGACTAGTCACACCTCAATTTCAAACATGGATCAATCAATTAAGTGATCTAAATATAGAAATGGAATACCGTAAGAGAGAAACGCATTCTAATGCAGATGCATTGTCGAGAACTGAATGTGATACGTGCATAAAATGTCAAACAATTCACGAGGAACTAAAAACAGGAAAACTTAAAACAAAGTTTCTAGCATTCATGTGTCAAGAAGATGGAAAACTGTGGCAACAAGATTCTAAGGAAATAGAAAATATCGAGAAAGATTTACTAGTGGGGAAGGAAGCAAAATTTATAGAAAGTAATGACATTATTCATTCAGATATAGGTAAAATATGGATTCCAGACGAAAGAAAAACAGAACTTGTTTTGTACACACATAGAATTCTGTGACATGCTGGAATGAATAAAGTTCACGAATATATTTCTAGGAAATTTGATATGAGAAACAAACAAGAATTTATTAAAGAAATAGTCGGATCTTGCGAAAATTGTCAAAAAAGAAAACCTATGACTACACGAACAGTATAAAAAACAAATTAAACCTGGTGGGTTTCTGGGAGTTGGTGTTTAAACTACATGGTTGTTATCCAGACAACCCCATACAAATATTTCTTTCACTTACCACTCGGTACCCGTTGCTAAGCAACGTTGGAACTGTGTTCGAGTGGGTAGATCGTCCGCAAAAAGTGAGCGCTAATGCTATAATTGACCGAACGATCCATGGGTCCAACGAGCTGCCGATAGAAGGCCTGTGCTCGATTTCGATTCTTAGGTCCCATTATTCTCCTCTCTTTCAAATGTTAACCTATACTCTCATATCATTCATTGTTATGTCCATTCCCATAGTCCTTCTTATCGTCGTCCGTGTAGATGATTATTCTATTGCATGGACACCATTTGTTAGGTTAAATATTCTCACATTATCCCTCTTACTCTTATCCATATTATAACTACAATGTTCTCTATTATTGACACTAGTATTGTCATTGTTACTATTATTTGTATTAACTTTATTAGTTGTTACTACTATTATCTTTATTATTATCTTTATAACTACCAGTATTGTTATTACTACTATGATTTTTACTACTATTATTATTATCATAATTATTATCATCATTACCACAAATACCATAATTATTATTATTATCATCATTATTATCATCATTACCACAAATACCATAATTATTATTATTATCATTATCATTATTATTATTATGATTTTTACTACTATTATTATTATCATAATTATTATTATCATTATTATTATTATTATTATCATTATCATTATTATTATTATGATTATTACAATTATATCAATATTATTAACAAATTTTTGTGTAGCGATTCGTCCTTATTCCTTAGCTTTAAGAAATATTTTTCTTATATAAAAATTTAGCTGTATTCCATCTGTATTTTTCCCGTTTTCGATAAAGTATTTTTGTTAATTCGCAAAATTTTAGCAGCGTACCGCCCTTATTTTTCGGTTTTATAAGGATATTACACTAACATTTGAACAACATTTCATTTTACTTTACTATTTTCTATAAGTATTTGAATTAATTCGGAAAATTTGAGCAGCATTCTGCCCTTATTTTACAGTTTCATAATAACTTCATACTCACAGTTGAGCCGCATTTCACTTTTATTTTACTATTTTCGATAAGTATTTAATCATTTCGGAAAATTTGAGCGGAGTTCCGCCCTTATTTTACAGTTTTTATGATAAATGTTTTAACTATTTCCAAAAATTTGCGCAGCGTTCTGCCCATATTTTCCGTTTCAATTTAACATAATTTATTTAATTCTTATTTAAAAACATTATTTCATGATTTTGGTCGTTCGGATTAATCTTTTTCCGATGGCTATTCATTTTAACTGTTGCAACGATTTCGCAATTTTCCCCGCTACCCAATCCCTCTTTTGTCCTTAAGATCTATTTATGTTCATATTATATTTAATCTGTGCCCACTGGACTACTCAGTGTTAGTGATTTTGAGCCGATTGTTGTTAAAAAATTTATGATAATTTTACAGGAAACGGATGAAGAAGCAGCTAAAGGACTACTCCTTTACCCTCCTTTCACGGGCACGAAATCATTGGCGATTGTACACGCACTTACACGATTTACGATAGTATGTTTTATTTTTCTATCTTGCGTTATGTTTTTGGCTGTGGGTCGAAAAAGGAGTGAATGAAAATTACCAGATCCATTGGGTAAAGGTCTCGAATGCATGAAACAATTTTCGGAAATTTGTAAACATAATAGAAATTAATAATCCATAATTCATCCTATATTGTAAATTCGTAGTATAATCCATCATCAAAAATTCGTAATATAATTCATCATATATTGAAAAATTCGTAGCATAATCCATTAAAAATTCATAGCATAATCCATTAAAAATTCGTAACCTAATCCATAAAAAATTCGTAACATAATCCATTAAAAATTCGTAACAAAATCCATTAAAAATTCACAGCATAATCCATTAAAAATTCGTAACCTAATCCATTTAAAATTCGTAGCATAATCCCTAAAAAATTCATAGCATAATCCATTAAAAATTCGTAACCTGATCCATTAAAAAATTGTAGCATAATCCATTAAAAAATTCGTAGCATAATCCATTAAAATTCCAATCAATAAGTGCTATAGCGCACACTAATACAACCATTCTCCAAGTGAGACGGAAAATTGATATTCTAATTAGAAATAATACTGCCAAGTAGTTGTGTAATTTTTAGTTTAGTTCTAGTTCTTGTTAATTTGTGAAAACACGTCAGTATATAAACATACAATTTGGCCTTAACCTTGCGAGTTAATTTTATTGCGATTAAACAAAATTCGATCTTGAAATTATTTGTGTTATCTAAATTAAATTTTTATTAATTTCTTAATTTAAATTGGTAATTTATTTTTAACATTTTTAAATAAATTTATTCAGCTAAAAATATTTTATTTTTATTCATTTAATTCATTAATTTTTAGATTTTTATAAATGGTCATTTTACGGTCAAATTTTCTTGTTATTATGTTATTTTTTATGTAAATTTCTTGCGGTTCTTGATGCATTTTGTATTTATTTTATTTTACTTTTATGTTTTTAATTTTATATTTATTTATATTCTCTCAGATTTTAAAATGTTTAGTTGGTGTTGTATATTGTATTTTAAGTTATCTTGGTGCTGGGTTTTCGTGCTGTATTACTGATGCATCTAAACAATTCTCAAGGATATTTGTGTGCTGGCCCAACAAACCTAAGGGATTTTATTTATTTGAATCGATTTTCATCGACTTTTGTGGCCCAATGAAAACTTCTAGGAGTGGAAAGAGATATATTTTGGCAATTATGGACCAATTTAGTAAATATATTTCTTTAAGTGCAGCTTCTAGGAAAGATGAAAAGACAATTGCAGCAATAATTAATAAAAAATGGATTTTGAAATTTGGAGCTCCAAAGAGTAATCATTGTGACAGAGGAAAAGCATTTGAGTCAGCTTTAATAATAGCATTTGCAGATAAACATGATAATAATCTAATATATTCAAGTCCGTATCATCATTTTGCTATTGGACAAATTGAAAGCCAATTTAGAACTATTAGAGATGTTATCCAGATCTCCTTAAAAGAAAGAATGGCAAAGACCGTCGTCGAAATACTTCCTGAAGTTGAATTTATGTTGAATGTGACAATTCAGAAAACTTCTCAGTTGAGTCCTGCACAAATTGTTTTTGGGAAAAATATTGCAAAAGAGCGGTATGAAAATGACGAAACGTTCGACCTACAATTATTTATGGAAAATCGTCTATCAGAAAGATTAGAGTTGAAAAAGAGGATACAAGGGAGAAAAGAAACTGAAAAATTCCCGAAGAAAAACGACCAAACCGAATCTTCAAAGTTGGAGATGTTGTGTTGGTAAAAAAAATGTCGTTAATAAAAATAAAGATAGATTTGAGGGTCCAGGTAAAATAGTAAACAAATTGCATGACAGAAGTTTTATGATTGAATTTCAGAATGGAAAATGGAAAATTAGAAATGTTGAATGGATCAAACATTTTAAAATGAGGGGAGTTGTATGATAACAGTAAATAATAGCTATTCTAAATAATATTATGTGTATGTTGAATTTGTATGACTGAAGATTATGTAATATACGTCTGAATGCCAAAGGTGTGATTTATATGATTTATGTATGCATGTGTGTATCTTGCTCAAGATAATTACTATATAATAATTTCCTCTTGGGAGTTTCTCACTTGCTTTAGATAATAAATATTATGTCTCCAAAGTCTTCTAACAATAATAATAATAATAATAATCATAATAAAAATGTCATGTAAATAACTACCCATATATTTATACAGTAATTATTAATTCATATAACAATTTAATCTCGGGTTCTCTTTAAAATGATTTTTATCTGACTATTTGATAGGTTTAGTCTAAATTTCTCAATTTTCTAATTGAAATTGAATATATATATATATATATATATATATATATATATATATTTGTTTAAATGAATAGCATTTTTTGTAAAAAGCAAATTGAAAAAATATTTACTTATAAAATTTTAGTAATATTGCAATAAATTAATTTTACTGGAAAAAGGGTATTTTTTCAAAAAGCCAAATTATAGGTTATCTAGTTAATTTCTAATTTCCTTAGCTAATTTCATGAGTAACTGATTTATATTCTTCGACTTTTTGACTAAAACAAACTGAAATTTTATTGTCATTTGCATTCTGTTATAAACGTTACAAAAAAAAATTTGATAAATCTTTTAGTCTTATATTTTTGTGAAATTAAAAACTTGTTTAGGCGTGGCAATAATGAAAAGCAAAATTTTGAGAAATTATTAATTATTGTCATAAATATTTTCATTTGAGTGTTTTATATGAATTATTTCCAAGGTTGAGATCAAAAGAAATTTTTTTAAAAATATTTGAAATTTTAAAATACTTTTCAACAACGTTGAGGAAACATGTCATAGAGAAGTTTATCAAAAATATAAATTCCATAGACTGACATAATATTTATTGTAATTTGTATTTTTTAATTTAAATCTTTACATAAAAGTCGTATTTTAAATGTGACTATATTG
The DNA here is from genome assembly GCA_022537955.1 of Schmidtea mediterranea. Lineage (NCBI taxonomy): Eukaryota > Metazoa > Platyhelminthes > Tricladida > Dugesiidae > Schmidtea > Schmidtea mediterranea. Next base: position 87,534,495 of record CM039680.1, read on the forward strand.
TAAAAGTAGGAAACGAATGTCATAATAGACGAAGGTTGACATTTTTTTATAAGAGCTTAAGGTGTCTACTCAAGCTCTCATTAGTACTTAAAGTTATTTAATTAATGTTATGAATGTTAAATTTATTAAAACTCCAGTGGACGTTGCAATAGCCATCGGGTTGCAAATTCCAAATCTAAGAATTTATTGAAACCTTAGATGCTCAGCTTCTGAATTTGTAGAGCTGAATTTTAACCAATATATATTTTCAACCAAGATTCCAATATTTTACGGTAAAAAGAATTTAGCATTTGGTTCAGAACTCAAACCACTAAAGAACGACTCAGAAAGAAGTGACCTCTGAGGGTTTTGAAGCTGCTCAAGTCCAAGTTATGTTGTCAGTTCCTCCTTTATTGGATTTGGAAATAAAAAAAATTATTTTTCAGAGCCAAACATTTGTGACTATCAAATATGAAATATCATTGAAAATCATAAAAAAGGCCATCACTATCATGATATATATTTTATATAAACTAAAGATTAAAAAAATGTTCAAAAACTGTTTATAGATTTATAACATTGACATATTGTCGAAAATTAAAAAAATTATAAAGATAAGAATAAAATAAAAATAATATTTTATACTAGTATTTGGAGTAATATGTAACATATCAATTTTCATTTTTAATAAATAATATAAATGTCAAAATATTATTTATTTTTCTAGTTATGTCTTTCTTTATTAATTACTTTTCATGCATTCACTACCGTTAATAAAAAAATTATTATAAGTAGTAGGATGTGAGCCCGTCAGATACAACCCCCCACTAGCTTACGTAATTATTACGTAACATTTGACCTCTGCATGCGCTGTTGCTACCTGGAGATTGACCTTTGTCCACTAGTTGCTACCACACCGATCCGCACCGATCCACACCCATCCGCGCCCAACACGCTTACAACTACGTCGTAGACTTAACAAAATCACTGACTAGTACTATTGGTATTATTATTATACTTTTTACTTCATATAAACGTATGAGTTTCGTTTACCTCATTGATTCATGTTACTTAGATGTGATATATTAAAAAATTATATTTACATGAAATTTTCAATTGTTAATTGTAACAATTTACATAACAATACATAACAATTTTATCAAAATAATCATAAAACTTAAATAATTAATAAAAAATTATATTTACATGAAATTTTCAATTGTTAATTGTATTTTTACATAAAAAATTATAAAATAATCATTAAACATAATAAATTAAGATCAAACTTGTCTTAAAAATAAATGTTCAATTCTAAAAATTTTAGCTTACTGACTATTTTGTTAGTAGTATATTACATAACAATTTTATCAAAATAATCATAAAACTTTAATAATTTTCATGAAAATTTAAGTTTAAAAGCACTATACTATATTGATAGTTTATTTAATTAAAATCAAGTCACTCAAAACTTAAATTTGAACACTGGATTAACAATATTTTAAGAAAATTATTCAACAAGTTTAAAATTTCAACTAAATATAAAAAATTATACAAGACTTACTTTACCAATTTCTATAAAATTTTAAATTTACATCAAATAAAATATATAGATTTATATTCTATTAAAAATTTAATTATTAAAATAAAAAATAATTCGCCCACGATAGGAGTTGAACCCCCAAACGAATTATTACCGACACCACTGATGTAAGAATTTTGAAAATAACTCATTCAAGATAGGATTTAAACATTGGATTAGTTTATGAAAATAATTAATAGGATTATTTACATGTAAATACTTAACCAAATTCTATAAATTTATAGCAAATATACTGTTTCTAATGAAAATTCAATATTTTGATAATAATTCACGTTGTTAGTCGGATACTAATTTACAAGTTCATTCGACTCTATAAATTATTAGCGATACCATCAACTAAATTCGTTGTGTTTTTAGTGTTTTTATGAAAATAAGTCACTGAGTTTACAAATGAAAGTAACCGATAATTTCGGACATTAAAGCTTTATGTAGCCAAAACTGATTAAATAACCATTAAAAAATTCATCAGGTGATACCTATTAAATATTTCAATAATTTATGATTCAAACTATGTATATTATAATACTTTTCGATAAATTTATGGATAAACTATTACATGGTTCGTTATAAAGTTATTTAAAAGGTTAAGAATTTTAACCCTAAATAACGAAAGATAACTTTTAACCCTAAAAGATGAAATATAACATTTAACCCTATGTGATTAAAAGTTATAACATTATGTAAACCAATAATTACTAAATAACAAGTAAACACATGTCTTTAATAAAGAGTAGTTGGTAAAAAGCATACATATATTTAAAAATCGTTGACAATTTTTAAGTACCTGTTAAAAATGGTTTGAAAATATGAATAAATATTTGAATATTAAATTGAAAATCTCTATTGAAATTAAAAAGTATATAAATTTGTTAATCGTCAATAAACTCGTAAAATTATTGATTGATTAAATGCAATTGTTAATTAGAAATATTATTGACTGAACTTATTTTTTAATAGAAAGTTATTCTTGAAACAACATAAAAATCATATTTCAATAAGTTTTCTTTAAATTAATTTTGAAAAAGTAGAAACCACATACTTTATTTTGATTGGCTGTTACTATTGACAACGACATTATTTTGCGATAAATTTAATCGCTAAACTCAAAATACTAATAAATTTATTAAAATTATTACAGTTTTCTTGAAAATAATTTGAAAAAGTAGAAACAAAATACTTGATTTTGATTGGCTGTTACTTTTGATAACGACATTATTTTTCGATAAATTTAATCGCTAAACTCAAAATACTAATAAATATATTAAAATTATTACAGTTTTCTTGAAAATAATTTGAAAACATACAAACTATTTTTCAATAAACTTATTATTATTGGTGGGTTACAGGGTTTCGTTATTTGTTTAAATTATCCCGTGGTTGTCCCCGTAACGCCATACAAAAAGATGCTAACTGCCACTTGGCACCCGTTGCTAGGCAACGTTGGTAATGTGTTCAAGTGGTGGACTGCTCGCAAAAAGTGAGTGTTATTGCTAATACTATAATTGCCCGGACAATCCTCGGGTTCACGAGCTGTCGATAGAAGACTTATGCTCGCTTTTAATCATTTGGTCCCCTCGCGTTTAACTTGCCATCGTTTATCTAACTATTTCACTGGCAATAGTTTGAGAAAACAAAAATAAGTGGTGCTTTTTATTTAACCCTTCGCAATGTTATTTCAAAACCTTTCGAGGACATAAATACAATATGAGATATGCGGAACTACAATATAACTAAATGATGATTTATTTGTCCATTAAATGCATTGATTAGAGAATCGAGCGGCTCGGCGCTTAGCCCGCTCCTTACGACCAGGTCGTCGGCTAGTGGTTGAGGGAGTTATTGGAATAGTGGTCTCGACAGTGATTGGCGTTGTAGATGAGGTCGGATTCGCTTCACGATATGCTAATTGAGCCGGGGCAAAGACTAGAGGGTAGGTTACCGCTGCTCCCTCTTGACAGGCGGACAACGCTACCTCTAGCCCCCTGATTTGAGTCTTCAGGCCTTTCACTAATTGTCTTTCTTCGGCCCACCCCTTCTGGGCCGCAGCTAGTTTTTGATATAATGGCTTGACTCTCGTGGGGTTTATCCACGTCGCTTTGATTTGTTGCGTTTCTCGGACCATCTGTACGAGTTGGTCTTGAAGATCCTTATTTGCCTGTCGTGCTCGGGTCAATTCATTTTGTAGTAACTTTACGGGATCCATCTAAAATAGTAAGGGTTGAATTTGATGAAGACTAATACGAAAATAAATATTATCACTTAAACCTATTTATAAAATGAAAACTACAATAATGATAAAAAGAAGAGACAGAAGAAATTTTTGTTTAAATTCTATCACAATAATACTATAACATGTTCAAGTCATTGAAGATTATTTCTCGGAGAAGAATCTTTTGATCCCCTCTTCAGGAGAATATCCAGGTATCACGAATACCGGTCGCTTGAGATTTCGGATTGGTCGTGGAGAGGTCGGGTAATTGCTAGCCAGTCGTCCAGCCGCCAGGTCATCTTTGACATTGGCCAGGTATTCTGTGGCCCGTGCTACATCAGCCTCGACTTGTCGCTGATGCTGTAGAAGGCCTTCCAGAAGTTCTTGGGCCTGCATTAGAATGTCTCGTGACGGATTGGGTTCGTCAGCCGTCTTCCGGGACCGTTTCATGAATTCCTCCGGCGATATTTCCTCGGGTTGGTTGTCTTCAGGCACATCAGGGTATCGCTCTAGATATACCCGATGCCATGCCTGCCTCCATTGTTCCACGATGTGAGCGGGCATATCAATCATAGCTCCAGTGTATCCTGAATAGAAAAATATATTTTCACTCAATATCTCTCCTGACGTTTCGATGGGGACGGTGATCTAATGATTCGCCAAAATTTGCAATCTCTCTTGTCATTTTAAAAAGAAAAACTTGTTTACTCAATCTTAAATGTGCTACAATTCATGGGATGTTGGACGTATTTTGTGAGTACGGTATTTGGCAATTCAGGTATTCTCGTGCCGTAAGGGTGCGTTAAGCAAAAATATCTTTGGTACGCTGCAAAATAATATTGTAATTTATTCATGATTGCGTTTACTTTCGTATATGACGGTTTATCAATAGCGTCGGAATTGTACTATGTGGCCGTTAATTTACCCGGCAAAAATATAAAACAAAACGAATGAATAATTCTATAATGACATCAACTTAAATATATGTTTAAATAAAACCAAAGAAAAATAAAATAAATGAATAGGGTTACTATAACAAGTTATCAGAATATCCTTTAGTTAGTCATTAGATTTCGGCAAGAATCGAGATTCATGGGGTATCTTTCATAAACGTGGCTTTGGTAATCACGCAAGATAGGAAGATTTCCCATTTGTTATTTCATTACTTGAACTTACGACCGTGATACAGGCTTCTAGATACCTATGGGATTGGTTATTGGTAGATATTTGATAGATTCATCTAACAAGAATTGTAAATTGTTGGCGACTTCAAATGTAATCAAGATAGAATCGTCACTTAATGATTTTTAAATCAATTAGTTGTAGCACGGTAGATCCATAACGGTCAGCTAAGGTATATGGTCCAACTTGTCATGGTTAGTGAGGGAGCGGTAGGATTTGGGTTCGTCTGGGTAAGAATATGTTTTGTCAGGTCTGACTTGATGATTTTTGGGGTCGTTCCTATAACTCGAATGTGTACGTAAAGTCATGATAATAGTAATTAATTAGAATTTACCTAACAGATCTTCCGTAGTGTTTGAGCATTCGAGCTCTAATTCCTCGTCGAAAATATTTGTTGAATTCATGGTTTTGTGAATTGTGAAAAATGGAGAAATGATGTGATTCAGTTGTTGACGATACATATAGTGTAGATTGATGAATTAGAGTTAGGCGACAGGAAATGAATGCCAATTATGATTGGATTATTATGGCGAATTGCCGGAAATGTCAACGGTTTGTTTATTTACCATACCATTTATAATCCATTATATTTATTTTAGACGGATGGATTTGTTTATCCTTAAACGCATATTGTGTTTACATTATATTTACTGAGTGCCCACTGGACTACTCGGTGTGATGATTTTGAGCCGTGTGTAATATAAATTTAGGTCGATTTTACAGAATTGAGAGACGAGGAAGCAGCCAGAGACTCCTCCCTTATTTCTCGCTTCAGCTATAGGGATAAATATTGACGTTCCAACCCTGCGTTCCGCACGCCGGGCCTTCACGGGCACAGATCATTGGCGATATTCCACGCGCTTACACGAATCTGATTTGTGTGTAGATTTTATTTACTTGCGTTATGTGTCGGCTGTGGGCCGGAAAAATTTCGACAGTTAATTTATGCAATATATATATATATAACAATTTATGTATAATAATATTTATTAATTATAAAACAAAAATAACATGTTACCATTCCAATCCATAAAATATCGTAAATTCACATTTCATAACATAAAACCAAAATACCTCTCTCCCCACGTCGACGCCGAGCAGAGCTCTACTGAGATGCAATGAACGTGACGTGGAAAGAGGGTTCCAATATAAATGTTTCTCACCTAAATAATAATTGAAAAATAGCTTCAAATTCGAAAATAGTTTCAAAAACGGTTAAGATTTTCAAAAACGGTTAATGGTTTTAAAGTAGTTTCACAACGCTTTCAAAAATGGTTTTAAAGAACTGTTTGTAAATGGTTAAAAATGGTTAAGTTAAATGTGAAAATGGATCAGTATTTATACCTATTTTTCTCGCATGTGAAATTTGATGCAGTAAAACAAAATTCGACCTTGTTATTTTCTAGCAAATTCTATTCTTTAATTTTGATATTTTTTGATTTATTTTTATAATTTTTTATTTAGAATTTTTATTGAATTATTACTAATTCAAAATTTTCGATTTAAATTTCATTTTAATGAACTTTTATTAATTTTTCTAATTTTGTCGAATTTGTTGTGTTTTCTTGTTATGTTTGTGTAGGTATCGTGCGAATCTTGGTGCATTTTGTTATTATTTTAATTTATTTTTATGTTTATTAATTTATATTTAATTCTCCTATTTTCTCATGTTTTATAGGGTTTACTTGGTGTTTCATAGGTTTATTTAAATTGCATGTTGTATTTGCGTGTGTGTTACTGATCCATTAAAACATTCCTCAAGGCCGTTTACGTTCTGGCCCAACATTATTTAACTAAAACCGGTTGTTGAAAATACTAATAAATTTATCAATTAAAATTTTAATGAAAATAATAATTTGAAAATGAAATTATAGAATACTTGATTTTGATTGGTTAATTCTATTTATTACCAATGACAACGACTCAAATTAATTCAAATTTTAATGTTCAAATTATTTTCTAAATATTATTGGTACCGCATTGATAGGAAATCTTGCTATTCAATCGAACATAATTTCATTAATCTTTTTAAATAAATCAACAAAAGTCATTTAAAATTATTATAATGTTGAACTTGTTGCTAATCACCGACTTATTTAAAATTTATTCGAATCTAATTATATGCATTGTAAAACACTACAAGTAATAATTCTTTGATGCTCCTATTAACATTACAACTTTTACATGCTGGACCAATACATTTTCCTGTAAAATGGTCTAACCTTATTTACTATGTTCTTATTACACAAATAACAATATTCACAATTATCAAATGAATATTCTTCAAAATTCATAGTTTTAACCAATGAAATGATGGTAACTTGTCATATCAGTGAAGTTGTTGATTAATAAGAATCCATCAGAAATTGGCAAATGTTTTTGAAAATGTTATCTATTGGTAAAATAGATAACGAAACTAGGTGTTTTGACCAGTTTTTAATGTATATAGCGTAGTACCCAACTGATTTTTCTTACATAATTGGTGTTTTTCAAAGGATTTTGGCTTACGAAATCCATTTAAACAATTTTCACACCATTTGCAACAAATTCGAACATTACAATCATTATTTTTATGACAATTCATCAAGGATTGTAAATTAGTTACTGTTGTATAATGATATTTTTCACCCTCCTTTATCAATAATAAATAAATTTGATCCAATCCAGTTACTTTTGTTCGGTAAATTATATTTAAATATGGATGCTTCGTTATAAGTTCTTCTCTATCCTCAAAATTTTCGTTAAATCATTACATTAATTGCTAAACCAGGATATTTCTTCACAAAAGTTGGGATATCACACAGTTTCATTGTCATATCGTTAGGATCGTATACGGTAAATATTTTCTTGGTCTATCTTTCTTGATTTTATCAGATTTCAATACAGCCAAAACACTATATATGAAACATAAATTATTGGTATTTTGTACGTTAACTATTACCTTTTTACATATTAGAGCTTTAGGTGTTGGAATATAACTATGTCCAGATAACCTAGATATATTAGAAACTTTGGTTACCTTGAAATTTACTTCTAATATTCGGTTTATTTTCAAACTACTTCTGTTCATTCAACAATCTTTTCATTTATTTTCTTTGTACCAATGTCAAGAAAAGTTGTAGTCACTGAAGCAGCGTGATTTGATATACTATCTACTTTGAGTTCTCCATCTTTTTCAAATTCTACTTGGACTTCAAATTGAACTTTTGAATGTTTCATTTCATTGAATGTAATTTTTAATTTTTCCAAAAGTGAAGAACTATTTCCTATAAAAATATATACTAATTATCCCTATTAAAAGTTTAATAATTTATTGAACTACACATACTTTTCTTCAATACGAAATGAATTTAACAGTATAAGAAAAACAATATTTGTTAGCATATTAATAAAAATTGATATACTTTAATGTCCAAATGGATATCCAACCACCTTAAAATCTTCGATAAAATTTTAATGAATTTCTATTATAGTATCAATAAATACCACAAATCATCGACAAAAAGGATAAATCTACTCAATCCTTGAATTTATCTTCGATTCACCTAAAATCTATCATGTTACCAGTAACGATTGCATTAATACGCTACAATTTACTGACAATAATTCTACATATAAAGCTAATTATTGATTTCTCTACTTTACATTGGATTTAACCCCTAAAGTTACTGTAATTTAATGAATTACCACATTGAAATTTGTTTACATAAATCCTGCAATAGCTAGATTTATTAAAATGCAGTAAGAATCTTTAATGAATTTCTCTTACATGCAATAGTAAGACCCTAATATCCCAGCAAATATTTGATTAAGATTCCTCAATCGTAACCAATTATTAAACTTATCACATTTATTTGGTAAATTACCGATCATTTCACGTAAAACTCTACTTTTATCTGTACATACTTAATATTTAACCATAATATTCTCCTTAAAATATGATATATTACTGAGCATTTCATGTAAAACTCTACATTTCTCTGCAGATACTCAATATTTAGCGAAAATATCTACTTTAAATCGATATATTACTGATCATTAAAAACCCTATATTTATCGATACAAACTCAATATTTAGCCATAATTTATCCCTTAAAATTGATATATTACTGATCATTAAAACCATATATTTATCTACACATACTCAATATTTAGCCATAATTTATCCCTTAATGTCGTTGTCAATAGTAACAGCCAATCAAAATAAAGTATGTGGTTTCTACTTTTTCAAAATTAATTTAAAGAAAACTTATTGAAATATGATTTTTATGTTGTTTCAAGAATAACTTTCTATTAAAAAATAAGTTCAGTCAATAATATTTCTAATTAACAATTGCATTTAATCAATCAATAATTTTACGAGTTTATTGACGATTAACAAATTTATATACTTTTTAATTTCAATAGAGATTTTCAATTTAATATTCAAATATTTATTCATATTTTCAAACCATTTTTAACAGGTACTTAAAAATTGTCAACGATTTTTAAATATATGTATGCTTTTTACCAACTACTCTTTATTAAAGACATGTGTTTACTTGTTATTTAGTAATTATTGGTTTACATAATGTTATAACTTTTAATCACATAGGGTTAAAAGTTATATTTCATCTTTTAGGGTTAAAAGTTATCTTTCGTTATTTAGGGTTAAAATTCTTAACCTTTTAAATAACTTTATAACGAACCATGTAATAGTTTATCCATAAATTTATCGAAAAGTATTATAATATACATAGTTTGAATCATAAATTATTGAAATATTTAATAGGTATCACCTGATGAATTTTTTAATGGTTATTTAATCAGTTTTGGCTACATAAAGCTTTAATGTCCGAAATTATCGGTTACTTTCATTTGTAAACCCAGTGACTTATTTCATAAAAACACTAAAAACACAACGAATTTAGTTGATGGTATCGCTAATAACTTATAGAGTCGAATGAACTTGTAAATTAGTATCCGACTAACAACGTGAATTATTATCAAAATATTGAATTTTCATTAGAAACAGTATATTTGCTATAAATTTATAGAATTTGGTTAAGTATTTACATGTAAATAATCCTATTAATTATTTTCATAAACTAATCCAATGTTTAAATCCTATCTTGAATGAGTTATTTTCAAAATTCTTACATCAGTGGTGTCGGTAATAATTCGTTTGGGGGTTCAACTCCTATCGTGGGCGAATTATTTTTTATTTTAATAATTAAATTTTTTAATAGAATATATAATAGAATAAATTTCATGTAAATATTTTTTTTTTAGTAAAAGTATAATAATAATACCAATAGTACTAGTGAGTGATTTTGTTAAGTCTACGACTTAGTCGTAGACGTAGTTGTAGGCGTGTTGGGTACGGATCGTTGGTTGGTATGTGTGTGTGTGTATGTGTGAAATGTTTAAGAACCAAAGGTTCTAGAAGGTAGGTATGTGGAAGGTTCTAGAAGGTAGGTGTGTGGAAGTTGGTATGTGTGTGTGGAAGTTGGTAGGTGTGTGGAAGTTGGTAGGTGTGTTGGTCCACAACTACGTGACATAATAACAGTTAGGTAACTAGTCTCCGAGTAGTGACCAGTGACATAATAAGTGTGACCAGTGACGTAATAAGTGACCAGTGGTCAAGTGATGTAATCATGAGGTCACCAAAGGTCAATTACTAGGTAGCAACTAGTGGATAAAGGTCAATCTCCAGGTAGCAACAGCGCGTGCAGAGGTCAAATGTTACGTAATAATTACGTAAGCTAGTGGGGGGTTGTATCTGACGGGCTCACATCCTACTACTATTATATAATTATTATTACTCATAATTAGAAAAAAATGGTGAATATTATTTGGATTGGATATTGATGATGAAAGTAGTAATAAAATAATTTCCCCAGTTATAATCCGTAATTTTTTATTATAATACTTAAGCTATATACTGCCGTTTATATGAACCAAGTGAGATTCATTAAAAAGATTAAAAGTCATTGAATGTGATATTTTTTATATTTGTTGAAATTTTTTTAATTTGATCTAAGAAATTTTGTAGTTTTGTAACTCGAGCGGCGTAATGCAAGTACTTTGAATTTTTTTTTATTCTATCAATGACCCCTCTACATTCAAAAACAAACTTTTAATGTGATTGCAATATGTGATTGAAGTTGAATTTAATATAATTTTTTAAACAACAACAATGTTACTGTAAATCATAGACCATTGTACAAAATCCTTAAGACTTTTAAAGACTACGTTACCAGTGGATTTCTAAATTTCTATGAAAAGTAACTATTTAAGAACTTAGGAACAAATGCAGCGAAAGCTCAAACCACTTTTTAAAAACATTATTAAATATTCTTTAATTAGTCAGTAATTAAAACAAATTCTATAAATCTAATGAATTCTGAAGTATTCCAGTTTAAATTGGGAGTAAGATATAACAAATAAACAAATTTTGAAATCTGTATTGAAATATATTCTATTTATTTTATATTTTATATTTATCTTTAGTAAATTAGGTAAAGTATAAATTTTAGTATGAATACAAATTTAATCAATACTCTAGGTTTTCAGCTTACTATAAAAATTAATAATAAAGAAAATTTATTAAAAGAAGAACATACAAAAATGCCGAAAAGATTAACAAAATAAACGAAAAAAAACCTATGTATAAACATTTAAACCTATATATATATATTTAGTATTTAAAAACTTGTAAAAATAAAAATATCCTATGAGCATTGACATCAATATCTGTTGAATTTGGCAAATATTATTCGCTAATAATAATAATAATAACAATAATAATAATAATAATAATAATAATAATTTAACACTGTGTCTAATTAAAAATATTCAAAATAATCCACTGTAGCCTTTGCACTACTGACAATCATTTGTGCCCTCGGATTTTCCAATTTTTTAATAAAACCACCTGCAGCTACTTCCCATTAAGTTCTCCTTGTAAATCCAATTACTATTTTTTTTAATTTAAAGTTCTCTTCGTATCTACTTTCATCCATTCAGCTTGTCTACCCATCGCTTTGTAAATTCGTGAATTAAAGGGTGTTGTCAAGTTTATGCATCAGCAGATTCTTGATAGCATATTTCTGATATATTCCTGAAGTTGATGTTAACAATAACATTTTTAAGAATAACCAAAATTGTATTAACAAAATTTTTATATTGAAAGTTTTTTTTATTTATTTTTACTTTAGTAAACTGATTTTGAAAAATGTTTCATTCACAATTCCTCCTGGTAAAACATTTGGTTTAGTAAGTTTTGGATTCATTCTTTCATTATTTTTGTTTTCATTCAGATATTATAACATTATTTTTTTAATACCTTAACAAAAATTTAGCGCTCTTTTGGGTAAATATTTTGTTTTATTATTTATATAATTTATATTTAAAGCTAAAGTAAACTTTAAAAAAAAATTGCCTCCAATAACTTGAAATATGGAAGTTTATTACGATTGAGAAATATCCGCTATTAAAAGATGCTTATCTTAGAGTCCATTCATATTTTACATCCACATATTTATGCGAATCGTCATTTTCTCATATGAATTATATTAAATCTAAATATCGTACACATATAACTGAAAATCATCTTGACGACTGCTTATGTTTAGCTGTCAGTAATTATGAACCTAATTACTCAAAAATAGCTGATAATATTCAATGTCAACCATCTCATTAAATAAATGGGTTTTTTAATGTTAACTATTTTTGTTTATTTTTTATTAAATTTTACTAAAACGCAAAGTATTTGTATTTAATCGATCGCCATTTGTTCAGAAAACAAAAAGTAGCTCGCTAGGTCGCAAAGGTTGGGCACATCTGCTTAATAGGTTCTAAATAATTCCCTATTCATTACTCAATTATGATTGGTTGATGTGTAATAAATAAATTAAATCTTTTCATTTTAAGTCATTATTATCAATAAATAAACTTTTAAAAATGAATTCAGTTAGAAGTAATATAATGGTAACCTCATCCCTGCAAAATCTAATTGATACATGTAGAAACGCTTCTCCTATGACCTCCTATGGTGTCATTGTAACGGAGATTTTTTTATAAACCGATGGGCCTTGGTGGAATTGTCAATACTCAAATCTATAGTGATTAGTTATTAAATCAAAATCAAAAATATGGATCGAAAATTCCTCTTATATTTTGGTGACACATGAGTTCATGTTGGCAAATCCACAAAAGCACTAAAATGAAAAGTTCTCATACAACTGACGAATTATTTGAGATTTTCAAATTTAGCGATCAATGCAGCCAGTAGAGTATTGATGGGTTACATTGGGGTAAGTTCCTTTGTCAGCGGATTGAAAAGTAGTTAAAGTGGCATATTAGGTGCATTACGGAAATTATGGTTTCCCTCATTCGTCAAATTCACATATGTAAATGTTCTTTAAGATCAACTTTGTTTTTGAATTGTATTCATATTCATCTGCTACTTGATAATTGGTAAATGTTATAAATTCTAATGTGGAGTACTTTGAAACATTTAATGCAATTTAGATTTTAAAATGTATCTAAATAAATTTCGATTATAAGTTAAAACCTTTGCGAATTTCATCCCTATTGGCAAGCGGAATCACAGAAACAAAATGAGTATTCTTGCAAACTTTATTATAGATTTAATATTCAGTACAGCAGCGATCTTCATGCAATATTTATCATATCTTTAACACAAATTAAGCATGTTTTTTCTTTTATATGCTATTTTTATCTTTTAAATATTCATTTTTAATTCTTTGGAATTTTGTCGTGCAAAAACGAAAATAGAAGGCACATTTTAGAATGGTGGCTACATGCAGTATATTATAAAATTAAAAAGAATTTAGCATAATTAATTAAAATAACATTCATAGAAATAATCATAATATTACTGAAGTTATTGAAGCTTTCGCCTGATTAATTGTTTCAGGATAATAAATATATTCATCTTCAATAATACTTAGGAACCAATCATCGCAACTCAAAATTTTATCTTCAGTTGTCCATCTTGCTAACTTTAAAATTTTGGATATTGAGTGATCATTATTGTATCCAATAATAATTATTTGATGTAGATTTTCATATACATCAAAAAATTCAAAATTAGGAAATATATTCTAAATAATTTAAAATAACTTAAATTATCATTACAAAAAACTTCAAAATTGAATATTATATTTAAAAATATTGATTAATATAAATATTATAAAGTGTCAATTCCTATTAATAATAAATATCTTATCCATATAATATAGAATATCATTATAATTATTATTAATAATCATAATTTTTTAATGAAAATATTTAATAAAATAGGAAAATTGTAAAGGTCATTCAATTATTTAAACAAATCAAGAAATATTGAATATTAATAATAATTAATAATATTGGAAGAATTTTGAAAAATGGTTCAAAAATATAAGTTTGAAGACATTCAAAATCATGAATTTACTTTATTGATAATAGAAATACTAGATAAACTTCATAGAATATTTCAATTATTTCATTTTTTTTATCAATAATTAAAGTTTAGTTTAATACTTTAACTAAAATGTTAAGCATATCGCTTATTCGCATGTATATTTACAGGAAGTTAATTATGGATTTTTATACAAAGTAATTGTAATTCATGAGTTTTAAAATTTTCTTTATATACTAGGATTTCTTCATTTAGTAACTGTGACAACTGGAATCATGTCAAAAAAGAACAAACTACGTTGTACTAATCACGAGTGATATCGAAAATATATAAAATTGGCCTGTCCCAGGACAAAGATTTAAGTTAAATTTGTGGGTAGGCGTAGAAAATGTTCCAATGCACACTTGGTGGAAAATGCAAAGTGTTTCTCATTAGACAGATGCATAAGAAAATGTATATCCACTAGGCAGCTATCAAAATAAACTAATTATGATTTTAGAAGAGTAATTAGTTAGAAGGACATTGATAACTAGTTACTAGTGCTGGTTACCTGATGGGTGAGAAAAATATAATTGAAACCACTTTCAAATGGATGCAAATTAGGTACGTGCGTAAGAAAACATTGCAATTGGATAGCTGTCACAAAGGACGTTCGAAATGTATTTCAATGGGCAGTTACCAGTGAAAGGTGAGCCATATTGAGATGACTGCTAATAACATGTGTGATGTAATTGTATTGGGATAATTGATTTCCCTGTCCCCTATATGTAAACCCTTATAATTAATGTTTATGATTACCTGTATGTTTGATTGATTACTTAGATTGTCTGAGTCTTGTTGGGGTAAATAATAAACAATGATGCAATCTCAAGGCATGTGCTGTAAACACGCATGTAGTATATATTATATTAATGTCTCTTAATTTATCAAAATAAACACAATTTAAAAATAAAATCGAATCGAGTATTATTCAACAAAAATGTAAATATCATAAAAAGATGTATGTGAAAAATTTTCTAAGTTAAAGGTAATTCGGAACCTGATAAAACCAAAGTAATACAGATTAATAGTGAATTAATTCAAAATTCTGTTATGGCTTTGCTCTAAATCTAATAAGGATATTATATGTTAAATAATATACGCGAGGGGTCTTGGTATACAATATTTGCCTCAAATTAATGATATCTCAAATTACTAAAAACGATCTGAAACATTTCTCAAATTTAAAAGACAAAATTAGTTCAAATACAGAAATGTGTGATTATAAACAATTTGGTAATATATTGCAAAACATATTTGTCCAATTTCAACAAAGATTTGTGAACTTTGAAAAACTTAGACCAATCACATAGTTTTTATTAACACCAATTTCTAAAATAAATATCGAAAATATAGCTGTACTAATAGGAGAAGAATTTAGTATGAACGTAGGGAGCTTAGAAATGGAATTAATTGAACTACAATGCGATATTAGCTTGAAATCGGTTGATCAACTTGAAATATGAAGTTTATTACGATTGAGAAATATCCGCTATTAAAAGATACTTATCTTAGAGTCCATTCATATTTTACATCCACATATTTATGCGAATCGTCATTTTCTCATGAATTATATTAATTCTAAATATCGTACACGTATAACTGAAAATCATATTGACGACTGCTTATGTTTAGCTGTCAGTAATTAAAATTATATTAAAAATTCACAAAGAAAAAATTTTGATTAATTTTTAAAATAATTTTCGAGCCCGACCCAAACACGAATAAAATAACAAAATATCGACCCGAGACCGTGCAGGTCTCTGGATCCTATATCATTTCGAACTTATATATTAACCAAATCACATAGAGATATGGCGTTTTACAGATTCAAAAACAAGTTATCTTTTGAATGCCCCTCAATTTAAACCGACAAAGAGTGTAATTCAAAAAAATCGTAGAAGTATTTATAATAAAAATGAATATTCTTAATTAGTCAGAAAATATTATTTTCAAAGACCATATTTAACTCAATTTCAGGTTTTTAATTTATTTTATAATTTACACTGCTTCTTATAATATTGTCAATTGTTGGGATTTTACAGTATAATTAAACTGATTTATTTAATAAATTTATAATTGATGCATGACAGTGTCTAATCTCAATTTACATAAACTTATTGATATGAAATAATGTGTGGGGTTTTTGGTAGGGCGATGTTAATTAACCTTGACCCCATATGAAAATTGTTATCACTCCCCCAATGGTTACCAGTTGCCAAGCAACGTTGGTAATGCAACCACTGGTTATGGGATCGCCAAAGGTGAGCGCCACGTAGGAACTGCTAAGGCCCGATCCCATAGCGGGTTCAACGCACCACCGATGGAAGGTACGCGTGCGATTTCTATTTTCAGTCCCCTTCACTTGCAAGTGTAATTCGTCGTCTATTTCTCTGATTTGATCTCATTGTTTTGCTTAGAACCTTACTAAATATTAACAAGAGTACACAAACTTTAACTAAACATTTATTGTTAAAACAATTTTTATTTCTTCTGCTCCGACGACCTCATCGCTCGACGTCTCGCCCGTTCAAATCTTCCTGGACGCCGTTCGGGTGATTTTATCGCCGGCTTAGATGTACTGGTGGCATCACGATACGCCAGTTGGGCCGGTGCGAAGACCAGAGGGTATGTGACAGCTTGGCCCTCTTGACAGGCCGCCAGTGCCACTTCTAACCCTCGGATCTGCGTCTTCATGGCCTGCGTCAACCGTTCTTCTTCATCCCATCCGCGTTGGGCGGCAGTTATTCGTTGGTATAAGACTTTCGCTTTGGACGGTTCTACCCAAGTTGACTTTATGTGGTGTATTTCCCGAGTCATTTCTACCAGTTTTCTGTGGAGATCAACATTCTCTTTCCGAGTGCTTTTGAAAATCGTATTCAACATCTCATCTGAATTCATTTCTACAATAAAACAACTCATTAGTATTTTATTATTTAAATTAGTGATTCAAATACATTAGACTGTCTATATTATAATAGTTACAGGTAATACAATATATGATAACACAGTGTTTCTAACACTAGCAGTAAGAAATGAAAATAAGAACTCCAAAATAATTTATTCTATCAATTCAGTAATGGCGAGATGATGGATAATGATGGTTCGAGTTTGGTCTATAGACCCGTCGTGTGTAGGGGTGATTTCCCTTCGATTCTCATTCTCTTAACTCTGGTCTCATCCCATTCAGTAGAGCCTTCTTTGGTAAGGACACGATCATCGGCCTGATTGGTTGATTTATCCGCGGGTCATCGAGCTCAAATGAGACGCCATAAGAGGGTGCGTACCCATCTGTGCTCAGGATTATTCCAGCCGCAATGTCTTCGTTTATTTATTTGAGGTGTTAACGGGCTCGATTCACTTCCCTGTTCGTTCTTCTTTGATGAGCCTCTAATAGAGCAAGTATATCCTCGGCTTGACCGCGGAGTTCGCAAGCTGGGTTTCGCCCAGGCTCCCGTTTAATAGCTACAAAAGTCCATTCTACGCCTGTTATTCCTCCTTGTCTTCCGGTCATTGATTCTAGGACGGGAGAGATTGAATATCCCTCATCCCACATCGCCTGTCTGCATTTCGCGGCGGTGTGAGATGGGAATCTCATAGTTATGCGGGACTCGTCTATCTAGGAGTCTGTTTTAAGGAAATATCATTAATTTGAATCAAAGAAAAACAAAATCGCATAATGTATCGAGGCGGGTTTTCTTTACATGAAGGTAATAACGAAACGAATAATAACGAATGAAGATAATAACTCTTTTCGGCGATAACGAAAAACATCTGGTTAAATCTTGGACTTGCGTAGCGAATATTTTCGAACGGAGTTGTGGGGCATTCGTGTGGAGTGGCGAATAGATAAAGAAATCGAACATTCTATTGGGTTATCTTGTTATAAAACGAATATTAAACTAGTGTTCATCTATCATGAGGTCTGGCGCGTGTAAGTCACATCGACATTGTTGTTCAGTTCTATCGCGTCTGAGAGGTGACAAACTCTAGATTCTCGTTTTGGCCGAGGATGTAGTTCGCGATTGTTGGAGCGAAGCATTATGGAGGTGTCGCGTTTAATTCAGCTAGTTTTAGATTTTTTGGGTATCTCGGGTTGACATTTCTACTTCTATTTCATAACTTGGACTATTATGATTGAGTTCACCTAGTTTTAGGTTTAATGGGCCTTTCAAATTTATATTTCCACTTGAGCTATTTCGATTTTAATTACTGCTTTACCATATAGTCGATTGTCTTGGCGATATTCATGCGAAAAATGAAATTCAATCAAATTTAACAAGGTCAAGAATTTATTTGCATCATCATCGTTATACTCAAATCCTATGAATCGGCTCAATCTTTCTCTAAATTCATTGCTGGCTGAACTGGCAATCCTTTTCCTCATAATAATTTGGACAGTTGTTGGGGTTGATAAGAGCATACAAATATTTATAAGAATTAAAAATGGAATTTATATAAATATTAATTTTACTTCTTTGGGCGCCCGTTCGATGCTCCATGGTGATCTCGTCGCTACTGTGATGGTGGGAAGTATAGTCTTCTACTCTGGCTTTTCCTTGTCTATTAGATTTTCCTGTGTTATTCATATTGACTTGACTAAAATTCCTGTCTCTTCGTCTATCCATTTATACTGCCTTGATATGGTGCAGGCATGTTCACTTGTCGATCAGACATATGCACACTCTCGGGTTATTCTGATTGGTGGATTTTTCTGTCGACGTGGAATTCAGTGGTGAGGATTTCTAATTGATTTAATTTTTCCACGTGTTAGTTCAAGTGTCGCATATTCTTGTTTTTGTCGACGATTGATTTAAATTGCCTGTTGGCCACGTCACCTGAGCGAGTTTTCATAGTTCTCCGTATTGATCTACGATTTACTTTGTGATTTCCTTATGGATTAGCACCTCGATCTATTTGTATTATTTCAATGATATTGCATGGATTTTGACTCATCATTTTGAATTTCTGGCTTCAGGTGAAAATTTAAATAATTGATTTTGAGCTTTCTCTAAATTATTGATTCAGGTTCTAGCTTCTCAATGTTCGTCACCCAACCTCTACACAGGTTCCTTACATCGTCTAGTTTTGTATATTTTGCTAGTTACTTGTGAAGGCAATCATAGATGATCACTGGTCTATTCGAGATATTTTGGGATTCAATATATGTGTCTCTATTCTTATCTATTATTGTGTCCATGTGGGTGAAAAGGAGATATATTGTGCAAATCTTTAATGCTGGTTTTTGTTAAAGTGATTTTTGATCTCATTTAAGTTCTGATTATTTTATTGACAAGTAATTTGGTTATATTGATGACAATTTCGAGTTTATGGGTCTTTTTATTCGGTGGTGGAAGGTCATAATTGATTTAATCAAAACACATCAGGTTATTTTTGGGTTGAATTTTGTCTATGTTCGATTTACGAGGGACTACGTTAGATTTCTGACACTAAATCATGATTAATTACGATAATTTTGACGGCTTGATTACTGGGAAGTAAATTTTTTCATTTCGGTTTTGAGAAAATTCTAGTTTAATAATAATAGGTATTAATAATAATAAAGATTTTTGCGATAGGGTGGTTGTTAATCTAATCATAATATTAGCACATTTGGGTGGTAATAACTTCTAATTATAACCTAAAGTATTCTATAACCTTATCGTTTTATTCACAGTTTATTTCCTCATTATTTCACTATAACTGCGGTGAAATTTCTCAGCAAAATGAATTTTTACTAAATATATTATGCTTTATTTTATTATTTTTGTTTCGAGACATTTAGAAGACATTATAAAGATTTCCGAATTCTTTTCCCCAGATCATTTCCCTGAATATTGACCTTAAGTTGATTGTGTTTATATTAGGATTTTAAGAGTGCTCACCGAGCTACTCAATGTTTATGATTTTGGCCGATGTGTAAAATCAAAATTTAGATCGAATTTATTGGAAAACGGGTGGTGGAGGAGCAGCCAAAAGACTACTTCCCCTTCTCCCAATTTACCCTATAACGGTTGTGATTTGACGTTTGGGCCCTGCATTATTCACGCCGGAACCTTCACGAGCACAGACTATTGGCAGATAAACTGCTCCTACACAGCCTGAGTTGTATGTATATTTTATTAACTTGCGGTGCGTGAGTTGCTGTGGGCCGAAAAAGAAAATTGCAGCATGGACGAAAAAATTCCAGTTCATTAATATTTGTATTGACCATATACTACATTTCATAAATTTTCTGAGCATAAAGTTTGAACATCATAGAGTAACGCGCTCTCCCCACGCCGACACCCAAGCAGAGCTCCATTGAGGTTGCGAGGATGCGACGTGGAGAGAGTTTCTAACAATTCTCTCACTCACATAAAATAGTATTGTTCCAAAAAAACTAATTAACTGGTTAAAACTGGTTTCAAGTTTGTAAAAACTGCTTAAAATTATATGAAAATGAACCTATTGTATGACCCTAACCTTGCGTATTCTTTGATTTAGTAAAACGAAATTTGACCTTGTTATTTTCTAGAATATTCTATTCTTAAATTTTTATTTTTGTAATTTAATTTGACAATTTTTCTCTTGAATTTTTAATTGAATTATTTCTAATTCAAATTCTTTGATTTTTATTCCATTTTCATGGATTTTTGTGTATTTTTTGGAAAATTATCAAATTTCGGCCAAATTTAATGTTCTCATGTTATGTTTATGTTTATTTCATGCGGATCTTGTTGCATTTTGTTATTTTTTTAATTTACTTTTATGTTTTATAATTTTATATTTGATTGTTTTCTTTCTCGCATTTTAGTAGGGTTAATTGGTGTTTTAATAGGTTTGAGTTTGAATCTGCATGTTATGTTTGCGTGTGTATTACCGATTCATTTAAACATTTTCAAGGCCGTCTGTGTTCTGGCCCGAAAAATGTTTAATATTCCTTCATTACATTTTTAATCAAGAACTCTTTGTAAACTTAGAATTAAGTCTTAAAATCAACAGTCATATGTGTGGCGCGTGATTTTGCACTGAAATATCTATTTAGTAACATCGGCATTCAAAGTGTTTATTTTATTATTTTGTTTAAATTTCTAATTACAACTGTTTACTATTTTTGAATAAAATTTTAATAAACTCTGCATTTGTTTTAATTTTAATATTTTAAAGTAGATAATCTCTTTATTTAATTAAAATTTTGGAATTTTTCTAAAATTTTGATATATTTTTTAATATTTTTAAATTAACTTAGAAATATTTTTTAAATTCAGATTATTTATTTATCTAGTATCCTGTTTTTATTTAATAGTTTAGTACAGTGATTCAGGTATGACATCTGTTTAATCAGTTTAAATTTTCTGTAGCCCCCAATTGATGAAAACAATGAATACTAAAACTAATTATAAATTGCATAATTTAGTATAGAAATATAATACTAGAATTTTTAAATTTTCAAATGTTAAAATAAAAGTATCCTGATAATTATCTGTTTTCAAATGATCTATTTATTTAAAAAAAAGTTAAACCTTTATTAATAGATAATTACCATTAAACGTGTGGTATACCGGTATGAAAACACCTTTTAACATCTCCCTACCTAAATTTTATTTAATTTGTAAAATCATTAATACAAAAATATTCATAAAATGGACTTATTATAAATGCGACAGTTAACCTCTGGGAACGAACTCAAATTTCAGTGATACAGTCAAAATTGAAGGGGGTGTCATTCAAGACATATGCAAACTATACTTTGAGAGTCATCAAGTGTATTGAAAATAAATTAAATATGATTAAAAATAAATATCTTTAAATAAATGCAATTTTCGAATTAGTGTCATGTTTGAATTTTGATGTTTTATTTATTTTGTATAACCACTTGAGACTTAATTAAATTTCTTTTATTCATATACTTTCGACAAGTGTTTACATACAAAGAAATAAAGATAAATAATTTGTATATTTTTGAAAAGTTATGTCGCCCATTATCGTTGATTTATTTTATTTTTATTTTTCATGATTTCTTTTCGGATTGAAGAATAGGGAAAAGGAAATACATAAGTAATTGCAAATTCAGTTATCTTTCAATAGCAAGACAAGAATTATTTTTATTTTAATTAAAATATTTTTATTAGATTTGAAATATTTCAGTTTTTTAATTAACTCCACTTGTTCATCGATATTCACATCGACCCCGATGGGTTCACTTCTCGCTTATAAATTGATTTGTCCTATGGGACCGCTATCAGCCACTCTGGGAATTTTGATTGAAATTATCAAATATTTTAATGATAAAAAAAGTAAACTCAAAAATTTTAATTAGAAAATTGTATTTCTTTATTTAAATATAAATCTGAGATATCTCTAGGAAGGATTCATAATAACTTTATATATTTATTTTCGTTTAAAAAGATTTTTCACCAATGAATTTTCTATTCAATTTATACAAAGTAATTTGATAATGTCTGTGAGAAATCTATCTTGCCAGGGAGTTGCGTATAGTTTATTATAGTTTATCCAAGAGTTTACTTGAACATCAAAAATGATATAAAAATTCACATTAAAAATAATACAAAAAGGAATTTTATAAAACAGTCAAAGAAAATGAAACATTATTACAAATCTCTTTAAAAAGTTGAATGAAATGTTTTATTCTTTTCACGAATGATCTATTTAAAATCCAATATTTGTTTTAATTTATTTGACACTAATTTTGGTACAAGTCCATGCCAAATAAAAACTTATTGATGGATATTCTGAAAACAAAATGAAGATGAAAGCAATTCAAAAATAGCTTTATTGAAAAAAAAATTTACTAGAAAATTTGCAACTAGCTGGTTAACCTGTTAACCGGGCGGTTCCCTCTTCAATTACGCAACTTGCAACGGGTGCTTGCTCATTCATAAAGACGCATTTATGCTTCATGTCCGATAAATTTAATTTCTAATATTTTAATCTATGCTCACAACTAACTAAAAGACACTGAAACATGACTCACAAAAGAGTGGGACAAAAATAAATGTCCCGTCCGATTCGTCACACCACATATATTTTGAGGACGTTTTTACGCGTCCTACCCGTTTTCACTACTATTTACATGGAACGTATATATGCGTCCCACCCGGTTTGTGGTCCTGTTTAAAAATACAGATCAATTTTATCTAATATTAAAAAACAAATTATTTTTAGTGAATGGGAAAAATTAATTGGCAATAATTGTTTTTCTCGTGTAAATGTTAGAATAAATTAGGTCGGTAACTCCGGTGGCGGAAAATCAACAATTGTTCGTTTGCTTTTCCGTTTTTACGATGTCGATAGCGGAGAGATATTAATTGATGGTCAAAACATAAAAGAAGTCACACAAGCTTCTTTACGACAAAAAATTGGAGTAGTTCCACAGGATACGGTTCTTTTTAATCAGAATATTCGAGAAAATATTCGATATGGCCGAATCGATGCTAGCGATTCTGAAATCGAAGAAGCTGCGAAAGCCGCCGACATTCATGATCGCATTTTATCATTTCCAGACAAATATAATACAATGGTTGGTGAAAGAGGTTTGAAATTAAGCGGCGGAGAAAAGCAAAGAGTGGCTATCGCTCGAACGCTATTGAAAGCTCCGAAAATTGTACTTTTAGATGAGGTGAATTTTATTGGTCATTTTAATTTTCCGATAATTGTTGAAGTTGTTGATAAATATTTATTTTTCAGGCCACCTCTGCTTTAGATACGCAGACTGAACGTAATATTCAAGCCAGTCTTAACATTATTAGCATAAACAGAACGTGCTTGGTTGTTGCACATCGTTTATCGACGATTGTGGACGCTGATCGAATATTAGTGATTCAGGAGGGCGAAATCAAGGAACAAGGTCCTCATCAAGACTTGATTAATATCGAAAATGGAATCTATGCTGCCTTATGGAATCAGCAAGTGTCCAGTAATAATGAGACCGAAAGATTAGTTGATGTTTAAAATCATTGAAATTATTATAGGAAATTGTAAAAGAAAAATATATTTTCATTCTTCAATATGTCAAATATTTTATTTTAATAAAAATAAATTTCACCTGAGAAAATAAAATCTAATTCTGTTGTTTTTTCTTTTGTTTTATTATTTATAAATGTAATTATCACTTAAAATATTTAATTAATTAAAATGAATTTGTTTATTTTGTTAGCTTGCGATTTTCACAAATTCTCCACGGAGCACAGTTAAGTGGATTTCTTCCAAAATAGTGTAAATTAGTATTATATAAAAAATCAGTTCAAGGGAAAAATGAAAAAACAATGTTCACTAAATATGAATGAAGATAGAAAACTTATTAAGTTTTTGTGTATTTTATTTTTTGATTATTTGTGGTCATTCATTGGGATTTAGTTATCTACTCAAATGTTTTTCAATATTTATTTTTGCCGCACGTTATTGAAAAGTTGTAAAAAAATAATTTTAACAACATGTATATTAAGAAAATGACAATGTGAAATTATTGATGAACATCTGAGAGTTTGAGCATTCATAAGTTAAATAATAAATTCATATAATCCAAGAAAGACCTTACAAACTGAAGACTGTCAAATACCACTCACTGTCATAGTCATGAATTCGAACTTGAAACTAAATATCAATTTAAACTTCTTTATTCAAACAAATTTTTTCATTCATCTTTTGTATTTTAAAAACATTAAAAATTTTAAATTCTGGTTCATAAATCTCAATTTTTTAAAAACTATTTTATTAAATTTTATAAAATCAAAATTTAATAAAATTTTAACAAAATTTTAATAAACTTTTAAAAATATGTTTGAAAATTTTTAAACAAAAACATTTTACATTTATTTTCATCATGTAGCACAAAATTGCGTTTACTAATATCAATCAATTCCATGTGTCGACTGAGATCAAGAACTTGAGAGCAGAAAAGACCATCAGTCATTCCAATGTATGTGGCATTGCACCCGTGCAGAAGCGCGCCTAACTGTTAAGCCACCTGTGTGCAAAACAATTTCCTGCCACTCCTCGTCCTTTCTTTAAAAATATTTTATATAATCCAAAATAAAAATAACATTTTAATTAAAGTGAAAATTAAATTAACTACGGAATAACACACATATCACATGCAATAGTTTATGAAAATTATAGTTTATTAATCACAATACAGAAGTTTAGGATAGTTGATCTTAAATAATTTATAATTATATTTAATTTTGAAAACGATCTTTGACCTGTTTCAACTAAGATTTTTTACTATTAATAAAATTTTGGTCACATTAAATATATTTGGCAATGTTGCCTGAAGATCATTTTGTCAACTATATAATAATGTAGATTGAGGTTTAATATCTTCTTCTTTGAAAAATACCTTTATAGTTTTTCGCTTGAGATAAATATCATAAATAATTACTGAAATTACATCAATAATATATAAACAATATCATCTATATTCCTATTGTATTATTGCTGGCCTCTAAATTTTAATGAAACTTAAAAGGTTAAGTAATCAATTAAAATTTTTATGAAGATTTTCATCTGAGAATAAATAATGCATAACTTTTTAAATTTTGATAGAAATTTTTAAATAATTTTATTTTTCTTTTTTCTTCTAACTGTTCGATTTAAAGTGATACACAAGTTGGAAAATGTTGAATTATTCAATATTTTTTATTAAAATTGTGAAAGAATTACTCAAAATATCTTTGAATATCATGATGATGAAAACCAATAAAACAAATTAACTTTTGCAGTATCCTAGACAATATTGTTGAAAGAACTTATTATTTCTATCTTGAGTTGTTTTGTTTTCATGAAATGTATTTGCGACATTACCGGATTTGCGAATGTCCGCTTAGAGTTGAAAAAATTAATTATTTCAATTCAATTACGTAAATTAGTAAAATATCCATCAGTACTAATATTATAAATCTACAATTTTCGTTTCTCTGATACGTCTCATTATTTCACAAATTTCATCCAATTAGCTATTTCTATCAAAACATTTGACCAATCTAATTTCATTAAATTTATACAATTTATTATAATATTAAAACATATGAAACTATATTAAAGATTAATAAATGATTATAATAATTTTATGTGGAATTTTGATCCAAATAGTGAATAGTTCCGGTAACGACGGAATGAAAGGAAGCCAAAAAATAAGTTTTCCATCCGTCATTGATCATGTAGTTTTTATCCACAAAAGGATAATAGTAGCAATTAAGAATTTCATAATCGTTTCCGATAGTTTTACTTATCAAATTCTGAATACAATTACCACAGGACCTGTCAATGATTCTTTATACTGTATTAATTCGATGGAATGCTATCCTAACTGTTCCAGTTCTTGTGGATAGGTTTCAACTGACGTCAGTGTTAAATCTTGGATAGTAGACAGAAATCAACAGTATTTAATTGTTTGTTATAATATATATCAAGGTTATTGCGAAAGGTTTTTTATTGATACTGACGGTAACATAAATCCAAATAGGTCAATTGACAAAACTACTACACCTGTTGTAAATGCAGACCCACGAGGCGCATCCACCCTGTTCGTATTTGATAACATTTTGATAGTATGCTCTCAGCGAAATATTTCCTATGATCCACTGAAATTAAATCTTCCGGTAATTTCTTTCCGTAACATTGATGATTTTCATATTATCCAACCAAAGCCATTTCAATTACTGAGAGAAAATCTTTCCGGCTTACAATTGAAAACTACAAGTGACTTTTCTATAAAGTTTCACAAGGTTTTCGAATTCACTACAAGAACATCAGAAGCATTTATTTTAATTTTCTCAGCCAAGAAAGTTAAAAGATTCTCGTTCTTCTGATAATTGTATTGTGATGTCTCGAATGTGCAAGGAAGACTACGATTTTGAAAGTTATGTTGAGATTCAACTGCAATGCTTTGATCAGAAAGTATGATAGCTATCTAAAAATAATAATAATAATAATAATAATAATAATAATAATAAAAATTATAATCATAATTATAATCATAATCATAATCATAATCATAATAATAATAATAATAATAATAAAAGTAATGCGGCTATTTCTGTTAAGTTATAATTTATTTTTAAAAGAAAATTCATAATATAAATATTTTGTTAATTTTTTTATTATATTGTTAAAAGGGAAATTCATTTAAGTAAAATATTTATTTCCAAATGTTTAAATATATTTAAAATAATGACCTCAAAGGACTTGTGTATTTAAATGACTCTTGGATGATACAATAATCCAAACATCGCTTATTCTTTAAAAATAGGCATACTTGATTGTAAAAATTTTATTTAGAAAGGATTTAATTTGGATTAAAAATAAATCCAGTTAATATTAAGTATACCTTAGCACTATTCTTAATCGAAATTTATTTTCATTTGATTTAGAGAAATGAGAAAATTGCATAAAAACTCAATATATATAGTTCCATACAAGAACTCTTAAATTCTTTCAGCCAAGATCAGCATTTAAAATTAAAATGGTGCACATGAAAATTAAATACCATCGACGTACAAATCAGACTAGCAGTTGGCAAAAAACATTCGTCGAAAACAAAGATGTTCAAGTTTCAGTCAATCAACCAAACAAAAGATCCAATCTACCAATGCAAATCAACCAAAGCATGGAGAAACCAAACAGACGATAATAAATCCTATTCAATTGTGTATAACACAACTATATTTCGAGCTAATGATTCCGAAACAGTATTCAACCAAACCACATTACAAATGCTAGAACATTCTTCATAATTGTGATCATGACAATAACTAATATCATTCTTGTCATATACATGATATCATTTTCAAAATTTATTCGAAAAAATAAACATTGCGATTGTATCAACTGACCAAGACCTGCGTGGATCGTGTACGAGGAAACATTCGTCTAGTGAGATACAATTGATTATTACATGCCTATTTTATATTGACATTATATCTTTCATATATATATATATATATATATATATATTCTGATTGATGCGAATCTTTTATTATAGGGTATCCTTTGTATGTAAAATTCAAGTTTAATCTGATTGGATAATGGGTTTAAGGGGATAGAAAAAAAAATTGTTTGAATAAGAGTAAGGGGTATAAATTGTAAAGTGAAATAAAAATAAATTAGTATAATTGATATAATTTAAAACGGTAAGAATTTAATATTAAATATTATTATTTATATCGGGATCGAAGGCGGTACCCTTCAGGTGCTTACCAACGGCCTCCGATCACACAAAAATATAAAATTCAACAATTAATTTCTAATGTCTTTAGAGAAAATGGAGCGATTGGAAAACAGCATAAGGATGATGTACGACAATTTTCATCAGTTAAAAAAATGGAGAGCCAAAAAGATTTTCGATCGAAAACAACTTAATGATTCCAAACTGGTTCCGCACGGATGACAGAAAAATGAAAATAATCTTATTCATTGTTCAGAGAAATTCCGGATTAAAATTAGCTGAATAGATTGAAAAAAGGCTGAAAACGAATACCGGATGCACATTATCGACGGGAAAATAGAGATCTTAGATGAAAGATGGAAAATATGGAATGAAGCACAAGGATTTGCATCGTGGACAATTTCAGAGGAACTGCGGCAGATGAAAATTAGAACAGCATACGACAAAGCCACAATAGCAGTAGAAGTGAGGATCCCGAATGAAATAAACGAGGTTCCAAAGAATGAACCCATAACCGAGGAACCAGGATTCTTATCAATCAGTGATGAAATGCTGCGACAGAAACACTCATTTCTGAGAAAAGATATGACCCTCGACGAAATACTTCAAAGAATTTTATTCATCGATGCCGAATATGGCACTTCAGAAACACGCGAGATGATTCCACTATCAATCGCCATTATAAATTATGGTGGAACGGTAATGAAGGACGTCTACATCACAACAAGGATGAGGATCCAGCACTATGTATCATTCTGCCATGGCATTAATGAAGCAGCATCCAGAAACCAACTGGATCCATATACGGAAATGCGGGAGATCCAGAAATTAACAGTTGGGAAGATATTAGTAGGGCATGAATTACATGCCGAACTGCGATATTTAAAAATTTGGGTAGGAAAATTATATGGCATTAGGGATCTTGCTGCAGCATTAATTTTCGAAAAAATTGGAATATCAAAGAAAAGACAATGGTTTAAACTCCAAACGTTGGCAAAAGAAATATGTGGGGAAAAAACGCAAACAGGATTCCACTCAGCAAAGGAAAATGCAAAAATTATTCGACGGATATACAAAACAATTGAAAACCAATGGGAGGATCATGTAAAATGGCCACAAAAGTAATTTTCAAAAAATATTGATTGACTGAATATGAATCAAGAGGTCAAGAAAGTACTAGTCAACGAGAATGCGAGGAAGATGGAGTAATGCAAATGGAGGTGACAATACAATATCAGATGGCAACACAATCTTTAATGAGTATGACGGAAAAGATTTTAGTGTTTTCCTTCCAATGGTAGAACATAGAGCGGAAACGAAAATAGAACCAGTACCGTTCAATAAATGCAAACCAATACTAAAAAGGAAAGCTCCAGTGGAACAGCCAACAACTTGTACCGACATGGCTATCTTAATCGGACAAGACGAAATAATATACAATGGGAGGAAATTTTCGAGAAAGGAAACCATAGTTAAATGTGAGTGTGGAAGGACACATTGGAAATAAAACTGAATCGCAATATTATTTGAAAAAAAATATATTTGTATTTATAAATAAATAATTAAAGTCTTTGATTGTCTTTGCCAGATCGAAAATGCCACGGGAGTACCTCAAAAAAAATTTAATAAGTTTAATATTTTTTTTAACACCAAAACCCCAATTTAATTAAATCCCGAAATAATGCAACAGCTTTAAAAAAAATTAATGAAAAGCAAAACACACAAATAAAATGATATTATTATCAAATAATTAATCGAATAATTATCACTAGTATAATAAAGTCAATAAAAACTCACCGAATTAGGGCATAAAGGAAAATAAATAAACCTGAAACACATAAAATAATAATAAAATAATGTGGATCAATATGATGGAACCTTTATTTTATAAAAATAAGAGATCAGCAAAAATAAATGTTCACTACTATTATTATAATTATTGCATTAATGCATAGTGTTCGAGTAACACAATGAGGTACAACCAACCTCTGAAAATCGGAGCTTGGCTGTCTGGACAGTCTCAGAGGTTGTTCGGACATCATAATTAATTAAACGGCAGTAAAGAAAGCTAATCCCAAATATTATAACTAAAATTATTGCTATATGTATAAAAATTGTTAATCATTAATATTATCGATTCCAAATATTATACCTAAAATTATTACTATATATATAAATAATTGGTATTATTATTATTATCATGGTTATTATTATTATTATGATAATTATTTAATATTATTATTATTATATGAGCTAAAATACAGAGACGTTTTGACTTGTGTATTTGCAGTATGTATTGGCTTTAATTGAATTTATAAATTATGATACGTTATCATGAGTAAAACTTAAAAACTATTATTACAAAAAATAAATTTAAAAAAAAAATTTAAAAAAAATTTATCTGCATAAGAGGACGGTCTTGAGATAATAATGAGTAGTTCTTTGCTTCATCAAATGAGTCTCTGCATCTATCGTCAGGTTTTCTCGGTGATTCAGTGTTGGCAATACTAGCTAGAATTCTTGGGAAAACAAATCGCAATCTAACATGTCGTAAAATACATGCGGGTCGTTGTCTTCGTTCGTTGACGTCGTCTTTGGCCCAATTTTTGGTGGAGTTGTGGACTAGTTTTTCTAATCCGACCTTTCAATTAAATATTCAATTAGCAAGACTTTTTCTATGGTTGATATAAATGACTTGTTTTATTTTTAATAGGAATTTTCAATTCCTAACTAGTTGAAATATTAAAAAAAAATCAAATTTTCTAACGTTTATCAGCAATTTTATTATGAGATTAGGCATTTGCTCCAATCAATTAGTGTAATTATTACAAGGGCTATTTTCATTTCTCCCTAAACATTTTCCACTCGGATGCAAATATTTTTGCATTGCTGCTCACATCAAATGCTATTGCGCTGATTTTCCTCTATTTTTTTGAATCAAGCACATCAAATTTTTAAAAAGCTATTATTTTTATAATAACATTTTCTTCTATAAATATATATCTAAATACATACTAAGCAAGCTCCACAAACGAAAACTAATAATTCACATTTAGCCGATTTATTAACAATAATTATAGTAAATATGAATTATTTTTTAGAAAATTTATTCAGCCATTTTTTGGTTCACAATTTAATTAAAAATATTTTCTGGAATTTAATGTCTGTATATCGAATTAAATCAATAAATCAGCATTGAATTCCATTGAAATAATTCCATTTTTTAATCACCGTCAACTGCAAACAAAACAGAAAATCTAGTTATAAAAAATATTGAAAATTCGCAAAAACAATTTCCAAAATCACCCAATCAAATCCATCGAAGAACCGAATAATTCCGTCATAGAATTGCATATTTATTGTAAACATTTGTGCGCATGCTAACTGATTTGCCGCCAAAATTTTTTAAAAATGGGAAAAACGAACACAATTGTTCTTTAAAAAGGAAACAATAAATAAAAGAACCACTGAGATCGTATTCAGAACGGCGATCTCATTGATTCAGAAATTGGAGGAAACAGTTGGAAGAAAAAGTATGTGCACACATACTGGTTTATATACAATAGCTGTACACACCTTCTCATAGAGGCGAATTTTTGTTTTTCGGGCAGAAAAGATAAATTGCCCATTAAAGAGCTCTCTCGAATTATTTTCAAATAATTTGAGAATAACTCTCGGATAACTGTCAAATGACGTTCATTAAAATAAATGGGTTGAATTTTTTATGACAGTTAATACTCCTGAGCAACATTCCGAGTTATTAAAAATTTGCCAGTACATGTTTTCTGTTCTAGCTCATACATCAATCAATTTGTTTTGAAGCCCTAGCCTCAATAGAATTATTTTTTATTTGTGTTCAATCCAAAATTAATTTGAGGATTATCCGAGAATTATTTAGAATTGTTTGGAGTTATTTGAAGTCTATTGAATCTTATTTTTTTAAACAAATTTATCGTTATTTATTTTTGTCGGAAAAAATAATAATAAATAAAATTATTCAAACTACTTACAAACATTAAGTTGTTGATATATTATATTATAAGTTATTACAATAATATTAACAATGCTAAGGAAAAAAATGAAATGTTAACAATAAAGTATCATTATAAATAATAACAATAATATTATTAGATTATCGGAGTAATGTGAAATTATTGATCTGACTCCAACGCGTGTTTTGTATAATTCTAAATAATTTTTATTGATCAACACAATTGATTTCTAGTTTACAACACAAAATGGTTCGATATTAGATTGACAAGGCATTTATTGGTGGTAACTTCAACTTAGGCAGTCAACCTATTTCCGGTTGAATGTTTTTTTGCCCACTAATGATCCTAGGTAAAATGAAATATCTGAATTCGAGGACGAATTATAATTAAACGGGGGAGATGTGTTAGGGTTATAACAAAACATGAATAAAAATAATAAAATTATCAAAATCAATTAAAATTAATTAAAATTTTGAAAAAGTCAAAATCAATATTTTTCGGGCGAAAAAGTGGTAACCGGTGGCAAATTTGATTGTGAAGACGAATAAAATATTATTAGACTGAGATAAGGTATATTGAATGGTCGGGAGCCCAAAAACAAATTAATTAATTAATTAAATTATTTACCGACGAACCCATTAATCAATGGCCGCCGAGCTGAACGTCAGCTTAATGTGGTTCCGACATTAGTGAAATGGGCAATAAATTGTCCGAAATGGAAAATTGTTTTTCAATAGTAGTCCAGATTTATGGGAATCCAAAAACTATAAAAGCAACTGACAACAAAATAAGTTGCCAGTTGGTCGGAGCGCGAAAATAACGAGTCGAAGGAAACGAGTGAATAGTCATAAATCGATAAAGTTAATCAGATTGCAGTTGAATTTACAACGTGATACCCTTAGGGTGTATACGATAAATAAATTATTGTGTATCGTGGTGAATATTTGTGAATAAAGATTTCTTTGTTGGGATTTTGTCTTATTGATTATTGAACACGAGCAGTCGGATCGAGAGACCAATACATCGACGAATATTTAATATCCCAACATCATTTAGCAAATCTTCCATATCAAGAATTGTTTTACATATATATTCATTACATTTTCTACTCCTGTGGCATAATAAAAAATGCGTTTCCTTTATCATCGTTCATTTTTTTGTTCCCAGTATCCATATTTCGTTTTGATTCGTGTAAATAATATTTCCTTTTAACATATATTTATTAATTTGATCTTTTATTTCTTGTATCTCTACATTATCTCTTTGCCATTTTACTCTATTATTATCAATCGTCGATGTTAACAGTTTTCATTTGCATTAATTTAGAATTATCATGGTCCTTAAAACATTGTACACATTTTCTGCATATATTTCTAGACAGCATATATGCATTTCTATGCAATGTATTTTTTTTGAATTCCATTTTATGTCCAAACTGCTCAGATAATTTACCTATGTTTGAACTTGTGCTGTTATAAGCTTTTTTTTCGTTAACATAAAAGCTATTGCTTGTGCTGTTATAAGCTTTTTTTTCGTTAACATAAAAGCTATTGCTTTATGTTCAATGCGTAACACAAACCGTTTACCAAATAAATAATAGTTGAAGTGACGACTGAAATAATATATAGCCAAGAGTTCTTTTCGTGTGATACAATAACTTCTTTCGTGGGTACTCATTGCATTAACGGTTATGCAATAACGTATTCATTTCCCTGTTCATCCATTTGTGATAATACGACTCCAATTGTATCAAAACTTGTGTCTGTGACTAATATGAATTCTTTCTTGAAATCGGGAAATACGAGAATTGATGCTGCGGTTAACTTATCTTCATTTCTTCGAAGGTTTTCGCACACTCCTCAGTCCAGATTATATTTTTTAACTTTTTTTTACCACATATGCATTCTAACACTCTTGATTTCATTGCCAATCTTAGATAATAGTTGCAGATACCTAAAAATCTTCGCATATTCTTTAAACACTTAGGCATATGAAAAGATTTGACAGCCTAAATTTTACTCTGATCAGTTTGAATTCCTTAACTGTTAATTATGTGCAATAAAAACTTTACTTCACTCATTAATAATTGACAGTTTTTCGAGTTAGTTCTTAATTTTGCTTCTATTAACTTTTCAAGAACTTTTCCGAACATCTTATAATGCTCCTCATTTGTTTTCGTAAAAATTAAAATATCATCTAAATATATCATAATTCCTTTATTCCATAAATCTTATAATATTTTTTTCTCCTTGAAATATACCTGGTGCCGCTGCAATGCCAAAAAGCTTTTTATTAAAAGAATTTCCATTATTTACTAGAAAAATGTGTATTTTCTTGAGATTCCATGCTTGATTTCACCTGATAATAAGCGTTACCAAGGTCTATAGAATTAAGTATTTAGATCTATGTAATGTATTTAAAATCTCTTCTACATTCGGCATGAGAAAAGCTTGTCTTTCCGTAATTTTATTAAGATATTTAAAATCTAAACAAAGTCTGATCTCATTTTTATATTTTTTCCAAACGCACACTAACGGCGTATTCCAATGCAAATTACATTTCCTTATGATATTATTATTTTCTAGATTCTTGTTTGCATCATTTATTTTCTCTTTTAAATTTATCGGTTGACTTCTAGAATTTATCATAAGTAGTTCCCCATTTGTGATGATTTTATGTTCAATTAAATCCAATATTCCAGTTATTATCCATGAAAACCCCTTTATTTTTTTTACAATCGCTAACAACCTTTTATTTTTGTTTAATCTTAAACTTTCTAACGCTTTTTGAAGTCTGTCGTTATCCGTAATATTTCCTTTTTCATTGTGTTTAACATAGTTTAACTCAATTTCAAACTCTTTCTGTAATTCAACTCGGAGCAATATTTTTAACTATTAAAAATGTTATTTATCTTTCTATGTTGCCATTTCTAACATCACATTGTCTCTAATTTACTATCATTCGCACATCATAACGTCTCATCTGTTTCTATAATTTCAACATTTGATAATTTATCCACTACTGTTTCAGCCATTACATTTACTCTGGCTCCTGTACCAAATAAGCATTCCATTTCATATCCAGGAATCTCAAGAGTTTTACTCGGTATACCTCGAACTCTATCATAATTCAGTCGTGGTTGATTCCATTCGTCTTTAATGAAAATATTTTGTTACTCTGATATTTCATTAATCCACCCAATTTCATTTCTCTCTAATTTATTTCTGCCTTTGTAAGACATTTCTTAACTTTTTTACCTACCATTTTACTATTATATTCTACGTCTTTAAATTCATTATATTTTTTTCAACCTTTAGACATATCATTCTTATTATTTATTTAAGTTTGATCATTATTCAAATAACAATAACATTTACTTACATGAAAATTATTAAAATTACTAGTTTTATTACATAAAGGTTCTGCATTATCATATATATATATATATATATATATATATATATATATATATATATATATATATACATATATAAGAATTATTTAAATTATTAACATTACTATGATCGATATCTGTATCAATATCCAAGTTACCTAGTAAATTGCTCCGATCATTACCTCCCGTGTCGAAGCGTGTACTTTTGTGTGCTAAATATTTTCGTACTTGTCTTCTGCATCTTCTGAATATTCCAGTGGCGCTGTATCATCATTAACTTCAATAGCTACAACTTTTCTTCTAGGATAATAGTTATTCTGTTGATAGTTTGTGGTTCGGTTTGCATAATAAACGTTTGCATAATAAACTTTCATCTTTCCAAATTTGTATAACAATCAAATTCTTTGTGTCCACGGAAGTGACATCTTTGATATTGAATCATTGAGCTATCCCAGCATTCAAATTGTTGGTTATAGATGTTTCGTTGCTTGAAATTAGTATTTCCGTTTACCAATCCTCTTTGAGTAACTACTTTGTAGCTTCTGTAGTTTTGAACAGCCAGTAAAACCTTCATAACAATAACATGGTCCATAATCTTGTTTACCTTTTTAATTTCTTAATAGTTGCTTTAATTTTTTATGATATTTTTAAATTTTTCATTTCAATCTCTTTTTTAACTTCTTGATCTCTTACACGATTCGTAAGGTATTTTTCTATTTCTTCTTCATACTATTTGTGAGGTATTAATTTCATTGTCATCTTTTTACTTTCTCTAAAATAATTTCGGCTGAATCTTATCCTGGTTCATAGTTCAAAGTTTTTTAAATCCTACATTGAAAACGCATATCGAAGTTTCTCTTCCAAAGTTTTTCATTCAGCTGCTTCATAATCTTTCATTAGCGATCTTTCTAGAAAAATTGTTCTTAAAATTACTTGATTCTTAATTGTTGTTTTTTTGCGTAGAAAAACCTTTGACAATTTTTGATAAAATTTTCTAAATCATCTCCTTTGTGAAATATTTTTGGTAGTAATCGGTTTATCAATAAATCAGTGGTCGTGGTCTCCATGTAAGACGCAATTAAATATAAATCTTCTAACATTTATTTACAAAAATATCACAAAAATAATCATTCAAAATTTCTGTCAAAATCTGAAAATTTAAACAACTGAGGCGTGGTAATTATCATAATTGATATAGCTATCGGTAACAAATGTAATTAATTTAATATAAAATACTTTAACATAATTAAGTAGGTAGTTAGGAGTACACGGGCCCAACACGCAAAATCATCAGTAACTCCATACCCTCCCACCCCCTTATATGGCGAGGGATTAAATTAGATAATTATGTATAAATCCGAATTAATCTTGAATACATAATTGCGCAATTAAGATAAATAATTAAAAATTATTTTTGATAATTTTAATTTTGTGCGTATCTTTTTTGACACTAATTTTTGCAAATGATTACTTTTGAATTTAAGATCTTGCGCAGTTTTTCGAAAATATTTTTTTTCATCCACAAAATAATCTCTGGATAAAAAAGCCCAAAATAAAAATTGACTTGAATCGCCTATCGATTAAAAAGCAAAGAAATAATTTCTCAATTAAAAAGCATATGTAATTTTTATCGATAAAAAACCATAAATAATAAATGGCTTAAATCGCCTACGATTGGTCACACTATATTTTTATGGCATCCAGATTTGACTTAGGTCATACAAAAGTAATAACATATGAAATAAACACTTCAGGTCCTTTAATTTTACAAAACACCAGAAGACAGCCCATGCATTTAGAAGTTGAAGAGTTAGTACAGAATTTATTAGAAGCTGGTCACTCTATTAGTAATAGCTGGTAAACGAGATGGCTCTACAAAAATGTGTCTAGATTTCAGGTTATTAAATTTGGTTACAGAAAAATTTTCATTTCCTATGCCAGGCATGCAATTATTATTGGATTGCTTAGGTAAGTCAAAGATTTTTTCTTCCATTGACTTAGGATAGGCCTATAGTTTCTGCCAAATAAAATGCAATTTTCTTATTTTTATTGTAAGAATTACTTTTTGAGATTTTTGTTTTGTCGAATCAGTTTTTGAGTTTTGAGAAAGTTTGTTTTGAATTTTTTGTAAATTTAAGTTAAAATAAATAAATTTTATAAACGATGTATTACTTATCAACGCAAGTTTGTGAATTTGTCACAATCAGGATTTATTATGAAATTAACATGTTTGATGATCAGCTATTAAACATAATATTTGGAAATCTTGGTCAATGTATTAGTTGTCATATTATAAGAGATTTTAGTTGTCAAACAAACCCATATGCGTTTATCGAATGTACTTAACAAGCTTCTGCAAGTTTATCTTTATCTACAATGGGTAGAATTTATATGTAGAACAATAAAATTAAAGTTGCTATATTTCCTGATGGTCAATCCAGAGGACTCGTATCGTTTCATTTTCAAATCGTGATGAAGCTGAAAGAATCATACATATCTCTAATCTCAATCGGCAACTAATCGAGGAAATACCTATTATCAAGTAGAGTTGAATGAAAATTCGCAAACCAAGACGGAATTTAGTACAAAAGAAGGACAGTTCGGTTTCAATGGGTTACCATTTGGTTTTAGCCGCTGTTTTGATCTCAATAAAAATTGTTTTTAATTGCTTACTGATTAAAAAGTCTAAAAACATTTTCTCGATAAAAAAGCCTAAAATTATTTCTTCAATCATGACCATACAGAAATACCATAGGGTTAGATCAGTTCTGGACGAAAAAAAAATCAAGTTAGGGTTAGTATTTTGTATTTTTTTGGATTCGAACTAGGGAGGTACTTGAGTGCATAAGTACTTACTAATTACAGTGAATTTGTAAAATTGTAAACTCGCACCACCATATATACTAGATCGCACTCCCGGGGGTGCGAGCACCCTTTGTTAAGAACCACTGATTTAGACATACCAAAACAATTAATAATTCTAACTTCTAAATTTTATTTATGATTTGTAATAATTTCATTAAATTTATTTATCCTGTTTAGATATTTATCGACAATAATAATAATAATAATAATAATAATAATAATAATAATAATAATAATAATAATAATAATAATAATAATAATAATAATAATAATAATAATAATAATAATAATAATAATAATAATAATAATAATAATAATAATAATAATAATAATAATAATAATAATAATAATAATAATAATAATAATAATAATAATAATAATAATAATAATAATAATAATAATAATAATAATAATAATAATAATAATAATAATAATAATAATAATAATAATAATAATAATAATAATAATAATAATAATAATAATAATAATAATAATAATAATAATAATAATAATAATAATAATAATAATAATAATAATAATAATAGACATTCAACAGAAATCAAATTTACAATTGTTTATTATAGTGTTATATATAGGCGTCCCTCGTATAACACGGTACTTCTACTACACGGTTTAAATATTACACTGTACAAGAATTGAGATTAATATGACATGGTTTTGATATAACACAATTTCGAAAAATCGAATATGCATAGGAAATTTGAATATTTTTTCAATTGTATTCATTAAAGAAAATCCCCAGAATATATTGTTTCAAAAAAATTAGAAAAAAGTACATATTGTCTTCTTTTGCAAGTTTATAAAATGAAAGTAATTTTAATTTGAGGTATGTAAAATATTATGTTGTAACGTTTATAGTAAATCTAATTTTGAACCCTAAATTTAAATAATGTCTGACAAGATCAATAAGCAAAACCTTAAGCGAAATTATATTTCATTCGAAGAAAAAATTGAAATTTTAAATGGTATAAACTGCGGAGAAAAGCCTACATCGATTGCAAAATCATTAAATTTAAAAGAAGCTACTATTCGAACTATCCTAAAAAATGAACGCAAATTAGAAATAATAATGCGTTTGGTTGTTCGCAAGGTGTGAAACTTGTATCCTGCAAACGAGATATAAATATCGTAAAAATGGAATATGCTCTTATAATATGGATAGAAGACTGCTTAGATAAAAAAAATCCCATTGTGCACAAATCCTATTACACAAAAGGAACTCAGAATTTACACACATTTAAAGAAAGATGAACTTTTTTCTAAGGAACAACCAAATCTAACATTTAGTTTTGAAAATTAAAAAAAGATTTTCTTTGCGCAATGTACAATTTCAAGGAGAACACGTTTCAGCAGATCTAAAGGCTGCCCAAAATTTTAAGCTGGAAATACCATGAATTATTAAAGATGAAGAATATTCAGCAGATTAAATTTTTAACGCCGATGAGACAGAAAGACTGCCGTCTCGAACTTTAATTTCAAAAAACGATAAGCATGTACCAGGTTATAAGACTTGTGGTGGGTTACTGGGTGTTCTGACTAAGGAGCTAGCAAAGTCGCGCCAAGAGAATGTGGAGCTTCACTCCCAGTTGCTCCAACTGAACCGAGAAATTCAACAAATCCCAACTTCCTGGATTGAACCAGCCAAGGCGAAGAGAATTTATCAAAGATTGACTGACGCCCAACGCGGGTGGACTGATGAGAAACAGCTTGGTCAGGCACAAAACATCCAAATTCGCAGTTTGGAAGTGACGTTATCGGCTTGCCAAGAAGGTAATGCGATAACGTACCCACTCGTATTTGCGCCGGCTCAATTAGCCTACAAAGAGGCAACTGATCCAGCCAAACCCGCGGCGAAACCTTGTCAACGACGCCCATGGAAGGCGGAGCGTGCTAAACGTCGCACACTACAAGCTAAGATGTCGCATTGATTTACTAGTGTATCAGCAAATAAATTATTTATGTTATTTCATTTGTCTCGTTATTTGGTTTCATTAATTCGTCGTTTTCGAAAATTAAATCGTTTAATTGGAGTTATGAACTAGGGTTCGGGCAAGAAGTAATTTAAGAAAGTGTTAGGTTATGTGAAAAGGACCGAAGGTAGGTAAATCGCACACAGACCTTCTAACGGCAGTGCGTTGAACCCATCATGAGATCGGGCCTTATTAGTTCTTTAGTAGCACTCACCTTTGGTGATCTCATAACCATTAGTTACAGTACCAACGTTGCTTAGCAACGGGTAACCATTGGAAGGCAAGAAAAATTATATGCACGGGGTCAAAGTGAAACACCACAAACCTCACATTTCCATATTTTAACTGAGAGTATTAAGAATTTGAGCATTAAAGAATCTTCATTGTCGAATGATAACGATAGTCTAACCAGCAATGTTTTCCTACCGG
The DNA here is from genome assembly GCA_022537955.1 of Schmidtea mediterranea. NCBI lineage: Eukaryota > Metazoa > Platyhelminthes > Tricladida > Dugesiidae > Schmidtea > Schmidtea mediterranea. Next base: position 87,575,754 of record CM039680.1, read on the forward strand.
TTCGCGCGAACCGTTTGTTGTAAATCTTATGGTTCTTACGAACCGGCTATAAATAATGATCACATAAAATAAAATTACTTTTAATAAGTTTACTTTGATAAATTCAAAAAAGTATACAAATTTTGAAAATTTGATCTAGTTTTCTTAACGTTTGTAATTTTTTGTACACTTATACAAATAATTTGTTGTTTATTCATAAACAAACAGTAGTATTGCATTTAAATCATTTTTATTATAATGAATGTTTCAGTGAATTGAAATAATTTGAAAGTTTAATTTAGTTTCCATCTCGAATCGCGATTATACGTAAAAGTTGAAAATATTTCTTTGTCAGTTATTATAGTTCTTTTGTTTAGTTCAGATCATATAAATTATAAATCGTAATTGTGTTGCTATTTTAAATGGAGATTTTTTTAAAAAAACACATTTTTGTAATTTAATACATTATTTATTATCCATTTTTATTTTATTTTTAGAATATGAAGAGACAAAATGTATTTACCACATATTTTCAAAAAAAATTACATATGAATCTTCAGCAGCTGATGATAGGTCGTCTGAATTGGAGATTGTTGCATCCCCATCAACTTTAGAGGAACCAACATTAGAAATGTCTAGTTTCCGAAATGATACCACTAACAATTTACCAAACTGTTGAAAAGCGAATTAGTTGTAGCAATTTTTTTAAAATATGTGATGGTTTATTTGTAGGTAATCAGAAGTAGGGATGTGAGTATTGTTCGAAATTGGATTCAAATTTTATATCTAAAGAATGGAAAGATTGTAAAGTTACAACATCGGGGAAAAACAAAACAATGCAACAGCGTCCTTAAGAAAAAAAATTAGCGAACATTTCGCATCGAAAGCACACGGACTAGCTATGAACAAAAAAAGCGAATTTCGACAACATGCATCGATAAGATGAACGAAAAATTTATTAATTCTAATTCTAAAATTTTTTACACGGTTCGTATTTTCAGACATAGAAAGTGAAATAGAGCTTCAGGTAAAAATGGTTTAGATTTGGGAATTGGACTTCATTTACGACAGTGCAACAAAGATAGAATAACATATTGCGGAAGAAATTAAGAAAGAAATTTTTACTCTAATTATTGAGTAGAATTTGAAAATTTGTATACCAGGGTTTTTCACTCGATTTTGAAAACTTTTCAACCTATTTTGAAAATTAATTAAAAATATTTAATCAAAAACTGTGTATTTAAAAATTTTCAGTAAAATGTAACTAAAATTTTTTATTGTAGATGGTGTTGGGCCAGCACTAAATTTTGTTTAAATGGATCGGTAATAGCACGCAAACACAACACGCAGATTTAAAATCAGACCCATAAACATCAAATAACCACTGAAAAATATAAGAAAGAAATAATTAAAATATAAAATTAGAGACATAAAAGTAAATAAAAATAATAACAAAATGAAACAAGATCCACAGGAAATAAACACAAAAATATTATGAAAACACGAAAATTTGACCAAAAATTGACAATTTACTTAAAGAAACAAGAGTTAATGAAAGTTAGAACTAAAATTAAATAATTTGAATTGGAAACAATTCAATTAAAAGCAAAAAACAAAAATTGTCAAACTAAATCAAAAAAATAAGAAAATTAGAGTTAGAATATACAAAACTTTCTAAGGTCAAATTTTGTTTTACTACATCAAATTTAACACGCAAGTTAAGGGTCACAAAACAGGTATATATACCGATTCATTTTCACAGAATTTTAATCAGTTTTAAGCAGCTTTTGTTTGTTAAAACTCGAACAATCGTCTTAACGTCAATTCACTTTTTAAACGGAACACTCGAACTCTTGATCACTAAATCGAACTATAAACGCTAATTAAAAACCACTAACGAAACTCTGACACGAATTTATCAAAGGTAAGCAGTAATGACTTACCGGTATTGTAAATGGATGTGAAATTAGTACCAATTGTAAGTGAATGTGAAATTAGTATCGAAAATATATTATAAAACTTATCGAACTAAACTGTGTCGAAATTTTTCCGGCCCACAGCCTCACACCAACAAGTCAGTAAAATCCTACATAAAGACCGAGCAGTGTAAGTGCGGTGTAAGTCCGCCAATAGCTCGTGCCCGTGAGAGATCTCGCCGTGGGTAACGCCGGACTCGAACGTCAATTCATTCAATCTTTTGGTTGACTACCTTTTTCACCTACTTCCGAAAAATCGACCTAAAATATCAATACTCATCGGCCAAAATCTTAAAATCTAATATGAACATATGAAACTCTTAGGAAAAAACTTGAGGTTAAAGGGAAAGGGGCTTGCGGAAATCGATGTATCGAACTTATTCAATTAAAACCTACTAATGAAATTACGACAGTAATTGATGATTTACGCGTTAAATTCGATAAAACATAACGTTTTGAAAATATAATTAAACATACGAAATTAACTGCAAACTCATTAATTATAAGACGGCGAAAGCTAATTGATAAAAAATGGGTGATGACGTAACCACTATCGAATAAAAGAGATCTTATAGCATGGTAGATGAATATCGAGAGACGTTTATTCCAACTCAGTAATAACCACGATTTTCTAACCCAAATAACACTAAAATTAAATGATAAAAGAAATCACAATAATCATAACGATAAAAATCAATCATAGACCCCCATTTAAGGGCCCCTCAGATCATTCCTCTTTCTCCCTGAGGTTCAATCGAATTTCTCATTTATCCGAATCCCTCTTCATCACCACTGTTAGGTAATTGAGTAAAATGTTGCGAATACTGTGGTGTAAATAGAGAATCGTCTGAGGAAATGGAGGATGCGAAGGTCATCTCCATTTATAAATACTTCTATAATAACACCTCTAAAGTCGACTTGAATCCCGATGACTCGCCAAAAAGTTGACTACCGAACTTGAGAAATATATGTTAAATTGATATAGTAACAGAGGCAGATTCAAATGATTTATTTTTATCACATTCAACGGTCCCGAGCACCGGAGCAGTACACTCACAACTTGAAATTGCCCACCGGGTAGAGAGAGCAGATTGTAAGTACCATTCGGTAACAGTGGCGACAGATTTGAGATTCAGGGTAAGCCAAATGAAGACCTCCCAAAGTTCGGTAGTGGAGACAGGAACGGCTAAATTAACAACAGTAAATTAACTAATATAGGGATATTTATTAGGTAATACCTTGTTGGAGAGCTTGAAAGTCCAAATCACGAGGCATAAAATAGATTCCAGAGAACGTCCGCCGGTTGTGGAGAAAATTCTCGTCACATTTAAACGAGCAAGCAAATTTATAATCCCCACTTTCTAATCCAATCAGGTAGGCTGAAAACAACAGGACGAAATTCTCATGGGTAGAGAAATAATCGCCCCGGTCGACTAAGAAATCACAGGAAATTTATTTGCTACAGAACACCACCCTCACGATCGATAGGGAGAAATTCGTTGAATGGCCAATCTACCAATGACACTACAAATTCCGTTGCACACCAACTACGATCAATAGCAGAGAAACTCTTCAACAACCAATCGGCGAGTGCCACCGCCAAATCAGGTCTCTATCCACCCCCGGGGTAGAGAATATCAACAGCCTATATAAATGCGAACTAGACAGTATCGGACGTCATATTTACTTGATTTTTCAATAGTAGCCACATGTCTAAATTGAATACACTGAACGCCGATAGATATGCAGTGGAGATAACGGGACATCCAACAGGAGCGATGAAATATATTCGAAACAGATACAAATCCACCCGAAAAGATGCAAGACGGACCAAAGGCATGATTCTGAAGATAATCGCGAGGAATTTTCGGCAGGTAAGATGCCCAATTTTTGTAAATTCATTATAATTTTCTTCGAATACGTAAATATTTTTTGTTTCAAAGGAAAAATTGTAAGCGGCTAATAGTATGAGTAAAAGTTAACTTATTTAATATTTGAATTAAGTATAATAAATTTAGAGCTATTTAATTTAGATATTTCAAATTAAGGATATTCAATGTAGAGCTATTTAATTTGGATATATTGAATTAAAGATAATTAATGTAGAATTATTTACTTAAGGTTAATCAATGTAAAGTTATTCATTAATAACCAACGTAGAGTTATTTATTTTAGGTATTGTGAATGAAAGCTAGTCAAAGCAGAGTTATTTATCTTAGGTATGTTGAATAAAAGTTAATCAATGCAGAGTTGTGTATTTAGATACGTTCAGTGAAGGTTAATCAGGGTGCAGTGATTTAGTCTAGCTAATTAATACAGAGTTCAGGCAGAGGGCGGAAGGCGAACTCCATCGCCTCGAACAGAGGGAATGGCGTTATAGATACCTGGCAAATCAACAGAGAGAGCATCTGCCTAGGATAAACAGGGATAGTGGCAGCGGGCGTATACCAAGCTCAGACGGGCACCTGTCCAACTACACAGTGGCCTACGATCCCCGGGATCCGGCCCTCCTGAAATGCGACGCACCCGTTCATTTGGTGGTCCCGAAGAGTCTGTTACAGCCAGGCATTCGGGATATACTGGAGGATCGGGGTACCGAAGAGCACGCCTATTCTTGAAGGCGTTTCGCAGGCAAAAGACCACATATAAATTGAAATATGTCGTGTATTTTATTTAAATAAATGTGTCACTTTTAACTATGCATTTTATCTTGTTTTGAATAATTCTGATAAACGGCTTTCACCCAAGATAGAACCACTATTATTAAACTCACTCCTGAAATAGCAGTGAATGGAAAATTAGGTAAATTTTGAGACTCTGATTCACTAAATGTGTAGAACTATGATTTATCAGATATTTCTCTCTTTTAAGAAAATCAGACATGAATGCACTGCAAGGAATTAGGAAGGAACTAAACAAGCTCCTCCAAAAAAACGATAGCCTCCATCAACAGTGTCTGCAATTAGACCGCGAACTACAGCGGGTTAAGGCCACCTGGGCTGAGCCGTCCAAGGTAAAGCCGCTCTTCTAAAAGATCGACGCCGCCGAAAGAGGATGGCAGGAAGAGAGAACCCTGAATCAAGTCCAGAAGACTCAGATTCGCGGGCTAGAAGTAGCCGTAGCGGCAAACCAAAAGGGGAGGGCCGTCACCTATCCCCTGGTGTTCGCCCCAGCTCAAGTAGCCTATAAAATCGCGACGATCCCAATGGATCAACCAAGCAAACCAGAGTCCCGGCAAGGCCAGGGATGGCCGAAAAGGGGCGACAGAAACAACAAAAACTCCTCTAAAACTGAAATTATCTCTATCGTGTAATGTGTTTAATGAATGAAAACATTTCTTTTGTCGTTTGTTTATTTTCCAAAAGTGAATGTACCGACGATGCAAATAATCTCTCCGAGGATCGGCAATGGCATAGACTGAAGTAGAGTGAGTGACCTAAAAGAAAATAAGACGAGCATAGACCTTCCATCGGTAGCTAGCTGAACCAGCTGTAGACCGGGTCTTAGCAGTTTTGGAAACAAAGCTCACCTTTGACTGTCACAGAACCATTGGTTACAGTACCAACGTTGCCTAGCGACGGGTAACCAGTGGCAGTCGAATAGCGTTATATGATTGGGGTCAAGGTCACAATAACTACCTCTAACCCCACAATGGTAAAAAATGTTAAAAATAGATATAAAAATTTAAAACGTCAATATTTAATTTTATTGAGAATAAATTCGTTATTAAAGCATCTTGGAATATAAGACCACATATACCTAAAATAACCTTTACAGTCACTAGCTGTCACATTTTGTGAGCCAGACTTGATAGCATCTATAAGATCTCTTTCATTAAGCGAGTTTGAACGTTTGGTAATTTTTTGATTATTTCGTGCAGTAGTTCGTTTAATATTTAAAATCTGAGAAATTTCTGATTTCTGAATTCCTTCTTCATAAAAACTTATTGCTAGTGTGCTGGGAACATTTATAACTACTGGCCATTTACGCCCATTGACATCATAAGTTACTATGGTTCTAGGGTCCGATTTCCCTTGCACACTACACAATTTACGCCTCACCACCAGAAACACATGGGTTAATCTATTAATCAAAGCGACAGCTAGAAGGTCTTACGCGTTATTCTATAATCCGATAATCTTTAAATATATCTGATTCCTTAAGTTTGAGTAACGGAACTTGACTGTGAAGATATCGAATACTAATGAAACAAACAAAAACTATAAATTTACTGACGGTCATCTTCTATTCGTATTTAACCAATTTTTCAATTTTACACCGCCAATTTTCATTTAAATTTTATTTTCCTCCAAGGGAGAATTAATTTCCTTACTCAAAGATTTTGGACCTTGACATCCTACTCAGTATTTATTCCTACTACCATAGTTAAATTACAGGTTATAAGGGTTGTAGATTAATTAAATCAATACTATAATTAATAATTATTTAATACTGAACAATAAATTAATTATTTATCTCTACTATTATGAATAAATCACCTTCCACGCTGAAATTGCATTAGATTTAAATTTAGTTGTACTTAATACCGAAAATAAAAATGTTGAACATAAGTTTTATTTTTCAATTAAGCACATAAAACAGCTAATTGAGTTAGGATGAAAATTTCAATCATAGGTAAAAGCAACAGAATAAGAAAATAAAATAGAATAAAATAAAGCCAAAGTTTTTCAAGGAAATGTCGCTAACAAAAGAGATACAGATCATTGACAGAAATGATTCGGTTCTCTATTGGTGTCAATTCGGCGAGGACGTTTTCATTTACTAGTTCTTAAGAGATTTGCTTTATTTATCCCCGTCGATGTATACGGGGAGGCATCGGCGCTTTGGACATCGCGCTGTTTGATGGGGCTCCAATTGGCGAGAAGAACCTGCCATCTGCTCTCAAGGTGCAGTCGATTCTAAAACTGAGATGATTAGGGGCGACGATCGTCCACTGGATTGCTCTTCTTCATCCAGAATCAAACGAGAGGTAGTGGCGATGTAGATGTTAATTGGCGAGTCGTGATTAGTTGCGTTGATCGTTATCTGAGTCGGAGCGGGATGAGAAAATTCGGGTTGAATGGAGGCGTAGATTACATCGTCGTCGTATCTGGAAACGGTGCGTTCCATGGATGCCAAGTCTGGAATTTCTATCGACTCTTTTCAGCCGTTGTGTCATAGCCACCGCAGACGGAGTTGGAACAATTCTGGGAATGCTCAATACGTTCATTGTTGTTGAATTGATAGAGTAATTTCTGTGAGAAGATTAGCGTGAATAGTATGAAAATTCAGCGAATCCGAACTGTTAATAGGAGAATTTGAATTTGACGATTACTTATTCCGGTAGTTTTGTAGAACTCGCGATTTTGCTTAGAGTTAATTTTGGGTCAAATAAATTCCAATTTGCGAGAGTTGTCAAACAGACGAAACAATGGGTGTAGGAGACTTCGGTTTCTGGTAGAATAATAAAGGAACAGAAGATTTAAACAAAAATTTTCCTAAAAAAAGAAGTATGATTAAAAATGTAATGCTAATTAAAATTTTTATTACTTTAAAATAATGTTAATTTGATGAATCGATTTGAAATTAAACTATGATGTGTCCTCTGAACTATTTAAGGCGGTAGGCCGCGATCAGTAAACCGACCTACAGAAAATTTGAAATCCTTTGTGTATTTTTTGATAGTAGTTATTTAAAATTACAGTGTGATAAGAAATTTATCTGATTCAATGTATATCTATAATTTATGTTAAAAGGTGCTGAGATTAGCAACGGTTCTACTTTTCAACTTATTACTTATGCAGCTTTTGATTATTTTATTAACTAATGTTTTTTGCCGAAATTTATTGTGTAAATTTTCAAATGAGTAGAAAAGCAAACAGCTCAGCTCGTCATCATTTATTGGGTTAGGTAACTTCAATGGGTGCTATCATTTACTACTCTTCTTGTAGAGTAATTCATCTTCTACTTGTTTCCACTGATTAAAAATAATTATATACTTATTCGCTAGAATGTGTGTCGCTTGGTCGTCATCTTATATTGGAACATTTTACGTAAATTTAGTCGACTGATGCTTTCCAGCGTTCTAAAACTATGACAAGACATTTAACTTCCACGAGCTTTAAAACTTTTACTCTACCCTTATCTACCCGGTCGAGTTGAAAATCAGAGAGGATTTGATAAAAATTTCTTGCTTAATGATCTATTAAAGATCACTCATAATTCCCTTACATTATGGCGCCTTCCCGAATTTTAATCCGCTCGTCTCGACTGAAGTTTTCATCAGCCATTACGAGTTGAAAAAAGGTGCCCTAGCGGGTAAAGTCCTACGGCTTACGACTAGGCCTCGCAGCGAACAATCGAGTTGTCAAGAGTGCAAGGCCAGCTCCCACAACTAACGAAAGTGAAGTCGTTAGCCGGACCACCAGAATATCCTCTTGAGATCTATTTCCATACGTATTATATATTTTATCGGGACCCCTCCATAGAAATATATATGAGCATCCAAAACATTAAATTACAATGATTACAACGGTTTATTAAACATAAATTACAAAAGAAAAATTAAAATACAATTCCTTACTTCGAAAATCAATTGAAAAATTTCATAAAGATAAGTTTTAAGATTTTGAGTTTTAGTAATAATTAGAAGTTAAAAATAATGAATTTGGTCAATGTTTATATAGTTGTTTCATGCATGTGTGCGACCAATAGGGCTTTTATAATTTTTATTAATTTTAAAATATTTTTATAATTTTCTTTGCATTTTTCTTTATTTTTTGATATATTATTTTTATGTTATCGAATCTATTTTTTATTGTTATTTTTATGCAATATTCTTTTTAGCCCTTAAAATTTTGTTTCTTGGTCGCCGCTTCTTCCTATGTTTTTTCTAAACCTTATTTTGCAATGTTTTGGCAGTTTTGTTTATTTCATTTATGTTTCTTTTTGCCTGTATGCTTTAATCGATTTTATTAATATATATGTTTTAATTAATTTTGTTATATTTTAATTTGTTTATTTGATGTTTTTATTTTTAGTTTTTTAGTTTCTGCTTGCGGTGCATGTGTATGTGCAGTGGCCATTTTCCTCATCTTTACTTTTTTGTTTTAACTTACATAACAATATATTTTTTTGTTTTAAGTTTGACTTTAAGCCCAACATTATAAATCATTCACGATCAGAGTTTGAAAAAGTGTTATTTTTACGCATAGTACTGAGCATACAAAGTTGATTGGTTTTTGTACAGAAATCTAAAAAAAGTTCCAAAAGTTAAATTAATATTATGTTGTATTATCAGGTTGAAAATGTAAAATTACCCTGTTTCGTATTTTTTGTATTTAAAAGCAGGAATACAATTCTTCAAAGGTAAGTTTATACAGGGTTTTTGAGTCAAGTTCGTATTTTGAAAGTTCAATTTCGTAAATTAACTTAAATCCCCCATATAATTAATATTTTTTAATTAATTTTCAAGATAGGTTGAAACGTTTTCAAAATAGTGTGATAAACCCTGTATTATTGACGAAGCTTCCACCATTTCCAGTACACCAACGCTCATAGTGTTCATTAAAGTTGAATCATCTACAGTAGAATCTTCTGAAATATCCCCAATAATTTATAACATATATATACTAAGTAAAAATCAAATTGACGAATCAAAAAATAAATATTAGAAAAAAAGAATAACTACGAACCGGTTGAGAAATTTTGGCAAATCATCGCTGATTCTAATCCTTACAAATGCCATGGCAGTAATTATGAATAATTCATCATTAAGAATTCATTAATCATTTAAGTCTGTGGGGAAGAATACGATTCGCTACCCAGTTGAGTTTTTGTATACCCTTAACTTAAATTACTCGAGACTTAGTTTCAAACATGGAGTTCAGTAATATTGCTAAACAATATTAAACCTCAAAAACTGAAAACTTTTATATTTTATTTTTTATCTAAATCTTTACCCGAATTGTATATGTATATATTTATGTAAATTAATCATTTTATTGTCTTTTCTTATTAGTTTGGTATTTTATTTATTATACAATAAGAAGAATCTTTCTTGTTTCCTTACTCTGCATGTAACTGCAGATTAGAGATTTCCAATAAATCACTTTTAGAATAATCGGTAAATCAATTACATTTTTTACGAACTAATCGGTTAAGCAGTTATATTGAAATATTCAATAATTTATAAATGCTCAATTCCATATTGAGGTAAAAAAAGAAATACTAAAGCAAAAGAATAATTTTATACCATAATTCAAAATTAATATATATTGAAGTAGAATTTCAAAAACCAAGAGCATTTAATGAGGTAATGTCAAACCTTTAAAAGTTGTGAACATTAAAAAAAATTTTGGCTATGAATCAGTTGTGATATCGACGTTTTATTGATATTCACGAATTTCCAGCAGACTTTTTCAAGTGATTTGATCATTATCTATTGATTACATAAAATGGAAAAAAATTAATTTGTCTTATATTTATATTGATTTTCTTGTCAATTTTAATTTTAATTAATATTGAGTTTTAAATTTTAAATTATTTGGTTCTTCATTTTTATCCAAATCATTTCTGGTAATTATCTCTAGAAGGTAGTTAGGAGCACACTTGGACCACATTTCATTGCATAATAATATAAGGGGAGGGAAGGTTTATTTACAGATTATTTTCGGATTATCTTGATTACATAATGACGTAATCAAGTTAATTAATTTTTGTGTGTATTTTAATTAATTTTTGTGTGTATTATTTTTTCAAATTTTTTCCAAATTTTTTATGTGTATTTTTTTTGAAAATTTTCGAAATTTTTAAGTGGATTTTTATGTGTGTATTTACTAAAATTTTTATGTGTATATTTTTTATGTGAATTAAAATTTTTTAGTAAAATGTCTATTTTATTTTCTAATTTATTTTCAATTTTTGAAATATATATATTTTTTAAAGTATTAAAATTTTTTTTTCAATCACACTATAGTCAGGAGTATTTTTGATTATCGATAAAAAAGCCTAAAATTAAAATTGGTTCAAATCGTCTACAATGGTCACAGAAGTGTTGGTCTTAAAGCCAAAAGTAAAACAAAATTATTAAAAAAAAATAAAGAGACAAAAGTAAAAGGTTAATGAAATTTGGTCGTTACACATACCCATGCACCACAAGAAGAGATCAAAAATTAATAAAAAACATATTAATTAAAACAAATTAAAAACATAACAAAAATTAAATAAAACAAATAATTAATTTAAATCCTCAAAAAGCCTACAGCTGC